>CM052708.1:9841483-9855309 GCA_028551405.1 Uromys caudimaculatus
TCTGAGTCTTGCTTTTCTGGTGTGTTGGCGTATCCAGGGCTTGCTGTGGTGGGAGAGCTGGGTTCTGAGGGTGTGGAGTACTCTTGGTTTCTGTTCTTTATGTTCTTACCCTTGCCTTTTGCCATCTTGTTGACTCTGATGTTAGCTGATCTTACTCTGTCCAGTTATGGCTTGCCCCTCCTGCAGGCCTCTGTGTCAGTACTCCTTGAAGACCAGCTCTCTCTGAGAGGTGTTGGGGTTTGGAGAGCTGTCCCTCAGGGTCCGCTCTGGGATGCAGAATGGAATCAGAAGGATCTTGTCCCCAGCTTTCCCTTGGTTCCTATTCCCCGAAGGCTCTGTAAAGGTCTTTCTTGATCCAGAAGTGGTGGTTTTGCCTGTGCTCAAAGGTGTGTCAGCACTTCTGGGATTCCCTGTTCTCCTGGAGCCTTGTGGCCCAGGCTGAGGTCCCCAGGCACCGGTGTAAACTGGAAAGTTCACAGTTTTTCTGTCCCTGGGTTCTCAGGCCCTGGATCCCGGCAGATCCGGGTGGGTCTGGGTGAGAGGTGTTGTTCCCCTTAACCCCACTCACGGCCTTTCCAGGCTCCTGGGAGGCCACCCCTCTCCGGTGCTCGTTGACTACTGACTCCTGGTGGCCCAGGCAGAGGTTTCCTCCTGCAGGTGAAATCCGGAAGTTTCGGAGTTTTTCTGTCCCCGGGTTCTCAGGCCCTGGAACCCGGCAGATCCGGGCAGGTCCGGGTGAGAGGTGCTGCTCCCCTCAACCCCACTCATGGCCCTTCCAAGCTCCTGGGAGGTTACCTTTCTACGGCGCTTGTTGGCTAAGGTCTCCTGCTGGCCTAGGCAGAGGTCTCCAGGCCGACCCAATAACTCTTGAAAGCAATGATGTCTGGCACTGGAATTCTGCATTAACAGATGATCATCAATTCTAATGATGACAGAAATTATCCGTGTCTCTATTAGAATGGTGCATCTTGAAACCAAGGCCAAGCATAACTGGAAATGAAAATAATTATATAAATATGTGACCTGTGTTTCAGAGCATCTGTCTTTTGAAATGATACCTCTTTTACAACTTCTACTTACAGATGCAAGATACAGATTTCATTTAAAAAAATCACCATGAAGTGGTAATTGTGTATGTTCACCAATGGGTTCTTATACTGATTGTATGGTGACCTACTTGGAAACTAGGTCAGAAATAAGGTGGTAAATGGGTATGGGCTCATTGAAAACCACTGGCTTTCATTTACATAGATATGAGCAATTGAAGAATAAGATGTAGCACATATATTGGAGAACAAGTAAAAGAAATAATAAATAATAGTCACTGAAGATTATTATAATAATGAAATGTTTTTAACAATGTAAACAAGTATTTTGGCATTGATATTCATAAGAAAAATTAGTCTGAAGTTCTCTTTGTTAGGTCTTTGTGTGGTTTAGGTATCAGAGCAATTGTCTCTTCATAGAATGAATTAGGTAGTGTCCCTTCTGTATCTATTTTATGAAATAGTTTGAGGAATATTTATATTAGCTCCTCTTTGAAGGTCTGCTAGAATTCTGCACTAAAGTTGTCTGGCCCTGGGCTGTTTTTGGTAGGGAGGTTTTTATGACTTCTTCTATTTTCCTATGGGATATGAGCTTGTTTAGAAAGTTTACCTGATCTTGATTTAACCTTGGTAAGTGGTATCTGGCTAGAAAACCACCCACTTCATCTAGATTTTCCAGTTTTGTTGAGTATAGGCTTTTGTAGTAAGATCTGATGATTTTTTGTATTTCCTCTGTTGCTATCATTATGTCTCCTTTTTAATTTCTGTTTTCATTAATTTGGATACTGCATCTGGGCCCATTAGTTGATTTGGCTAGGGGATTATCTATCTTGCTGATTTTCTCCAAGAACCAGCTTTTGGTTTTTTTGATTCATTGTATTGTTCTCTTTGTTGGATTTGGTTGACTTCTGCCCTGAGGTTGACTATTTCCTGCCATCTATTACTTATGAGTGTGTTTGCCTCTTTTTGTTCTAGAGTGCTCAGGTATGCTGTTAAGTTGCTAGTATAGGATCTCCCTAATTTCTTTACCAAGGCACTTAGTTCTATGAAATTTCCTCTTAGAACTGCTTTTTATTGTGTCCCATAAAGTTTGTTTATGCTGTGTCATCATTTTAATTGAATTCCAGGAAGTCTTTAATTTCTTTCTTTATTTCTTCCCTGACCAAGTTATCATTGAATGGTGAGTTGTTCAGTTCCCATATGTATGTGGGCTTTCTGTTGTTTTTGTTGCTATTGAAGACCAGCCTTAGGCCATGGTGATCTGATATGATGCATGGGATTAGTTCAATCTACTGCAATCAATCAGGTAATATCATATAAAATGTAGAGATACTTGAAGCAATCCCACTAAAATTGGAGAGAAGACAAGGATGCCAACTCTCCCAATATCTATTCAATATAGTACTTGAAGTTCTAGCTAGAACAATAAGACAATGAAGAGAGATCAAGGGGATACAAATTGGCAAAGAAGAAGTAAAGGTTTCACTATATGCAGATGATATGATAGGATGCATAAGTGACACAACAAATTCTATCAGAGAACTTCTCCAGCTGATAAACAACTTCAGCTGGATATAAATTGGCTGGATATAAAATTAACTCAAATAAATCAGTAGACTTTCTTTAACCAAATGACAAACAGGTTGAGAAAGAAATTAGGGAAACAACTCCCTTCACAATAGACATAAATAATATAAAATATCTTCGGAAAACTCTAACCAAACAAGTGAAAAATCTGTATGACAATACCTTCAAGTCTCTCAAGAAAGAAATTGAAGAAGATCTCATAAAAAGGAGAGATCTCCCATGCTCATAGATTGGCAGAATTAACATAGTAAAAATGGCCATAATACCAGAGGCAATCAAAAGATTCAATGCAATCTCCCCTAACAAAATTCTTCAAAGACACGGAAAGAGCAATTCTCAAATTCATCTGGAAAGGTAAAAAACCCAGAATAGGGAAAACAATACTTAACAATAAAAGAAAGGCTGGGGGAATCACCATCGCTAACCTCAAACTTTATTATAGAGCAATAATGATAAATACTGCATGGTATTGGTACAGAAACAGGCACATTGATCAATGGAATAGAATTGAAGACCTAGAAATTAAACCACATACTTACAGACACTTGATCTTTTTCATAGAAGCCAAAAATATGCAATAGATAAAAAGAAAGCATCTTCAATAAATGGTGCTGGTCTAACTGGCTGTTTGTATGTAAAAAAAATGAAAATAGATCCAAATTTGTCAACTTGCACAAACTTCAAGTCCGAGTAGATCAAGGATCTTAACAAAACCAAATACACTGAATCTAACAGATGTGAAAGTGGGAAAGAGCCTTGAACTTATTGGCAAAGGGGAAAATTTCCTAAACAGAACTCCAATGGCTCATGCTCTAAGATCAAGAATTGATAAATGGGACCTCATGAAACTGGAAAGATTATGTAAGGCAAAGGACATTGTCAATAGGACAAATCAACAATTAACAGACTGGAAAAAAACTGTTCACTAATCCCACATCCAATAGAGGGCTAATATCCAAAATATATAAGAACTTAAGAAGTTAACCACCAAAACACCAAACAACCCAATCAAAAAATGGGGTATAGAACTAAACAGAATTCACAATAGAGAAATTTTGAATGGCACTTAAAGAAAAGTTTAAAGTCCTTAGTGATCACAGAAGTACAAATCAAAAGGACCCTGAGATTCCACCTTACACCAATCAGAATGGCTAAGATCAAAACCTCAGGTGATAGCACATGCTGGCGAAGATGTGGAGAAATGGGGACCCTCCTTCATTGCTGGTGGGATTGCAAACTGTTACAACCACTCTGGAAATCAATCTGGAGATTCTTCATAAAACTGGAATTAGATCTACCTGAAGACCCAGCTATATCACTCTTGGGAATATAGCGAAAAGATGCCTCACCATGCCACAGGGGCATGTGTTCCACTATGTTCATAGCAGCCTTATTTGTGACAGCCAGAAGCTGGAAACAACCCAGATGTCCCACTGCAGAAGAATGGGTACAGAAAATGTGGTTCATTTATGCATTGGAATAGTACTCAGCTATTAGGAATGAGGACAGCCTGAGTTTTGCAGGCAAATGGATGGAACTAGAACATATCATTCTGAGAGAGGTAACTGAGACCCAAAAGGACATGCATGGTATGTACTCACTAAGTGAATATGAGCCAAAAAATGTACCCAGGATACAGTCCACAAAACTCAAAAAGGTTAACAAATTGAAGGGCCCACATGAGGATGGCTCAATCACACTTGGGAGGGAGAAGAAAGCAATCACCAGGGAGGGGGGAGGGAGGGAAGGACCTGTGTGGGAAAGGGGCCGGGGGTGGGTTGGGAAGGAGAGCATGTTCAGGAATTAAATGAGGCAACAGGATTAAAGCCCTGAAGACCAGCAGAAAGAATGGAAATAGGCAACCTCTGGAAGTAGGGGGGAGCCTCCAGAATGTACCAGAGACGGGTGAGAGACTCTCAGGACTCAAATGGAGGGACCTCAGAGGAAATGTCCTACAATGGGGAGAGGGAACTTGTAGAGCCAACTTCCAGCAGAAAGACAGGGCATCAAGTGGAGGGATGGGGTTGCCATCCCACAGTCAAAACTCTGACCCATAATTGTTCCTGTCTGAAAGAACTGCAGGGATGGAAACGGAGAGGAGACTGAGGAAAAGAAGGTCCAGAGAAAGGCACAAAGTGGGATCCAGCTCAAGGGGAGGTCCCAAGGCCTGACACCATTACTGAGGCTATGGAGTGCTCACAGAAAAGGACCTATCACGATTGCCCTCTAAAAGACCCAACAAGCAGCTGAAAGAGTCAGATGCAGATATTTGCACCCAACCAATGCACTGAAATTGGTGAGCCCTGTGGTTGGATTAGGGGAAAGCTGGAAGAAGCTGAAGAGGGGGGTGACCCTGTGGGAGGACCAGCAGTCCCAAGTAACCTAGACCCCCCAAGATCTTTCAAACACTGCATTGGTTGTGGCTTGTACTCATGGCGGTGCCACTGCTAGTGATTGATAGGTCATGTCTTGCTCGTGGGCAGCCCCAAAGCTTGCGATTGCAGGTTGGCACAGGTGCTTGCGATTGGGGCAGCTTGCCATCTTCTTTGCCACTCTCGTTCAGCTGTACAGCCTGGACCTTGGCCTGGGCCTGGGGCTGTCTTCATGGTGATGGCCCTCAGTACCTTGTCTGGGGGGGGGGGGGGTGGCAGAGCCCAAGGCAGCCTGCCCATGGGCCCCTGCTTGAGAGCACTGTGCTGGCACAGGGAGGAGAGAGCTCTGCTTCCTCTTTAGAGCAGCCCCTGCTCTAGGGACCACTGATGGTCACGGGGCACACCGTCCTGGCACAAGGAGGGGGAGCACTGCCCGTAGCCTGGGGTAGCCCCCGCCATAGGGGGAGGGTGCAGGGGCCCAGGTTCTCAGTGGTGACTGTGGCAGTGAGAGCAGCATCCTGATTCCTTGCTGACTTGCCCGTCTGCCCTCCTGCACTGGTGCCATGTTGCCGAGCCAAGCTGGGGCTGAGGCAGCTCTGGACCAGGGCTCAGAACTGGACCCTGATGGCAGGGCACTGGGGTTGTTCTCCCCCTCCTGCTGTCCCGAGGGCGAGAGGGTAGGGTCCCGGGAAGTGGTAGCCTTGGGTCCCATTTTGACCCGGTTTAGGCCTTGGGGATAAACCCAAGCCTGGCTTGAGTTCTGAGACCTGTCTCAGTCACTTCCATATAGGAGTGATTCAGCAAGACCTGTTTGGCCCTCTCTCTGCCCTGCTGTTGCTGATGTGAAGCTTTGCCATTGGCCCTGTCAGTCACCCCTTCCCCTTCTCTGCCTCTCCCCATACCTAAGTGCCAATTCCCTTTGCCTTCTTTATATAAGCGAGATGTTGATACAATAAAGTTGAGTTCCTGTTTGACAAGACTCCCAGGGGTGGAGTGTATAAAAAAGATTAAATAAATTAAAAAAAAAAAAAAAAAAGACTTGACCTACAAAACTGTTAGAGGAAAGGGGGTGTGAGCACCTCAATGGTCTGGGTGAAGGAGGATTGAAAGTCAAGGTCTGTGGTAGCCCTGTGGCCTCAGATATACATGCTCTCTGCACTGAGGATGCTAACAGAAAACATCAACATGAATGTAAGAATATGGTTAAATTCATGAAAATAAAGCCCATCTCCAACTGGCAGTTGACAAAATATGTAAGACATTTAAAGTAGAATAAAATTACATTCATGAAAAAGTAGTGTCTTTAAATTTTGAGCATATGGACTTAATTCAATGTAAAACAGTGTAGCATCCAAAGTCAAACCAGTGCCATATTGAAAAGTTAAAGAACACAGTAGAATATTATAAATTGTTACGTAGCTTTTTGTAGAAAGTAGACAAATAACAGAACTTTAATAGTATATACAGATAACTGCTAACAAATTTCTATAATAAATAAAAGATATTATTAAAATTATGATATACATATAGGAAAAAATAAAATAAAATCAAGATATATGAACAGAGAATACTGGTGCAATAATTCACCAAAACTGTGCTTCTCATTAGAACAACTTTAAATCTGAATCAAAATATCACAGAACTATTTACAGTTATTGTACCCCATGCAATCATATGCTCATTGGTACCTATGTTTCTTGAAGAAAGAAACTCTGATTTACATGTGCATACACATGCACACATGGACTCAAACATGGAAGACTACATTCACACATACACGGATAGCCACATGCAGAGCTACGCATGTACACACAAATGCAATGTACTCTGAGACCTACTAGAAGGATGAAGGGGACAAAAATCACAGTAAATGGGTTTTAACAGATTCTTGGGAATTCTCAAATATCAAGAGGGAAAGTACAAAACTAATGAAGCAAGGGAGGTGACCCTCTAAGATAAAAGAGAAAGACACATAGAGAGATATAGAGAGGTAATATGTAAAGAGACAAAGACCAAACAATTTAAAATTAAAATATCAAGACATCTGTTCAAGAAGACTGATAACTTATAATATAAAGAAGTCACTTCTTATTCATATTTCAGTGAAAGATAAAACAAATTATGAAAAGCAAACCTTGAAATCCCTGAAGAGAGAGAAAATGACATATGTGACATAGGACCACAATGCAATGAATCTGAGCTGACTTCTCATTCCTCTCAGGCTAGAGGTTGACAGGAAAACATTTCCAAAGGGCTGACACTAAAACAACAAATTCAGAAATGGACATCTAATAAAACTATTTCACATACATAAGTAAATAAATATACTTGCTTATAACACAGTGCTGGGAACCCTTCAGACTAGTGGATAAGGAATGAATCTCTGTTCTTTCTGATGGAAGCTAAATGTACAGAGTATGGAACAGTACAAGAGACCTCAATGTACATTATTTATATATAAATATATTGTATATATATTAAATAAGTGCGGCTTTAGGTAGTATGGTGGTAGCTTCTTAACTTGTTTTAAAGTTATCTATATATCCTCCAAAAACATATATTCTGCTATTTACGGTGTCAATAGGAACACGACTTGAATTTACAAGCAGAGTGACAGAATTTTATGAATTATGCACACATACTGCATTCTCTGGAATTTGTAATCTCTCTGGAATTAGGGGTTGCCAGAAATGAAAGTTCTTTAGAAAGTTGGATCCTACTTTGCCCCCCAAAGCAACCATGCCATACCACTTTTATCAAAGTGATAGGTGAAGGTGCCTTTCAGAGGGACCCCAGGCACACTACAGCCTTTATCGGTATATCGTCCTGAGTTTGGGTGTTGTTTTGTTTTGTTTTGTTCTGTTTTCAGGAACTGGCCTGAGTTGAAGTCAATGCACTTTGGTTTTACTTTGTGTCATGACTAATCCTACTAAAATCTAATAAAAACTAGTTAGGCCAAGGGAAATGAAATTGTTTAGAGAATTGAAACAGCAGTAATTCTAACTAGGTAATTCAAGTATGGATCACAAATTTAGCAGTTTGTCCCTTATCTACGTTAAGTGAATCAATCAAGACTTAGAGAACTGTTGTCTTTGTTATGGTTTATATTGCTGTGTAGAGACACTATAACCATGACAGTTCTTACAAAGAACAACATTTAATAAAGGCTGGCTTGTAGTTCTATGTTTTAGTCTGTTATCATCATGACAGAAAGTATGAATGGCACACTGGCAGACATGATGTTAGGGAAGTAGGTTAGAGTTCTACACAGTGATCCTCAGACAGCAGGAAGATAGAGTGACAGTAGTTTGAGCTTCTGAATCCCGATACATGTGATACACTTCCTCCAAGATTTTAGACCTACTCCAACAAGGCCACATCTGCTCCAAAAAGGCCACACCTGTAGTAATACCACTTGCTATGAGCCTACGAAAGCCATTTTCATTCAAATCACCATATCTGGATTATAAACATAAAGTTCAGTAATATCTTTTTCTTTCAGTGAGGACAAATTTGTCATTGTATTACATGTTGGCCCTTGATTAATACATGTTTAACTAGATTAGAAAGCAAAGATACATTGATGCCCGAGTGAAGGAGTTGCAGATGTCATTCTCTTGGCAAAACACTGACAGAAATTATGAGATAAAACTCTTCTTGCTTATTGGAGTAAATTAAAGTTATAGAGGCAAACCGTCTTGACGATAGAAGAGTCCTTGTGCCCTCACTGTCCTCGCCTTCACTGGAAACACTTCTGTGTTTGGATTAGCTTATATTACATCATCTCAGTGTGATGTATATGTTTTCCAGTACTTTCTATGCATCCTGTGTCTGAGGTGGAAAAGCAGAGAATGGGGATGTTTGTTTTTCTTTCAGTTAGTTTCTTATCTTCCAAAGAAAAGAGAGTCAAACTCAGACTGGTTGCTAGGCAGGTCAATAAAGCCACTGGCTCTTGCCTCTGTGGTAGTTACCAGGCATCATCCCAAAGGTATCCGTTCATAAGTTTGCACAGGATTACAGATCATGAGTGAAGACTGACTCAGCCTCAATCAAAAAGTTGGCTGTATCTCCATGTTGAGTGAATTCTACATCCAAATTTGATCCATTTATCCATAAAGGTCAATGACAACTTATAACATGGGCCTAAGAATTAAATACAGAAGTTGTCAGGCTTTGACCTGGTCAGTAGGCCTGAGTTTCGGTTTCCCAAAATGGGTAGCCTTTCTCAGAAATCAAGTAGTCCGGCCCGTGACTGGGAGGGTCTATTTTGCTGTATACTCCTTAGCAACTATCTGATAAGTATAATCTTTAGCAATCTTTTGTTAAGTACATTCTTTGGTAATAATCAATTATTTGTCATGTGTCAACAGTTTTGGAATCTCCTCACCCCTGTAACTTCCCTCTTCTTTGTGGACCCCTGCCCCTGTAACTTCCCACTTTTTATGCCTTATATTTTGGCTCAGAATTAAAGCTCTTTGGAGTTTGATCGGATTACCGTCTTACTCCCAGGTATCTATTGTCTCCTGTCTCTTTCTTCCTTTTTTTTTTTTTTTAATTTGAATCAAGCATTTATTAAATATTAAATACTAAACAAGAGATGGACCTACGATATAAAAATCTCCCCAATTGGAAAAATAGAATGGCCTCAGTCACATGTTATAGGCTTTTTTTTTCCCTGCTAAAATCAATTAGGCCTTCCCATATTCTCATGAAACGTTGTTACTCCTAAGAACTACAGTTCCCAGCATTACAGGAAGTCATGTTCTTCCTGGAACATGAAGGCTTCCAGGTTAAATTTGAGACAGATGAAGCTATATATCTTGATTTCTGAGGGAAGAAGTGGAAGTGCGTACAAGGTGCTCTGAGACTCGCTTAGGCAAGCTTCAAATCTGCTACATGGTGAGCACAGTGTCATCTGTATGGAGAAGGCTGCTGATCCTCTGGAGTTGGTGTGGTGTGATGCCATTGGTAAGCAGTAGAAAGATATGGCTCCCTGTGCCGTTTCATTTAGTTCTAGTTATTCCCTGGAGCAGACAACCCCAATTTACAACCAGCCAGTAGGCCCATCCCCATTGTTAACTTTTGTGTTCTCTGCTAGTGAAAAAACTAAATTCAAGAATGTTTAGATTATATTAATGTCAATTTATTGGGAAGGTGCTCTTGGATGAATTCCTTTCTTTCTTCTGACTGTTCCCTCCTCTGACCCTTGTCGAAAGTCCTCCAGGAGGACCCCCCCGGGCGGGACAGAAGTGGCAACTAAAGACAGGCTATTTGAGTGTCTGAAAGGAATAAAAGACTTTTCAGTTTAAAACTTTATAGAAATAAGACCTTGTTCTTTTGAGAGTAGGTTATGGCAAAACTTAGCTGATTTTGTAAAGTTCTAAATAGTTTAATAATGTTTATAAAAGAAAAACTTTCTAAGTTGTATAATGAGAATGTAGTATTTGAAACAGTAGTCAGGTGCTGTTTCAAATAGAAACAGTTAATATTAGTGTATGATGCTATATGGCTAGCTCGATTTTTGAACTCTGACTATTTTCACAATATCACCCTAGCTAAAATGAAGAATAGATAAATCTGAATATCATTCTCATGTAGAACTTATGGGTCCAATTATCTCCTGTCTCCCTATTGAACTCATGTATGTGTTATGTTTTGGCTAATGTGCTTTAAAATATTTCTCACATTAAGTTTATTTGGCTATATAACTGATGAGTCTATATTTGAATGATGTTAAAGGTAATATAATTGGTTATTTATTATTTAGAATTGAGTTAGAATCTTATTTGATATCTATTTTATTTTAATAGTCATATAATTTTTTAAAGCATGTACTTCAAAAGAAATAATGAACATTGCATTTATTTTGATGGTTCACATAAAATGTTCTGCCGGACTGCAGGTTCATATCTATATAATCATAAGAAAAAATAAAGTATGTGATGTACTTGATAAAACATAAGCTATTTTTAGAAAGGCATTCACAATAATCTGATAGGCTGCCTCATAGTTAGCACACATAGGATAATTGGTTAACCAGAGCTGGGACTTTGAGGAATGTTATTTCATTTGTATTATGAAAACTTGAAGATCTTATAGACAGTGGAATTCATTTGATGATGTAAAATCGTAGGCTGTTCCTTACTAGGCATCAGTGTTAATGCTATGTTCCTAGAACTGGTTGTTATGTTGAATTGCTTTCTGTTAAATAATTCATAGTTTGCCGATGTTTCTATGACTACATGATATAAACCAGGGCATAATTAACAGGTGGCATACTGATAACAAGTGGTTCTAGCACAGGAGTACAGAAGCAGGGCTCGGTGACAGAGGAGGGACCTATGCTGCTGTAGAATTAGAAAGGAAACTACATGCCTTCATTATGACTTAGAGTCATTCAAAACAGTACTGACTATTCCATGTCCCACATAGGATATGAGCAAGATGAGAAGATGCCAGGACATTAGCAATGACCTGTAGCTTAAAGGATTGCAGAAAACAGATGCTGTCAGAAGGGACTGATGTCAAAGCCAAAGTCAATAAAAAGAAAAAGGAAAGGACAACGAAGGAATCAAACCCCTGTCACCAAAAAGAAAAAAAAAAAAAAAGAAAAACCAAAACCACCAAATAGTCACAAGACCTTAAAAACAACCAAGATCTAACAGAAGTAACAGACACTCAGAAAATATCCACTTAGCCCAGTTCCTAATAGCTAATACGTGACAGTTTTTAGCATCAATAGCAGAAATCCAAGGTATGTTAGAAGACAAATTGAAGTATACTGTGAAAAATCAAGTAAAGTCTGACAAATACTTGAAATTACAGAAAATATTTAGACTGACTGTAATTTTTAGGCTAAAAGGATATAAGGAGAAATTTATAATAGAAGAAAGTGAGAGACATGGATAGAATACTGGAATCTTCTTAAGATTCTAGACATCAAACTCAAGACATTGAACATGCTAGGAAAGCAGTCTGTTACTGAGATACAATTCAGGCCTGGAAAGATATAAATTTTAAGCAAATTAACAAACAAACAATGAAGTCCTTGAAGAAACCAAAGGTACAGTAACTGAATTACAGTTATCTTTAATGAGCTTATCAGTAAACACAGCATGGCTAAAGAAAACATCAATAGTTTGGTAAATACTTCAACAGAAATATCTCAAGCTGAGAAGCAAAGAAAAAATAATTACAATAACAAACAGAATGTCAAAGAAGCATGCGTACAAGTATCAAAAGAACTATACATAAATTGGAATATGAGATAAGAACAGAGAGCCAACTTAAAACATATTTGAAGTAATAATGAATGAGAAATTTTCAAAATTAATGATAGACATCAAATCAAAGGTCTATGCAGTTCATAGAACAACATACACGGTAAACATAAAAGAAATGCGCTGCCCTATTCAAATTTCAGAAAGCCAGAGACAGAGAGATGCTTAAAAACATCTGTGGTTGTTTGTAAGGAAGTGTCATTCCATGGAAATAAAACTAAAAGTCTGAGCAGAGTTCTTGTCAAGAAGCAAGAGAGAAGTAATAGAGAAGCAAAGCATGTAAAGCATTGTTGAAAACAAACAAACACATTTATAAAACACCAATCTACAGTTCCATATCTAACCCAATAATCCCCTAAATCATCAAATTAATGGGCAGTACAAACTAAAGGCTGAAGTGATCTATCCTGAGTATGTGTGTCTCAGAAGAAATTTTAAACGAGTTAGGATTTTTTAGAGAAAAAAATCTACAGACTTATAACCTGGATCTCAACACAAGCAATGTTTGCAAATGGATCACATGATGTTATGTTTTGAATGTGAACTGTTCTTCTAGTCTCAGGAGCTAGAATACATATCCTCAGCTTTAGGCACTATTTTGGGACTGGATATTTAGAAGCTAGAAGCACCCTGGAGGAAATGAAACAGTTACTGGGACTGAGTCCTAAGAATTTTACCACTGGGTCCTACTTCCCTTCTGCTCCTGCTTGCTGGTCCCCTATGATGAGAATTTAGGAGTTCCACTTGGACATTCCTGAAGTCATATTACATGAAACTACCAAGATTTTCCCTATATGGACTTTGACCACCTAAACTAACATCTCAATAATTCTATTCTATAATACAATTTTATCAGGCATTGTGCCATAGAAATAAGAAAAGTATTGTAGATGCTCTACATTTTTATATTAATGCATTTCTAATTGGCCATACCAGAATTAATAATAGGAATAATAAGTATTAGCTACAGGAAAGTAGACTGTCACAGGAAGCAAAAGGAAAGGATAGAGGAGTCATTATTAGAAGGTAACTACCATGCAGAGACTGCCCCATCTCGGATACATTCCATATATAGCCACCAAACCTGGATGTTATTGTGGATGCTGGGAAGTGCTTGCTGAGGGAAGCATGATAAGCTGTCTCCAGAGATGCTCTGCCAGTGCCTGACAAATACAGAGGTAGATGTTCGTAGCCAACCGTAGGACTGAGCATGGGGTCCCGGATGGAGGAGTTGGAGAAGGGACTGAAGGAGCTGAGGGGGTTTGCAGCCCCATGGAGGGAGCAACAGTGTCAACTGGTCAGACCCTGGGGCTCCAGGAGACTGGACCACCAACCAAAGAATACACAAGGAGGGACCCATGGTGCTGGCTACATATGTGGCAGAGGAGGGCCTTGTAGTCCATCAGTTTGAGGCAAGACCCTTGTGCCTGAGGGTGTTAGATGCTCCAGTGTAGGGGAATGCTAGGGAGGGCAGATGGGAGTGGGTGGGTGGGTGGAGGAGCACTCTCATAGATGCAGGCGGAGGGGGGATGGAATGGGGG
>CM052708.1:9855409-9896454 GCA_028551405.1 Uromys caudimaculatus
AGGAAGAGGAGGAAGAAGAAGGAGGAGGAGCAGGAGGAGAAGGAGGAGGAGGAGGACGAAGAGGAGGAAGAAGGAGGAGGAGGAGGAGGAGAAGGAGGAGGAGGAGGAGGAGGAGGAGGAGGAGGAGGAGGAGGAGGAGGAGGAGAAGGAGGAGAAGAAGGAGGAGGAGGTAACTACCCTACAGTAAGTGTAAAACTATGGATAATGACTTGACTCATACTGGGTTAGTACAGGAACTGGGTAAGAAGGTCTTATAGCAGAGAAATCGACCAACAATGCCTCAGCTAGATGATGGACATAGAGAAGAGTAATAACCAGGTCGATGGTATCTTTGTTAGATGTAATATTGTGAAACTCCAGTTAACCTTGTTATTTTCATCTCCTAAACCTATACCCACACTTAAGTCAATGGAAAAGCATTAAGCAATTCTCAGTTGAAGGAACAGGACAACAATCTTCTTACATGGCTCCTGCCTCTTTTCTGGCCTCCAGGTATCTGTTTTGATTTTCCTTCATGATGGAATGTCATGACATCTCTTCATAGCAATAGAAACCCTAACTAAGACACTCACTAAGAGTGCAGATGGTCCAGAGAGATTTGTATCATCCCAGAACTCAGCAACCTTCCTGTTTTGATAGAAATCTCTATTATTTAGATTCTTTAAAGCTCTATTAGTCATTGTTCAATAGAGAAATGGAACTGAGAAAATGAATTTATTATTATTATTATTATTATTATTATTATTATTATTATTATTATTATTAAAGAAAACATATATTAGGATATTTTACAGAATATGACCAGGCTAGACCACAAATCACTGTTTTGTTCCAGAGAGGCCAAATACTGAATAGTTCCAACCATGAAATTGTGTTTCGACAGTATCAATCTGTCACTGAAAGCCTGGAATATTCTTGGAGAGCCACTGGTCTTCATTCCATATCAGAGGCCTGAAGAAGCTGTGTTCTGCCATTACCACTGCTGTTGCACTGGGGTAGATGAATTTGTTAGCTAAAGTAAGCAAGCAAGCAAAAACCAATCTACTACCATCTTTTATCTGGGCTACCATGAGAAGGTGCAGCCTTCACTTCCTGTGTCTTCCCAGTTCAAATAACATTTATTAGAAGATTGCCTAATGGTTTCAGTACCACTTAATTGATGTCTGATGCAATCAGCTTAACAAAGAAGATTAGCTAAAGCAAATGGCCAAATGTGGCAAAGGCATTCCAGGGTCTCCAGAATCTTCTCACAAATAGTGGTCTCTCACATATTATGAATATCACCTCAAGGATCTCCAAGTCATCACTGAGTATTTGGCTTATTAAAAGCCCAGACTGTAAATCTTTTGACTCATTCTTCCATGATCCTAGTTTCAAGTCCCAGAATTGTTATTGGTGACACCACAATCTTCAGATAGTCCACTGCTTCCTGAAATTACTATCTTACAACATGACTGGTGCCTGGATTAGGTCTTGGCAAGAGGCCCTAGCTAATACTGTCTAAGTGTAATGTGGCATTTCCAGCTGTTCTATCACTCTACAGTCTCCTCTGGATTCATGCCTGATCCCAGATTTACCTGGACACTGTTCTGAGCACAGTTGAGTTAAAGTGACAGAGTCAAAAGGAGCTGAGTGACAAGAGCACCATGGTTCAAATGATGATGAATTTACCATGGTGCACCATTCATCAGAGGGTGAATCAGCTAATCTAACCCAAGGCTGAAATCTCCAAATATATTTGCATTTATGCTGATTTAACATGGGGAACATAATATTAATGACATAGTTACTTGAACTTGATGATGGCAACTAGAAAGATTTAAAGTCCTCAAGTGGGTTCATGGCAGCATGGGTTACAGTTCAAACCAAAAGAAATTATTTAATAATATTTAACAAGGAGTGTAATATAATAAAAAGTATAAATCTGGTCAAGAATTCATATCTAGGGAGCTCACTGGTGTAAACTCAGTACAATTAATTTGCTAAAAGAACATAGTATCAGACTGCTCTCTAAGTTCATATATTAATGTCAACATATTACCACAGCTCCACACACTCAAGAGACATATTTCTTTCTGTAGTGGCCAACAGTCAGTGTAGAAACTCACAAGTCAAAGTATAACGGGTGACATCCTCAGCCTTAAATGGGGTGTCTACAGCACAATTTCTCCTCCACAGCTCAGAAAGCATCATGGAAGGAGGAGCAGAGGGGGAATAAGCTTTCTCTAAGGTTGTGAACCCTGGCAAATTAAAGAGGCTCCTGTGGATGGCTTCACAGTAAATGGGCAGCACAGATTTAACTTTTATATTATCTAGAAAAAGAGAGGGAGGGAGGGGGAGGGGGAAAGAATAGGAAAGTATGAAGTTGATCTGATAGAATTTAGTCAATGAAACATTTAGGAAGTGAATAAGATCAGTCAGTATGCATTGTGTGAAATTTTTAAACATTTAATAAGGCATTATATTTAAAAGCAGAATAGAAAACACACATTTTCAGCATCCATGGGATATAAAAGACAGAAGAATGGCTGATAAATTTTGCTTCTACAAATAAAGTGGATAGCTGATACTTCTGAAATTTTATTTTATTTTTTATTTCATAGTAAAACAGAAAAAATAATCTCATTAATATGGCTCAAATACATAATTCCTAGATTAGTTGTCATTTATTGTTGCCTTAACATTATGAATAATTTATAAAATATAAATTTCCTATACATTGTATTTTTCACATTTTATGTGATAAACAGATATATTTCTAGAAGTACTTTATCCTCTTTAAAATTAAATAAACAGATATCAAATATGACTTAATATAATTATGCGTATTTGTTTCCTTTGCTGAATATATACAATTCCTTTATATGTCAAAGAAGGAAACATCACTTTTTCCACTACCATACAATTTCTTAACAATGGTAATATGGTAATAGTGGTAGAAATGGCTACTAGTAAATTTTCTAATATAGGGTGCACCTGGCAGGCATGAAGATTAATATGTCCACCTAATTTCTTATATGATATCTGATGCTCAATCTCCTAGGAATAAGCAAAGGTATTTTCTGATAAGGAAATTGTGTTCTGAAACCCTTTGGGCATGATGTGCTTAGCTCAGCATTGCTTTGGTAAAATGAACTCTGAAAGTCTGAATGGTGTGGTGGTTTGAATATGCTCAGCCCAGGGAGTGGCACTATTAGTACGAGTGGCCTTGGTGAAGTAGGTGTAGCCTTGTTGGGGGGAAGTTGGTCTCCTCCTAGCTGCCTCAGTCTTTTTCTCAGTGGCCTTCAGATCAAGATGTAGAATTCTCAGCTCCTCCAGCATCAATGCCTGCCTGGACACTGCCATGTTCCTCCCTTGATGATAATGAATTGAACCTCTGAACCTGTAATCCAGCTCCAATTAAGTGTTGTCCTTTTTAAGAGTTGCCTTGGTCATGGTGACTCTTCACAGCATTAGAACTCCTAAGACAAATGGAATGTCAAATAAGCTAGAAAGGTTCAATTACTAAGCAGAGATCTTTCACAGACTATATGCTTTCTGGTATGTGAAATAAGCCATGTTAACTAGTTAAAAATTCTGTGGATTCTTTGTTTGAGCCAAAGATCACATATCTGCTATCCAATGTAACAAATTCCTCAGCCCTCTCTCACTGTCTCTGCATCACTCTTTACTGATTGAAGTAATAAAAACTATTATGGTAGACTGATAACTGGAAAATTATCTAATATGAGTCTAATTTAATAATCTGATCATTTGATTTTTATAGGACTAATTGGAGTTTAAGCCCAATTATAAAATGAATATATCACTATTTTAAGCAATTTGCTCAATAAACTATAAATTTCAAAACAATACAGTTTGAAATTAAGCCATTTATCAGGAAAAAGATGAGAAAAATTACTGATGCTGAAGTATTGATATGTGCCATTATACACAGCTAAAATATTTTAAAAGCTGTCAACTCTCTGCTTCATCGATCTTAACAGCCTCCCATAAAAACGTTCTTGTTTTGTACATCTGCAATTTGGGAAGCAGGCAAGCAAGCTGCTGTGGAGTTTCCATGGCATCTGCCACTCACCTCAGGGACATAAGCTTGCTGTCATCCAACACCTTTGTGATATTGAAGATTTTAACATAAATCTTCATTGTTAATAAGTAAATTCATGAAGCTTATAATTGGCAGAGTATATACAATTGGAATATATGATGTGTCAGCCAGCACCCTCAACATTGATTTCACTTAATCTTTAACCTAACATATTGTAGGCTTTACAGTAGCATTTCTCACGTTGAGACTCCATCTGTTAATGGCAGGGAACAACACTGCTATACTGCAGGAAGCTGCCAAAAAGTGAAAGTGAATTGATATGCAGCTAACTGGAGTTCGGTAATACCCAAAGATGTTCTTTTTATGTTTCTCACTTATAGCAGAAATAACCATTGAATGAAGAACTGATAGGAATCCCTAAAGATCCATCATCCTTCAAGACAGGATAGAAACAAAACCAAATTATACCTGTAGTCAGTGATGTGTAAAGCTCCCTGTCCCATCTCTCAGAGAAGCAGGTAGGCAGTCTGACAGAGCTATTAAATTCATTAGTTCATATCAGTGAGCTAAGTCAGGGGTGCCAAATGCTTTAACATGCCTTACTAGTCAAGGATTCCTTTAAGTCACAGTACCTTGATTATATTAGTTACAGGGATAAACATAATCCTTCTAGGCATGCCAAAATGGAAAGGGGCGGTGTAAATGTCTGTATTGAAAAAGTAATTTATGTCCTGAAAAGTTTTAAAGGAAGGGGAAGAGAAAGGTGGTGAAGAAGAAGAAGAAGAGGGAGGAGAAGGAGGAGGAGGAGGAGGAGGATGGAGGAGGAGGATGGAGGAGGAAGCCGAGGAGCAGGACATCTGCACAGAGATTAAATAAGGCAGTGATTCTTGACAAATAAGTCATTTTCCACATGAAACTAACCACCCATTCATCAGTCAATTGTGTGCCTGAAAATTGCTGGGTACATCAAACATAAAAGGAATTTTTGACCAACAAAGAACACATCAGTAAGTTGTTGATAAAAATATTTCAGTCACCAATGCAAGAGTAATTTTGAAATATAGAAAGAAAGATAATATGACTCTTCATGGGCAGAAAAGGAGCTCATCATTCTCATGCCCCTGGCTTCAGTAAAAGCAAACCCATCTAAGTATATGGAGAACTTATGGCTGTTTGATGACACTGTGAAATGTCTATAATCTCTATAATTTTCATTTCATATGTGTAAGAATAAGCTCGTTGACAGAATTGAAGTGAAATGCACAAATTTAGTGCAGTCACAGTAGAGTATGCCTATAATTTCAGCACTTGTGAGGCTTAAGTAGATGGATTAGGAGTTCAAGGTCATCGAAAAATACATATTAAACAGTCGGAGATCAGTTTGAAAGACAAGACCTGGATAAATAAATAAATAAATGATAAAAATAATTCATAAAATTTCACAAGAAATAGAAATGTAATGACCCCTTTGTGATCAGAGAAATTTTCCTTCATTATTCCACTTAAATTGTTGAGTATGAGGTATGCTTTGATAAAGTAAGGAGAGAACTGCTATCGGTTCAAAAGGCATCCGATTCCTAAAAATTCTTTTTGGCTTTGGAAAATGGTGATGTATGGATCATCAAAATTTGTCATGGATCCTACCAAAATTTGTAAAACAACATAAGACAATATAAAAAGACTTATGTTAATGATATGATGTTCTCTACATTGGGTAATTTTTTATTACATAGTTATTTTCTTCATTATGGTTTTTATTAAAAAATAAGCTACGCTGTGCACTGATTCTTTAAATAAACATTCTTTGTTATTATTTTATAATGCACTGTCAGTATAGACCACAAGGTTGACAAGTATCTTCAATGTTTAGTCATAGAGCAAACTGTCAGCAGTGAAACCAAGGACACTGACAGATGTTAAGGACGACTCCCTTTTGTTTTCTCCTATTAAGCAAGTCTCAATGATTTCCCCATAGGTGGCACTTCAGACTGGTAGTGAGTTTCAGCATTGTAGATCAGACTAGGAACAGACTGTAAAACCAATTGTCATCTAATCAAAGCCTAATGAAGACAGACAGACACCATTCACCTCGCTACATTTGTCCTACTAAAATTTATCATTTGAAAACAAAACAAAAAAATGTCTCCATGGAGCATATATGCTCAAAAAGTGCATAATTTGAAATTAATTTTTGGTATTCTAAAACTGGGAGACCAAAAGAGCAAGCACAACAGAAATAGAAACCCAGGGTTCATTGCTCAGTCTTATGTAGGAAGGTATGAAGTTTTCATGTGTTCTATTATGGCTTAGTAAGACATTAAATGGCTGATAATATGTTTAAATAAATGTTTATTCATGATAAAGAATTAGAAAAGATAAGTGATCCAGTTGTGGGTGATTTTTAGCCATCAAATGATATATAGCTCAGCTCATTCTATTTGAGATACAGGTTTCACTGAAAGATTAATGCCAAGTTAATATGTAGAAAAATTTAAAAATGATAAATGAATGCTTTCAATTAATTATTTTTAGTAAAATAACCTTAACATTTCACAAAAACTTTCAGAAATTTACCTCAAAAATATTTCTAGGGGGAAAGTAATGGGATTCAAATAACAGGAGTAACCTTTAATTCTATACCTTTAAATTTGTAAATTTTAATTGTTAAAATTAAATACTGCTTTATGATAAAATATAGATAGAAGATATATTTTAAAATTAAATTATAAAATTTCTCTAAGAAAAAATTTCTGATTATTTTAAGATATATACTATATAGTATTAATATCATGTTGAAAAATAATTTAAAACATGGTTTGATGAAGTATATTGCTTTTCTTTTAATTATAAAGTCATAATGTACATATGGTGCGTATGTATTATAAATGTACAAACCAATGTATTCCAAAAAATCTAGTTAGTTTAACTGTAAAGAATTTATGTGTCTGAACTTTGTTCATCCTCACAAGATCCCTTCAGTAAGACCTATTCATTAGTTAATTGTTCTCAAATGCTGTGTTCATTATAGGTTATTATAGGAAGCACAGGCCCTTGTGCTCACAGAGAAGCACTAGAGATACCTGTAATATGAAAGGCAGAGTTGTTTCTTCAAAGGAAGAAGTGCATAACCTGTTATCTGCCCAAGCAGCTGGGAAGATCCACGGTAACAGCTGGTTGACCACTGCAGTTGTGTTCCCACATCTTCCTCCACATCCTTATTTTAGGCTTATTTTTCTCAATGTTGTTAGTAAAAGTAAATCTCTTATCACTTATTATAAATTTTATTCTGTAAGTACTATTTAAACTTAACTCAAACTTACATTTCACAACCCATAATGTTTTAAATTCATGCAAGTATAATTTTCCCAATAAAATAAATTACAGAAAATTTTCTGAAGTATTCCCTTACATTTTCTTTTCTTAATGGAAGACCTGTTTTTATTAACCCAAGTTAATAAAGTTCTGTCCCTCAGAGTGACAGAAATTTTTCACATGGAGTTAACACATTTTAATGAATGCATTCATACATTTATATATTAGTAAAGAAGACAAACATCCCCAACTTAGGTAAGAAAGTTTTACACTTCATCGAGGTGGTGTGTATAATTTATGAGTTCCAGACATTTACTTATATTACATACACAAATTTGTTTAGCAGATTTAAATGCCTTCTCAATTCAAGTACAAGCATCAAGATTCTTCATAGGTTGTACAAGTTAGTGTTATGAAATTATTTGAGACTATTTGAATTTTATTAATACTACTACCCACACCTTATGTGCACCTATAGAAAATATACTGCTGGTATCTACCACTCACTAACCATCCCCTGAGCTGTACAGTCATCGTTGCTTCCTTTCCATTTATTCTTCTGAACACAGGTCTGATTTTTAGCATTTGAAAACTGGGCCATATTTGGATTCATATTTTAAATAAAGTCGTTTTTTAATAGTAGTCTAATGACAAAGGTTAAGTTCTACAAAAATGGCAGCTTGACTGTACAGAAGGATTCTACATGAAATGCAAGAGATTTCAGCCTGGAACAAAATTTAATAAAATCACAAATAACAGGAATGCAAACTAAATAGGTATTTCCTGTTATCTGCTATAAGAATTTGGAGTATTGGAATCTGTGCATGCATCAGTCCTGAAGCTACCTATTGATTTCCAGCTTTTCAGTTCCTCTTCACGTAGGGATTGGTTCTTGCTTTGATTATTTTGGCAGCAACGGAACTTCAACTGGGCCTCCTCTAAATTGAGTTAGCCAATTTCTCCCAGTTCCTCATATGTGTCTTGGAGAGGCTCTGCCAGAGCCTGACAAATACAGAGGTGGATGCTCACAGCCAACCATTGGACTGAGCACTGGGTCCCCAATGGAGGAGTTAGAGAAGGGATTGAAGGAGTTGAAGGGGTTTGTAACCCTATAGGAAGAACAACAATATCAACCAATGAGACCCCCCCAGAGCTCCCAGGGACTAAACCAACCAAAGAGTACACATGAAGGGACCCATGGCTCCAGCCACATATGTAGCAGAGGATGGACTTGTCAGGCATCAATGGGAGGTGAGGCCCTTGGTCCTGTGAAGGCTTGATGCCCCAGTGTAGGGGAATGCCAGGGCAGAGAGCTGGGAGTGTATGGGAGGTGGGGGAGCACCCTCATAGAAGCAGGGGGAAGGGAGATGGACAAGGGAAACTGGGAAACAGGATAACATTTGAAATGTAAATAAATAAAATATCCAATAAAAGAAAAAATTAAAAAAAATAAAAGAATAAGAAGAGCAAATACTATACTCTCATTGATGTTTGGCCTCAATACTAGGGATGAGATACCTGGAATGAGCTTGAAGTGTGACATCTAGCTTATCTGAGACAGTTAATGTGGCTTAATCTTTCAAACAGCTTGTGCAAAAAAAAAAAAAAAATACTGTCTCATATGGCATCGTTAGGAGGGGAGGCTTTTGGTCCTGTGGAGGCTTGATGCCCTTCAGAAGAGGGATTCTAGAGTGGTGAGGAGTGTACTGGCTGGCTTTGTGTGTCAACTTGACACAAGCTGGAGTTATCACAGAGAAAGGAGCTTCAGATGAGTAAATGCCTCCATGAGGTCCAGCTGTAAGGCACTTTATCACTTAGTAATCAACGGGTGTGGGCTCATTGTGGGTGGTACCATCCCTGGGCTGGTAGTCTTGGGTTCTATAAGAAAGCAAGCTGAGCAAGCCAGGGGAAGCAAACCAGCAAGTAACATCCCTCCATAGCCTCTGCATCAGCTCCTGCTTCCTGACCTGCTTGAGTTCTAGTCCTGTCTTCCTTTGGTGTTGAACATCAGCATGGAAGTGTAAGCTGAATAAACCCTTTCCTCCCCAACTTGCTTCTTGGTCATGATGTTTGTGCAGGAATAGAAACCCTGACTAAGACAAGGAGGGAGTGAGTGGGTGGGCACCCTCTAAGAGGCATATAGGATGGGGAGAGGGTGGAGGGGTTATGGAGGGGAGACCGAGAAGGGGACAACATTTGAAATGTAAACAAATAAAATTATAAATGATAATGTTGATGATAACAACAATATTAATTATTATTATTATAAAGAAATAAACACTGTCTCAGTGTCCCTCAGTTTATGAGGTGAATACGGGAAACATCTCACCAAATACTTGCTAAGTTTCAGTACGCTTCAGGAAGTCTGACAACTGTGTGCTGCAAAACTTTTATTGGCTTGATGTAATTCTCATCTCTCTGATGCTTACTATCTCTCTGACTATTAAACTATGCCTAGTCCTGGAAGCTTCTAGCCTCTATAAAATATAATCTTCTCTTACAGTGTTCTTAGCCGCTGAGACTTGCTGCTAAGTAAATTGACACTTTCTTTTTCTTTCTGAACTCTGGCTGGCTGATTCAACTCAGCTGCTCTGGCTCAAATTCCTCTTCATCCTGTACTGTCTCTCTCTCCCTTAAGTAGCTTCCTTTTTCTCTCTCTTCTAGTGAGTTGGGCATATCCTACACTGTCAAATCTTTCTCTGATTCATCACTTTTCTCGACACTCAATTAGCAATCATTTCAAACATGGTATTTCCTTCTACATACTAACTTTACCTTCATTGTTTGGAATTAAAGGTGATTACTAAGGTTGTGTCTGTATCCAGCTCAAAATATTAAAAGCATGTGGTAAATGATGAGTCACACCCTAATTAGAAACAGATTCAAAATCCTGTAACAGTGTAGAGTCCATATAAGGACTCTAAACCTTCAGGCCTGCATTCCAAAAGCAATCAGAGAATATAGTTAGCCAGTTCTAATATGCATTTTGCCAAAATAGTTTCCATTGGAGCTATGACACTGCAATATTTATGAATATTATCCCTTGGAATACAATTGCTCTGTTGCCAAGAAGAAATCGACACTGAACAATGAGCAGAGAACTACTGACCAGTCTCCTTGTTGCTCAGCAAAGCGTTTCCTGAGGATTTGAAGATAAAACTTAAAGCTATGTAGATAATCTACAGTGTCCCAGTGTGCTGCCAGGAATGAGAATTGCTCTATAAGCTTATAAATTTGAATGCTAGATCCTCCATGGAATTCTTTGGAAAAGATTAGCAAGTTTGTCTTTGATGGTGGAGGAGTGTTACTGGGGGCCAGCTTTGGGGTTTCAAAAGCCCTAACCATTCCTAATTAGCTACAATAACAATTTACTGAGCTACTCAAACAGAGGAGGGAGTTTTTGGAATCCTTAATTAGGAATGTTTGATACACTAGCTCTACCAAAGGGATATCTCTCTTTTATCTCCTTCAATTTTTTGCTAATCTTTAGCTATTTACTTAATCAAAACAATTAGTTTACTGTTACCATGTAACATTTGACTTTCTTCTGAGATGGAATTGATTTCTGGAATTTTCTGTTTGTCTCCTGTTTGTTTTCTTGAAGGGCCCCACCTTAAAACTCTGGCTGGCTTGGAACTCACTATGTAGAATAGGATGGCCTTGACCTCCAGGGCTGCACAAGCAAGCTCCACCTATTTATTGGATTTTTAGGATTACCTTAAATTTATTTTTCATTCTTCTTTGAGTAATTACAGTTCTTTAATATAGCACTTAACATCTTTGTTTACATATTATACAAATCAATCTCTATATCCTTTAGTCTATTTGTTTCCAGTTTAAGCTACAAAGTTTGTTATATAGTTGTAAGTTTGACACATTGTGTATTAAAGTTCAAGTACACAGGAGACTAGGTTAAGACAGTCTCAAAATCAAGTCAGCCTGATCAGGAATATCACACACACACACACACACACACACACACATACTAAATAACTAAATAGCTAAAAACAAGCAAAAACAGCATGAAAACCAATAAAGCACCTGGCCTGCTTGTGTATACCTATAATTCTGTCATTTGTAAAGTAGAGAAAGGGGGATCAGGATTTCAAAGTCATTCTTACCCACATAAGGTGCTCAAGACTAAATAAGACTATGCCCACAAATAATATAAAACGAAATCATTTTCAAAGTCCTAATTTTATAAATATATGTATGGTAATAGGTTTATTGATTACAAAACAGCTATCACAACCTCAGGTGTAAGTAACTTAGCATTTAAAATGCAATGATTACATCAAGAGTATTTTCACTATGTATGTTATATACTCATATGTCCATGATCCTGTATATACGTTAGCACGTGTGTATATGCACCCACATGCCAGGGGTCCACCTCTGTGTCCTTCTTTGATGATCTCCTTGTATATTTTTAGACAAGTTAGCTCACTGGGAACTGAGACCTACTCACTGATTGGTCTGCCTGGTGAGCAGACTCTGAGGACTCTCCTGTCTCTGCTTGGTGACACTGAAGGGCTGCACCAGCACTTTATGCCTCTTTTCATGAGTCTATGCTGGATCCAAATCAGGTCTTTATTCCTGTGCTGACAACAGTTCATTGACTGAGCTTTCTTTCCAATTTCCCACTGACAATAATTTTTAAAATAATATCTGTGTTTAAATTTCATTTGTACCTTTCATTTGTTTTTTTTAATATGAACTGTACCTTTTATAGATTCCTTTACTTGGATGTACTAATTATATTGTGTTTTTATACTAAAGATAAAAGATTTACTTGATTCTTATTTTTAAAATTATCTAGATTCTTCCATGTGCTTTGGAAATTTCAGTGGCATAAGAATTTTTTAAATCCTGTAGATTTTATTGTTTAAGTAGTCACATACTAGAGTGGGTGGATAAGTGTGTGGGGGGGTGAGGGGGGACGGGGGAGAGAGAGAGAGAGAGAGAGAGAGAGAGAGAGAGAGAGAGACAGAGATGTGAAATGTTGTCTCCTCTGATATTATCATTCAGCAAATTAATGATAAGATAATTCTATTTTGTTCTAATAATTTGGGAAAATTTCCATTGTATATCAGTTTCTTTAACTAAAGTTCTTTAACTCATAATTTTGTAAACATAATTTTAGTTTTTTTGGCTAAACTTTGTTGTTAGTAAGTAATTTGATATAACAATACTTTTGTTGTGTTAGCATATATAATGTCATTTATGTTTGGGTTTTGACATTTCAAAATATATATTAATCTACTAACTACCTTTAAATATTTGATTTAGTCCTGCCTCATATGATAATTCCTTTTCCTTTCTTCAAATTAATTGATAAAGCTTCTCTTATCAGAAAGTGCAGTACAGGCATGCTTTCCTTCTCATTCATAAACAACTCAGGTTAGTTAAATATTTTATTCCACACATGTATATTATTTTGGTTATCAGGAATCAGAAAACATTTTATATAAAATATATTGATTTCAATTTGGCTCTCAATTAAAAGATTTCAATCTTTAGCTACAGATAATTTTTTCTCAGTTATTTTATGTACTCAATGATGGTTAGGTAAATAGTTTTCTTCAGCATTTAAAGCCTAAACTTTTCAGTCATATCTGCTCATTGCCTTCTGAACTCATTTATTTTCTCTTGTTGATTGAAAAATGGAACTAAGTGGGAACAGTGAATTTGATGAAATGCATCATCAAAATATGCACGCACCAAATGCTTCATCAAACACAATTTACTACGAATCCCTGTTGTAACCCCCTCTCCATACCCCTCACGTTCCTGTCTCCAAAGCATGCAGAATAACCGGAGAGTTAGGACTAGAGAATGCAGCAACAACAGTTGTCTTTAAAGTCAAAACCATAGAAGTCTCTAATTCCTCATTACCTTCGCTCTGTAAGCACAAGGACGGTCCTGAGGCCAAGCAGAATTAGAGATGCATGTGTTTTAGTCAAATGCCATCAGTCAGAATATGAATCTTTTGATTTTACAATTTTATGCTTTCAATTCAGGCCATCGTCTTTTTCAGTAACCATGGTGTCACAACAATTGGCTAGCCATGCTGTTACTATGGAAACACTAATCCCTTTGTCTCTTTCTTTTTAATTCTGGACATACTTCTGATATTCTCTCTACATACATATTTATTTTCATATGACAAATTCATAATTAACATTGCATCAATTGTACAATTAAAGAAACTTGGAGAACATTTTTGTAATTAAAAAAGGTAGATGGCTCCTAGAAAATGGCATACGATGTTACACCTGGTCCCACACACAGACCTAAATAGACAAGTAGACAAATATAAACAGACATATCCTCAAACGTGAGAAAAATAAGATTATTTTCCATGCATTCGATTTAAAAGAATAAGATCTGGATGAAGTTTATGTATTACACTATTGATTTTATAGTCTTAATGATACCCATTCAACATTTATAATTTAATCCCTACCACCAATACGGAGCATAAGTTGCTTATGAAATTATGTTTCATCACTACTTCCTAAGGAATTCTGATCAGAAAGGAAAAGTTTAGAGTCAAGAAGAAATATGTCTACTGTTGAGCCCCTGCAGGCTATTGAGAGACATTTTGTTCATGATCTTGTGCCAAACCTGCATGCAATGGTCAGAAGGAAAATACCTCTTTTTATCCTTTTCCTGGTTTGCTTTTGTCCTCATTTACTCTATGGATCCTTTCTATGTATGCCACAAGAGTCCCTACGTAGGTCAATCGATTGTCCTATTTCAAAAGACATATGGTTTACTGATGCCTTTATCTCCTCCCTGCAGTTCCTCTGACTTTATTGTGAGCATCAGTGTTTCCTCAATTGTGTTAAGAAAGGTTGTTTTCTCTAAAACAATGCCTGCTACCAGTTAGGAATCACCCCAGGAATGACTCTTGTCACCATGCCCACACAGTCTTCACTCAGTTCTGTGATGAGACAAGTCTCAGCAGAGGGCTCGCTTTTTTGGCCAGCTATGGCACTGTTCCCTGAGAATGACAAAACCTAGTCCATTCCCACTGCAGTGGGAGCCTTCTCTCTTCTATATAGAGTAGCTTCCAGAACAAATAAATAGGTTTTATTCCAGAGAATAAAATAGACCATTGATTCAGCAATTGTTCTCAGGTAACCTCTAAATCATATTTGTAACTGAGGTGATCTGTCTTTATATTGGACTGGAAATGTTGGCTGTCATGAGAGCTGTTGTTTCAGTAAAATAAAAATTATAACCATAAAAATAACAAGGAACTAACAGAGAAACAGCTTCTAGAATAGTAAGGACACTTCTGAGGTTCTATCAATTCATTATATTTTTCTTTGAATATGAATAACTGTGTTTGAATGACTCTTATTTCCCTTAGTCAAGTGGACCACACTGAGCAGTAAACAGCTTTGTTTCTATGGTCATTCTTCTGTCCAAATCTTCCCCAAGCCTAAGTCTTCACTGTCAACTTTTACATGTTCACAGATTATCTAACCTGTTAAATCCTTACTTAACCTTAATCCAATGCAATTATTCCTATATGGCTACATTAATAATGCTGTATTAGTGAATGAGATAACAGACCATAATGTATAATCAACCATTGAACAAATTTATGTAAACCAGGATTGATAATCTATAGCCCAGTGGTGAAATCTGACTTACTGTTATTTTAAATAAAGTTTTATCAAAATACAGTCAAATCTATGGTATATATTTTCTGTGCCTGTTTTTGTATTATCCTACCAATAAATGAATTATAGCACACATAACTCCTAAGAGAAAAGCATTCATATTATATCACTGTTAGAAAATATTAATACAACACAGAAAACTATTTCCATGTCTGTTCCCAGTAGTCACAGACTCCGTGTAAGACGGATCTCCTAAAGCTATTCTTGAATCACATTGTATATCATGACTGGAAAAGGGGAGGAAAACTGCACTTTATGGGTGAGAATCTCTAAGGTAAGATGAGTCTCCAGACAACATAAAGGCAGGGATCAGAGGAACAGTAAAGACGGCTGTATCCTGGTAAATATATATAGTACCAAGCTATCTTAGTATTATTTTTATACTCATATATTAGTGCAGCATGCAGTCCTCTCTAGGTTTGGTTTCTATGCAATGCATGTTTGTTAAAGAGCATGACAATTGTTCAATGTGCAAATGAGTGATGGTGGAACACTTAGCCACAGACAGTAAATCTCCATCATATCTTCTGCATCCCAAGTCTCACATAAGCCTGGGCACAAAGATGAAAGGGCCACAAGCTGCAAAGAATTACTGGAAAACAGTGTCTTGACAAGACTGGATCCTTACTGTCACAAAACCTCTACCATTGTGGTTGCCTGAAAAATTTCAAGCCACAATTGTTCAATTTTACTAAGCACTGAGTTGCAGTTTGAGTGTTCCTTGCTATGCTCACAGTGTTTGAAAGCCTCAAGCTCCCTTCTTTAGAATCTTCCTGTTTCTCTCATTTTCTAATTTTTCACCTCCTTCAATATTTCCTCTCTAAGGGACTAGGGATATTTTATACATGTAAGGAGGGAATGTTATTCTTGTAAAGTAGCATCCTGTTTTTAGGAAAAGTTGTCCCTGTCTGGAGTCTCTTGCTCTCTGTCTGGGTGGGCAAAAAGCAGAGGCACAGGCAGAGGGATGGCTCTATGGCATGGTAACAACCGAGCATAGAGGAGGCTGTCAATGGGTGCAGGTGGTTGCATTGTGAAAAAAGGAAATCTCAAATATCCAGAGAACTAAAATAGCAGGCAGTCATTAGCACTCATGGAAAATAAGAACTGATTGAACTAGAATCGAGATAAAGCTGTCAAACGTATTTTAAAGGGGAATCTAAATACCAGGATTTAGAGTGTTAACTCTGAGTAAAGGAAGGGAGAATACATGGGCAGGAACATCACTTGGGATGAGAGCAAAACCTTATGTTCTAGCAAATTTCAGGAGTCTATTATGACTGGAAAGGAAAGTATAAAAGATATTTTGGTTCCAGAAGCATCCATGCTGCCAGAATTGTTGTGATTGTACACCCATGGATGCCATGATCATTATTCAATGGTACAAATCCATGAGAGTCATTAATAGCGTTCTTTGAAGATTTCAGGAGATGGAAGGAGTGTGGATGGACAGTGAAGATAAAAGGACACTTCTTTCTTGGTCAGAATTATCTCTCTTTTAATAATACAGATTTTGGTTCTTCCTCAAATCCAAACACATTAGTTTTGTCAAAAACAAGGCAGGAATTGTGTGGGTAAGGCACAGCTAAGGTAAGATCAGCCAGTGGGATTAGACTCTCGTCATTAAGCCTAAGGTCTTGGATCTCCTCTCCAGGATCCACATGGGAGAGAGAACTGACTCCTGTGAGATGTCCATTGACCTTGACACATGTTCTCACTTGTTCTGTGGCAAGTGTTCTCATTTGTATGGCTTGAGAATGTCAAAGAAAAGAATGAGATCAGGGATGAGATCACTTACTACATCACCAATTCCTGTATAACATTAACCAGCATAAAATTATATATTTGTGCTTCACTTTTTCATATCCAAAATATTTTTAAATGATACCTAATATACATTGTAATAACCTTAAATACATTTTGTGATTTCTATATTTTTATATTTATAAAGTATACTTTTATATTTATGATAAATATACCCATTATTGGTTCTAACGATTATTCTTTATTCATACTCTGAAATACTATTATATAATTATTTGGTGTCTTACTGACCATAGCTATAATATTTGTATTCAAAGCCCATTCATCATAACTATTTAAAGAAAGATAATATTCATGCTCAAAATTTTTAAAGGGATATTTTCTGTCAGTTGTAATAAGAGTGCAATTTGGAGAGAGAAACAGATATTTCCACTCAGGTGTTTCTTGTATTTACTGGAGTCTGAAACAAGGTTGGAGTTTATCCTGAGATATTTTAATGTATATTTAAGTGCAAGCATTAGGAAGGGACTGAAGGACCCAGAAAAGAGAGGGGATAGAGTTAGGTGCCCCCAAAACATCTCAAGGGAATGCTTAGTGAAGGGGCTTAAAGATAAACATTTATAAAATTTTAGAACATTCTGAAGTTACATTGGATACAAAGTTCTTTTAGTAAATAAGATTATAGCTTGTTTCCTGCACTATGCAAGACAATATTTCAGGTTAACAAAATGAAAGACATTCTTCCTACACAAGCTCCCACTGAGTTAGCAAGCATGTATGCGTGTGTTCACTGTAAACAAAACTGATGATCTTCTGAGACTTTCAAATATTGCAGGTTGTAGCTGGGAGGAAGTGAGGTCAAACTTGAGGGGAACATCTCTAGACCTCAAGTATCTCTTTATATTTTAAAATTCATAGTTTCCATATCTCTGATTATAAAAACATTTGGCTCTACTCATATAATAGCAACACTATGTTACATGCAGCTTTAGATAATTTTATAGCAATAGGGTTGTGTATTGTGAGATGTAATATGCATTACTTTATATGAGCTGATCATACAGTATTTTATGCACACTAGTTTTATGGTTTATCAACTTCTAAAATTCTCCTTAAAATTGAATTTGTGGAAAGGTTTTGAAATATGTTGCTTATGGATTTAATGCCTATAGCATGATATCATATATTTATGTCAAACACTAAACAGGTATATATACACTTTTATGCAAATCAGAATACAGAAATTTGTAGATATATCATATTCTTATGGAAAACTACATTTTTGAGAAACAAAGTATCCAAAAACTGCTTAGTCAGCATATGCAATTTGGTAAGTTTGAAGAAAAATTATCACTGAAATCATCATTTAAGCCTACTCTATAGACACAGCTCTCATCACAATATATCCCTTCCTTCATGTAGTCTGTGAGGTGTGTGTGTGTGTGTGTGTGTGCGCGCACACAGTGTGTGCCCTCATGCTCATGAACACCTGCTTACAAGTGGAAATATTTTTTTAAAAAATCACTAACTTTAGGAAATTTTTAGAAGATCTTAAAATTTTAAATATTGTTTATATTAATATAAAGTGGATCTCCATATCTTATCTATCATATAGAAATGATATTTTCTGGCAAAAGTACATATGAACTAATAAACACAAACATCATTTTCTTTATATGAAGCACTATACGTATTCTATATTGAAACAAAAGATTATGGCACAGAAAGAATATATCTAAATGTCATAATTTTATTCAGTTGCTCATGTATATTAAGCTGTATTCTTAAATTTAAAAGTTGTCACTTTACATTGGATATTATGTCACATGCATGTCATTACACTCTTTGCATGTTTCTGAATTTGAGAATTTCACGAAATTTACTTTGAACATACTCACCCTTCTCACTGCCTCCCAGAACCACCCTTCCACTTCTTCTCATCAAATTTTTAGGTTACTTTTTCCTACTTTCTTCATCAAATCCTGTTAGTGTTGAGATTAGAAGATGAATTCATCAATTACTCTTGGGAGTGGGACCTGCTCTGGTATGTTGATGTCCTACTAGGGATCACAGATTTAAGCAAAACTGATTCTCATTCTTTCAGCAGCTATTAAGTGGCAATAGTGCCTCAGCTACTGTTGTCATTCAGTACCTAAATTCCTCCCCAACTCGCCCCACTGAGATTTTGTCTGGCTAGAGCTAGCATAGGTCTTCTGAGTGTTATCATACAATTTGTAGACAGACATCTGTGAAGCTGCCCTGTTGTGTTTGGAAAATACTGTTTCCATGATGTTATCAAACCACTGTAGTTTTTATAACATTCTGCTTTCTCTTTTGCAAAGATCTGTGTTTCTTAAGCTAGTTGATGAATATGTATGCCCCATTTAGGGCTGAGCAGTCTACGGTGTTTTTATTCTTTGAGGCTCAAATGGTTTCAGATGCCTTTGTTAATTACCATCTACTGCAAATATAGGGTTCTTTGATGAGAACTGGGAGAGATGCATTGATATATAGGTATAGCTATAATACATTAGGAGTTGCCTTAATAAGATATTCATTCTGTATAATAATAATAATATAGGGTTGTTTTCCTGTTGGGCCTGTGACCTATAGAGACAAAGATTCTGTCTTAGTTAAAGTTTTATTGCTGTGATGTGACACCATGACCACAAAACTCTGATAACTGCGAACATTTAATTGGGGCTGGCTTAAAGTTTAGAGGTTTAGTCTGTTATCATTATGGCAAAAAGCATGATGTCAGACAGACATGGTGCTCCAGAGGTGGTTGAGAGTTCCACATCTGGAACTGCAGGCAGCAGGAAGGGACTGTGAGCCACTAGGGCTGGTTTGAGCTTCTGGGATCTCAAAGCCAATCCTCTAGTTACTCACTTTCTCCAACAAAGCCACACATACTCTAAGAAGGCCACACCTCCTAACAGTGGCAACTCCCTTTGGACCTAAGGTGGCCATTTTTATTGGAATCACCAGAGATTCTTTGCCTCTTTAACAGTGTGACATATGAGTTCCATCTCCTGACATCAATCTTAGATCCAATTCAAGAGTGGTTGATTATGTTTGTACCACCTTTGCCTAGTGGGAATAACTTGCCAGGGCAGTTGTTGTGCCTTTCCAGGTCCACAGTTGAGTGACATTAAGGTTTACTATTTCTTCTCCAACTACCAGTATAGCAGCATCTTCTAGCACCAAGAAAGTTAGCCAGTAGGGATGAAACTTCCAAGTTAGTACAAGCTTAATTAAAAGAGATGATAAATGCATATATTTTAAAATATACTATTATAATGTATTTTTCATGAAATTATTTATTTGATACCATAATGTTTATTATCTGGATAAGAAGAGTTGTTTAAAGTATTTTTAAAATGACATTTTGTAGTTTGAGTAATATAGCATAACATTCTGAATAACAAAAACATGTGCTCAATGCAAATTTATATATTCAGTAATTTTAATGTGATAATTTTCAATTTTCCAAATTTTGTATCATTCTATTCACTAAAGATGTATTTCCCCTAATAAGCATTCATGTAATAAACTTAAATGTTTCTACATATTAAAACTCAAATTTCTATATTTCTAAAACTTTAATAAAAATAGATTGAAGTTTTTACCCTTGTGATCAAATATACAGGCTCACAAATAAAGCTCACTTAAAGCTTGCTTTCTTATTAATAGTTAATGGCTTAACTAACTAAATAAAATGAAAAATTCATGTTTGAATTTTTTAGAGATTATATTTGACTTTATTCATTTTACTTTTAAAAATTACTTAGGGAACTTGGAGAGTACTTAATATTTCTTCCATAGAAGGCATCCCCTTGCAAGACAGCAGGAGGTAAGAAAAGCAATTCATACACAAGCAGCCTCTCCTGAGACCTCCCATGGGCACAGACCCACTAACATGCCATGAATTGCATCCTCAAGTGGTTTAAGCTGGAGACAATTTCTTTCTATATAGAGCTCAGAGAGCTGCATTTGTAATTTAAAGATGAATGTGTAGGCATATTCTTATGTGGTTCTGCTAAGCCTTATGTGCATTTTACTTTTAGAATTTTAGGCAACAATGTGTCTGTTATTCCAAATACATTTTAACAGCACTTAATACTGAGCAGCTACTCACAATTTCCTGCATTTTTTTTTTTTTTTTTTAGCAAATTCAGAGCTGAGCATACAAGATTACCACAGTTTCTATTTACATCACTTCTACCCTTCACTGTTCCTATTACGATACGCTATGTGTATATACTTAGATTTTTTTAAAGCACTATTTAAACACTTTATAATATTTTTGTGTTATTTTTTTAAATCCTTTCCCTCCAGAACTTGGGGAACTTTTCTCATCATGTTCATAAATGTCACCATCATATATGTCAATACAGGAAGATTTATCTATGGTGGTGTCCCTAAAGATAACCTCCCTAAAACTCATGTTTTGTGTGGATTATGATTTAAATAATTTTTCTGTTTCTAATTCCTTGGAGCTTACTCACCATGCATTAGTTGTTTAACTTCCTGGTTGTATATTGCTTATTCTTTTCAGAATTCTAGAAGGGAGTTTTGAACTAGCTTGAAAAAAGTATACAATTTAGCAAGCAGAATCATAACCAGTTCCTAACTTCAGAAATCCTTCCGTGTTAACTTCTGCTTGCTGCCCATCAGACTTATTAGTTGACTTCTGTTGTGGCCTGTATGGCTAAGATGGTATAGACCTGAGGGATGGGAACCTGAATATAGAACATCTTCTAGATAGACATTGGAAACTATTTTTATTAATTCAAAGAGGTCACCTGATTTTTTTGTTGCTGTACTACGTCCAGACTTTTCCTTTGTTTCTCTACAGTAAGTTTATGACCATTTAGTCACACATTTACTAATCTGTCTGCTAAGTGCTCCACAGTTGTATCTCATTTCTCTTAAGATCTGCTAATTTTGTCTGCATTTATGAAGAGAGTAATATCATGCTTATTTTTAGCTCTTTACTGCTTCTTTATATATTTTATTTGAAAAAGCTGCCCAGCCGTGCATCTGGAGTGTCCTCAGGGAACAAATAATTCCTGTTCCATTTCTATTAGCATCAGTGCATACAAATGCTGGTGATCTGGAGGTAGATGGGTTTGTTTCCTGTTTTCATTTGCTCATTGGCTTTGTAGGCTAGATTTTTGCTTTCAGCCTTCCCTCCAGCTTCTGTGGTCCTGTCAAGCTTTCTCTGACATCAACTATAAAATGAGTGTCAACATTTGTAAAGAATCTCTTCTGATTCTGAAGATGAACAATTCATGGTCAATAACATTACAGTGCTATTCTTTGATTTTAAAAGTAATCCAATATTGATGGAATGTGATAATCTTACCTAGACCAGTCACAACTCTGTTGGTTTTTGTTGTGTGGTGGTTGTTGTTGTTTTGTTTTGAGGTGTAAGATATAAATAAAAAACTTGACCAAATCTTATTTTAATTTTTATCAGAACACTAAAAATACGAAGATATATACATTTCCATCTTTGGTATCATTTGCCTTTGGACGTTTTGATATTATTATTATTACTTTTAAGTTTATTGTAATGCATGTTAAAGTATAAGTCAATTTTTTGCAATTAAAACTTTAGATAACATTTGTAAATATTGACTAATTTAAACCAACACAAAACACTGGATTGCGTTTACTACTATTAGTTCCAAGTCCAGGCTCTTCTGTGACCCTCAAAATGTAACCATACTGGGGTATCAGACATTTCAAATATAAAAGACTTAGTTATCTCAGGAGGAAATGTCCTGGATTTAGGATAAAGATGTGCACAAGCTCAAGCCAGCCAAAACAAAGACTGGAGAATGAAACGGGGTATGATGTTCAACTCTTAGATGAGCAAACATTGGCAGTTAACAACTTCTGTGAGAAGGAAAACCAATTTTCTTTAGAAGCTTACTACTTGGTACACTGACAATACTTCTGCAGAAGACCACACAGTCCATATCCAACATCCAAGAGTATGTGGTCAGCACAAATTGAAATCAAATAATTTTTTGTTCTGTTGGTTTTTGTTTGTTTGTTTGTTTGTTTTAAAAAGGAATGAGGATACGAAGTTGGAAGGGTAAAACTGGGCATGTGGATGTGGGAGCAGAAGAGAAGGGAAATAACTCTGATGAGCTGAATAGTTCAGTGGGAACTTGACAGATGATCAATCTTCAGAAAGGAAAGAATCCTAATCGAGAAAATGTTTCCTTAGTGCTTTAAGCAAGACTGTAGGCCATTTTATTAATTAGTGATTAGGATATTCAGGCCATTGTGCGTGGTCCTGGGTACTATAAGAAAGCAGACTGAGTAAGCCAGTAAGTAACACTCGTCTATGGCCTCTTCATCATCTTGTTTGAGCTCCTGTCCTGACCTCCTTCAGTGATGAACAGTGATTTGGAATTGTGAGCCAAATAAATCTCTTTCTCTTTGTACTGGCTGGTTTTGTGTCAACTTGACACAAGCTGGAGTTATCCCAGAGAAACGAGTTTCAGTTGAGAAAATGCCTCCATGAGATCCAGTGGTACTGCACTTTCTCAATTAGTGATCAAGCGGGGAGGGCCCCTTGTGAGTGGTACCATCTGTGGGATGGTAGTCTTGGACTCTATAAGAAAGCCAGCTGAGCAAGCCAGGAGAAGCAAGCAAACGAGCCAGTAAGTGACATCCCTCCATGGCCTCTGCATCAGCTCCTGCTTCCTGACCTTCTTGAGTTCCAGTCCTGACTTCCTTTGGTGATGAACAGCAGTGTGGAAGAATGAGCTCAATAAACCCTTTCCTCCCCAACTTGCATCTTGGTCATGATGTTTGTGCAGGAATAGAAACCCTGACTAAGACACTCCCCAAGTTGCTTTTGGTCATAGAGTTTCATGACAGCAATGGTAACCCTAACTAGGACAATAATCAACACATATCACTTGAAATTCTCAAAGACTTGGTAAAAATAAATAAAACTTGGGAGTTCTGTGTAAATGTACTTTCATATTACTCTTTCTTTAGTTTGAAAAGTATTAGAAGTGTTTATTTTGAGGAGGATAGTGGTTTATGGAAATGTACTCGTATTGGGTTTTTATCAGCAAAATATCTTCTTTGATGGCTGATATCTTAACCATCTCTGGAATTTTATATCTTTGTATATTTTACTTTGTATCTGCTATGCTTCATTTTATTACTATTTCAGCATCAATGATAATTTATTTAATAGAGACATGTAGATGCATATATCTCTCAGTTTCTGTTTTTAAAATCATTGATTTTATTTAGTTTTAATTTTCCTTCATAATCTATGAATTGTTATTTGCTATAACAATTATTAACTTTAATAATTATTTTAGAAAAGGATTTTTTGTCTTAGCAATCATCGTGTCTAAATCTGAAAGTAAAAGTTGGTTAAATGACATAGCTTTCAGGTAGTTTTTCTTTTTTATGGGTTGCTTTCTCTGTTCTGTACCCCAGTCTGATGAGACTTCAAAATTATATCCCCACATTGACTTGAATTTTCTTCTACATTTCTAGTATATCTTATGCATTCTAAATGTTTTAATTATTTCATGTATTGTTCTAGAATTTATATAAACCAAAGCAATTTCTATGCCTGTTAGTGCTACTTATGTTTTTTGTTTTGTTTTATTTTGTTTTGTTTTTTCCTTAAATTACTGACTAGGCATCTGCAGTTAAAGCCTGCTTCCTCCAAAGTCATTAGCTCTGCCCTTTAATTGCTTCATTCAAATGAAGAAAATATTTTTTTTTTTTTGGACTATGATGCACAATTGTCTGAATTTTATATGGTTATTAGATTTTTATGAATGATAAATTCTATGGTGATTATATAGCCGAATGTCAAGATTATTTGCTTCTTTTCGATCTAGCAGCTCATTGAATTGTTTTATTTAATAATATGCTACCTTTCTGGGCTCATCCTTGCAAATCAAGTGCTGTAATACTATTCCACCATGAATGAAAAATGCTATTTTTAAGGAAGTTTATTCTGTGATCAATGGACTATTTTAGATTCAATGCCCCAGTATAAATCTCTGTTATGTTCTACTTAGTGACTTGGATATTTTATAGTATATATTCTACAGTAGGTCTAATGCTTCAAACTTTCTTTCCAACACTAAAAGTTTTTCAAATTCTCTGCCACACCTTCAAGATACAAATCCTTGCAAAACAAATAAGAGGAGAAGAAATTTTTGGATGGATAATCTCCATCTAAATAACAAAGCACAGATTGCCTTTTTAGCTAAGTGAATTTCTGGAACACACTTTTTAAATACAAATTTCTGTGTTATTTTCAGTAAAAGAGCTAGCCTGCTCAGGTGGCTAATCTTTGTTTCTATTCATTCTTTTAGTGGAATTATGTTGGGCCTTTTTCTCCTAATATTGTTGTTAGTTATATACTTTCCATTTAAATCTATCTTTGCTCCCTTGGTTATAATATATATTTATTAATATTCTATGTAGATGGGTAATCCTCCCTTCTCAGTTATGCCACTTCATTTGAGACTTTTATATTCACATGAAGTCTTAACAACTAATACAGAAGGATTGCTTGTGCTCTTCGGTAAGCTGGTCCCCAATGGTGACATCTTGCAAAACAACAAGGATCTTGACATTAAGAAGATGTAAATACAAACATTTCCATCACAACCGTTTCACATTTTGCCTTTTATGTTCAACTCAATTTATTCTTATCTGCTCTTGTCTCTTATTCTGACTTATTCTTTATTACAACAATTTTGTCACATAAATAATATTAGGTAAATGAGACTGGACAGTATGTAAATTTTATGGCTTTTTTTTTTTTTTTCAGTTTTCTGCTGTCTTAGGTGTTGCTGTCATTAGCAGGCACTTTTTTTTCCTTTTAGTACTTGTATTGTTCAGTGTCATTCACTCACCAGAAAGCATTTAGGTTGTTTCTTGATTTGATTTACTGAAGTCGTCATTGCATTATGATAAAAATATCTCTCACATTCTAAGAGACAAGAAAGCCTATTGCTCAATCTCAGAGCCAGTATTAATAATATCATTTGAGGTCACTTAGGACCAATGTAACAACCAACCTTACTTGCCTTGAATTTACTATGTAATCAATTTTTACAACCTAAGCAAATGCACAGCATTAATCTCGAACTATCTGTGTTCCTGATTCACGGGTAATTCATGTTTATGTATGTTATGTGTGTTATAATAATTATTAGCTGAATACCACAAATATTGTTTGAAAGTAATTTATATAATGAATATTCCAGTAAATATTGAACATAGAACTGAGGGAGAATATTCAAATTAACAAAATCACAAATGAAAATGGAAGCATAAGAACAGAGGAAATTCAGGAATACTTTGAGAATCTATAATAAACAAAATTTGAAAACAATCTAAAAGAAATGGATTATTTTCTCGATAGATACTGTTTGCCAAGGATAAGTCAAAATCATATAAACAACTTAAATATATTTATAGCCCACAGTGAAAGAGAAACCATCATTTAACCTCTTCCCTCACCTGAAAAGCCTAAGGCCTAATGTTTTTAACACAGAATTCTACCAGACATTCAAAGAAGAGTTCATGCTAATACTATTCAAATTATTACACAAAATAGAAACCAAAGAAATATTTTTCAATTCCTTTTGTGAGGCCACAGTTACCCTGACACTCAAACCACATAAACACTCAACAAAAAAAGAGAATTATAGAGCAATTTACCTCATGAACATAGGTATAATAAAATTACTCAATAAAAAAATATTTACAAGCAGAATCTGAAAACATATCAAAAAGATCATGTACCATGATCAGGTTGGCTTCATTCCAGAGTTACAGGTATAGTTTAGTATATAAAAATCAGTAAATGTAATCCATCATATAAATAAACTGAACAAAGAAGACCACATGATAATCTCATTAGATATAAAAAGTCCTTCGACAAAATCCAACATCCCTGCATGATAAAAGCCCTGGAGAGTTAGGGAATATTAGAGATATATTTAAATATAAGAAAGTCACTTATATCAAGCCCATGGCCACTATTAACTAAAACGGAGAGAAATTCAAAGCAAGTATATTAAAATTAGGAAGACAATAAGTTCGTCCATTTTCTCAATATCTATTAAATATAATTCTTGAAGCTTTAGCTACAGCCATAAGACAGTGGCATGAAATCGATGGGATACAAAGAGGAAAGGAAGGAAGAGGTCAAAGTATCATTATTTGCAGATGATATGATAGTGACTTGAAAAATTATTGCAGGCAAGTCCTACAGTTGATATCCTCCTTCAGCAAAAGGGTTGGATACAGGATTAATGCAAGAAAATCAATACACACAGGAAAAAAGAAGGCATTTTCAACAAATGGTGATGATCTAAATAAATGTTTGAATGTAGAATAATGCAAATAGATCCAAGTTTGTCATTCTGCACAAAACTCAAGTCTAAGTGGATCAAAGACTTCAACATAAACTATTGAACTGTTAGAAGAGAATATGGTGAATATCCTTGAACACAATGGTATAGGAGGTGACTTTCTGAACAGAACATTGATAGTCCAGGCATTAAGATCAGCAATTAATAAATAGGACCTCATAAAACTGAACAGCTTGTACATAATAAGGGACACTATGGACTGGACAAAGCAGCAGCCTACAGAATGGGGAGATTTGTAGCAACTCCATATCTAATAGAGGATAATACCCAAAATATATAAAGAACTAAAGAAACTAGATATCAATAGATCAAATAAGAAAATTAAAAATGGGGTATAACTGCACAATGAATTCTCAATAAGGGACTTTCAAATGGGTGGGGAAAACTTAAATGTTCAACATTGTTAGCCAGCAGGGAAATGCAAATCAAAACTACCATGAGATTCCATCTTACATCTGTCAGAATGGCCAATATAATAAAACACGCTGGTGAGGATGTAGAGCAAGGCAAACACTCTTCCATTGCTACTGGGAGTGTAAAGTTTTATAGTCACTATTGAAATAAATATGGCAATTTATCAGATAGTTCAGAAGTTATTTACCTCAAGATATAGCTATACTACTCTTGTACATATTACCAAATTATGCCCATTCTACTAAACTGTCACTTGCTCAGCCATGTTCATTGTGGCTTACTCAGAAACTAGAAACAACCTAGATACCATTCAACAGAATAGGTTAAAAAAAACTGATATATTTGAACAATTAAGCATCACTTAGCTATTGAAAAAGAATTGCACTATGAAATTTACAGGTGAATGGATTGAACCAGAAAAAATTATCCTCAATGAGGTAACCCAGAGTCAGAAAGACTAATATGGTATGTATTCAGTTATAGGTAGATACTCACCATTAAGTAAGTAAGCTATAATCTGCAGATGCAGAGAGGATATCTAAAGAATAGTAGTAGAGAGTGAACTGAGGGATCTCCTTGTGAATAGCCTGAAGTGAGGAGAAACTGGTTCTGAAGGAAATCAGTTGAAGGGGAAGATAGGTTAGAGTAAGAGAGTTCAGGGAAAGATAGCTGAAATGGAGGGGGCGTGTGGAGGGCAGCATGGAAATGAAGTGCAGCTGAAACTCACTGGAATCTAGGAAGGTGTTCCTAGTGAAGACTCCTCATCATTGGGAATACAGATTCTCAATGGTTATTTCTTATAGGCACGTAAGACTTCCAGTGTAGGGACGGGGCTGCAGCTGTTGGCAAAGGAGGTCCCATGGAACTCCCAGAGCTAAAAAAAAAAAAAAAAAAGTGATACTCTTCATTAACAAGCAGTAGGACCTCATTGCGAAGGACAACTGCTACACAACTCACTAAACATGGAGAGGTCAAGATAGTGTATTCATCAATCTTTCAGCCTCCATTCTAGTCGCCTTTGGGTGGGATCATACTCTGAAGTAAACTGCAGAGAAAAGCAAACACCAACCTAGCCACAAAACACTTGAGCTACAATCTGTTCTCCATGCAAATTATACTAGGGCAAAAAAGGTGATAAAGACCTCTTGGGTAGCTGAGAACCAGAGACCAGATATGCCAGAGATGTAGAGTAACACCAAGCACTACTGGTTGAAAGTAATTACTCATCAAGATATTCTGATATACACAGGTCCATGCCTTACACAGTCATCATCAGAAAGGTTCCAAGGACATCAGATGGGAACAGATGTAGAAGCCCACAGTCAGACATCATGCAGAAAGGGAGTCTAAATGAATGGTTTCCATTAGACTCCACTACCCTTAAGTTCTGGGAATCCTGCAGAAGAAGAGCAGAAAGAGAGTAAGAGCCAGTGGAAATGATTACATGAGGAGACTAAGATCTTCTGAACCAACTAAACAAGGTGTATAGGAGTTCAAAGTGACTAAAGGAGCAAGCACAGAGTCTATATGGATCTACACCATGTCCTCTGTATGTATGCTATAGCTATTAACTTAGAACTTTGATTAATCTCCTGATGACAACAACAGTTGGGTCTTTGACACTACTGCCAACTTTTATGATGCTTTTCCTCCCATTGTCTTGCAGTGTAAAACCTTCATATTAAACGTTTTGCTCCATCGTATATGTTTTGTTTTGTCATGTGTGATTGTTATCTCTTTGAAGCCTGTCTTTTTCTAATGAGAGACAGAAAGAAGTGGATCCAGAGATGAGAGAAAGTATGAAAGATCTGTGAAGAGTACAGGACAGAGAAACTATAAGCAGAATACATTTTATGAGAAAGGAATCTATTTTCAATAATTTTAAATACAATGATAAACTGATACATGTTTTAAAATATTGAACATAATATATATTGGTTAACTAGTAATGAATTTGTAGTATCATTTTTTTCTGTATTAGTTAGAGTCATTGGGGATTCAGTGACACAATCTCTTCTACAACTCTGTTAAGGAGTTTTATAAAGCATCCTTCATTTCTTCCCCATTTCTTCTTTTCTGTGATGCTCAATAAAAGAAACAACATGGACTTCTGTCAGAGGCGGACACTCAGACATAGACCCACAGACACAACAAAGACACAGGTTCTTAAGATAGCATCCAGGAATGTACAGATTCAGACTCAGACCATCAAAATAAATGAAAGCACAAACTAGGCTCCCTCTTATTCAAATAATATCTAGGAGAAGAGTTTTAAGGTTGATCTTTAATACTACACTAATAAAATATTAGTAACCCAGGAATATTATTAATGCATTCAAACTGATATAGAAATAAATATACCATATATACTTGATAAAAATTTGATGTGTAAAACATTTTACTTATCTTTACTATTATTTAGTTGAATAAGAATCTTTTCAATAATTTGACTTAGCATGTCTTTGTTTAGCTTGAAATGTAGTCTGAACATTTTACCTCTTTCCAAGTTCTACTTGGAAGATTACTTGATAAATTCTGAAAATTGGGAGATCTCAAGAAATAAAACAAAAGAAGAAAATTTTGAGATTGCATGATTGGTACATGTTTATTTTTATAAGAATGCACAAAATATTTTCAGAACATTTTAACTTTGTAAAATTACCAAATGCAATTCAGAAATGGTACTATTTTTATATGTTCTTGCCTGCATTTAGTTTTTCCCATACCTCTTTATTGCAACTTCTTTTATATGTGTACAGAATTATCTCTTGGAAATGAAATTGTTCTTCCCTAACTTCTAATGGTTTTGAATATATTTACATGATTATTTGGTATTTTAATGAAAATGTCTTTTCATGGCTTTTTCCAGCTTTCAAATTGGATTGGTTATTTTATTAACTGAAGAACTTTGGTTCTTTTATCTATATTTTCACAGTCTATGTGAACCTACAGAATAGATTGGCTCTTATTCTATTACTTCTCAATTCATGTTTTTTTTTTTAAAGTTTTAGTTTTACTTTATTTATGAATATGTGCATGATTTTATGTGAATATATGCCATGTATGTACAAGTGTGAGTGGGTCCCAGAAAAAGGTTTTTTATCCTCTGGACATAGAATTATAGGCATTTTTGGACCAACCCCAAACTCAGGACCTCCGAAGTAGTAGCAAGTGCTCTTAAGTACTAAGTCATTTCTCCAGCCATCAGCTCATATTTTAACAGAATACTTTTTTAAATAAAAGCTTTTTTGCTTCAATGAAATAAAGTTTATCACTTTTCTCTTGTAGGCCATGTTTTCTTTTTTGTAATATAATAAGGAAACACCAAGAAAGATTTTTAGTTTTACCTAGAAACCTTTATCATGAAAATGGTCTAAAAGTTTCTAAACACTTTCATTGTTTTATTTTGACATTTAACTTTGTTAATGTTAATTACGCTCTGCACAAAATATGAAAAATATATCAAAGTATCTTGTTTGTCTGATTGGTTGTTTGGGTTAATATTCATAATTACATTATGAATGCCTATTTATTCTAAGACGATTGTCAAAAGACTTATCTTCCATTTATTACATTGCTTTGGTTTCATTGTGAACATTCCGTTGGGCCTAATTGTGTACATATTTTGTTGATCTGTATCATGCTCAGTTAGTTACATGTCTTTTCATCAAAGGGATACAACATAAAATATTCTCTTTATATATGATACAGTTTTAAATATAATAAAAAGACTCATTCTCATTTATTATGAATAAAATATTTTATATTGTCTTGTTTTTAGTCTAGTCATAAAAATTCAAAATAGTTTTCATTCTTCTAGACTCACCCATATGTGTAAAGCATTTGACTTATTTTATTAATTGACAGACTTATACAGCACATATTCTATGCTCATCATAATCCAGATATGAAACATATGATACCTATAAAGAACAAATCCATGCACCATAGGGAACATTCAACTAGACATTTTTTTTTTTTTGGTGTGGAGCAAACTTTAGTTTCTTCTATATAAAAGTACTCCCCAAAGTTTCTTCAAATAATTTAATTAATTTTCAAACCCATTATAAAGTTACTGTTTAATTTTAACTTGAATTACTCTTTATTTCAAAGATTTAATTTTCCTATTGTGATGGTTCATAATGATAAAAAATAAATTATAGAAATTTAGAGAGCACACTGGCAATTAGTGATTAAAAAAATTATCCACTGGATAAAAGTGACCGAAATGTACAGAGTAGCTCAATCATTTCCTTTGTAGAATTATTCACATAATTTCTCTTTTATATTCAAAATCAACAGAAATTTATTGCTTAAAAATTCAAGTCATTTGTCTGAGTAATATTTTTTGCAATAACAATGATATTTTTCTTTGGGTATCTCACACTATAGCCTGACAAACATAGAACTTTAAAAGTATTTGGAAGCAATAAAAAGAATAAGAATCTTTATAACTTGAGGCTCAAAGTAAAAGACAAGGACAAAAATGCTGACAGACCACTAAAGACTGAGACATGGTTTATAATTAATGAAAAATATAAATAGCTCTTTTGAAAGGGGATTTTTTATTATTGTTTAAATTTAATGACTATGAAACCTATTTAGGAACATTTTCATTGGCTTTCCTACATAAAATAATGAATATAAAAAATCTAAAATTATTCGAAGTCCTTTAGACCAGTATAATGTAGAAGTATATTGTACCAATGAATATTGATAAATTTGCATTCTTATACATCCTAAAGTCATAGTCCTTCAGCTGTCAATGTGCACGGCAGTATTTCTATAGAGTAACACAGGAAAACCTTGACATAGTTCAGATGGACCTTGGCTATCTTTATACATGCTGTTGCTGATGAACCATTTGCCTCCTCGGGTAGGGTTAGTTCAAATTGACTGTCTGAAAGTTAGGTCCTGTGCCTGGGACTCATCAGCTAGTTATGAGAACACATGATGCATGCTGTTCACTTTTTTTTTTTTACAACAAATTACAGTTAACTGCATATGGACATAAGAAATAGAAAAAAAATGTATGCCAAATATTTAATGTGTATTAACCATGAAAGCAAAAATATTAAGGGTGATAAAGGAAAATATGGCAGGATTCCTAGAAAACACTTAAGTTTCAATACATAAAAGTTAAAGCAATACAGAGATAAATAACCTATGTAAATTTTAGCCAGACATTTTTAGATTTTCTACCTGTAAATATGGCGAAGTTCACAAGTGATAGCTCATGCTGGTGAGGATTTGGAGCAAGGGGAATGAATATTACCCCATTGGTAGTGATAGTGCAAATTTTTACACCCACTATTGAAATCAATATGGCAGGTCCATAGAAAGATGGACTCAACTGACCTCCATATTCAGATATAGCACTCTTGGGCATCTACCCACTCTGAAACAGGAACACTCAATCAACATTATTCATTTAGGCCTTATTCATATTAGCCAGGAAGAGTGAAGGATCTAGATGTTCCTCAACAGAAAGATGGATAAACAAAGTGCGCATTTATGTAATTAAGTCACACTCAGCTATCACAGAAATGTACATGATAAAATTTGCAGCAAAATGGATGGAACTAGAAAAAAATCATGCTGAGTAAGATCAGTGCCTTATACTCTCATTCTTAAAAGATTCCAACCATGATACTACAAACAGAGAATCAGAGACAAAAAGAATAGTCACTATTCTGAGGCCAGTGAGAGATACAACAATGAGTTCCAGAACAACATAAGCTACAGAGGCAAACCTATCTCAGCAAAACAAAGAGAGAAGATATCCATAGGGCAGGAGAGTAGCAGGAAATGCTGGAAGAGGGAAGGAATGTATCCAGCCTCCCCTTCATCCCCTCTGCTGTTTGCTTATAAAGGCAAAATCCAATTTACATGCATCTACTCATGAAATGAAGACCACTGCTTGAGAAAGTTTACTGTGATGTCAACCAACTAGTGTAAGTTTGCTAGGTCAAGCTGGTCAAAGAATCAAAGCCTACAAAAGATAGATGAAAAGCAGAGGAGAGATATTTTAGTCCAACCTGGGCCAGAACAGCCCCCCACTCCCCAAGTTCCTTGGATAAGAAATTCAAAGAGTCTTGAAATTCATAATCCCCTACAAGGTATATTCAGTGTACTCAGTACTGCCCATCAACACAGTTACAAAGGAATCCTTTACCCTCTTAACCCATTGGTCATGAACAGATGTTGACAGCTCACAACTTCAATCAATAAATCAGTTTCTTCAACTGAGTTGTCTCATCCTAGATGTCACTGTCCTTCATACTCAAGGTCTTTGTGTACAATGTGTGCTGATGGGATACATTTTGTTGGAAAATGACATATCATGTGCACATTATAATCTGCTTCATCAATGAACCTTATAAGAAGAAGCACTGCCACCATCTCCTAGGGTAAAGTCATGAGAAGAGGGACTGCAATACCAAGATTACCTCCTTTCCCCAACATACACTTCAGCCTTCATGGCTATTATTGGTCTCCTGGCATCTTCTTTAACCAATCATGTCTTTTAGCTCAGAATCTGACCTTCCCATTGACTACTACCTGATTTATGGCATTATTATCCATCCCACCCTACCAGTACTAGGTAGAATGGGGGGGGGGTGTCCTTGGTGCTGCCAGCAAACAAATTTGGATCATCAGAGGTAACCTGTGACCAGTGAGCAGTAGAGGGTGTCTGATATCGGAAACACTGGCTGGTTTGGTCAGTTGGTCAGACAAAGACTATCATTTATCTTGTTCCATAATGTAATGTGGATTACTGTTACTCTTCTCTCACCTCTGCCTCAACCATGTCAGGTAAGGAAAGGAACTTTAAAATGTTTGTTTGGATCATATTTTTCTTTATTTTTAGCATACCCTTAAATCTTTAGAATACTAGAGATATTGTAGCTATAAATATCGTGAGTTGAATGTCACATTTAGTTTTGGTTCATACTAAAAAATTGTAAGTCTAGAGAGACAATGTTCTCTTAAATATTTTTTCATCAGCCTCAGGGGTATTACAGTGTCACTATGCTCTGAGCTCTGTACTGTTGAGTCTTAATGGCAAGTAAACAAGGAATAAAGTCTGGTCCTTCTTACAGGTTTTTAATACAACAGAAAAGGAAAGAAGAACAAGATATGTAGAGATCTGGCCCTCCATACCGTGATGGTAATGGCCTCCCTCTACTATCTCTTCCCTGTTACTGTTTGAAGTTCAGTGCTGTTCTGAATGTAGCCTTCACACCAGATATGGTGGCTCACTAAATCACATTATATGTGCACATTATATACAGGTTCTTCAATGAACACTGCATGTAGGGAATGAAGTAATGCAGATCAGATCAAGTCTTCCCTGTGCTACAGTGGTCTTGTCTTGGCATAAATTAAAAACAAAAACAAACAAACAAAAAACCAGAAAGAGTGACACCAAGTTTTAGAGTACTCCATCTTGGATAAGAAGAAACACTGTGCTCTATCACCTTACGATTGGCCAAATAAAGATATAGGCAGCAAACAACTGGACAGGAGAGGAGGAGCAGGAGGTGAGAGAGAGAGAGAGAGAGAGAGAGAGAGAGAGAGAGAGAGAGAAAGAGAGAGAGAGAGAGAGAGACTGATTTAGTCTTGGGTAAAAAGAGAATGTGGGAGAGACTAAGAGGAAGCTTGACTCTGAATACACAGTTACTATAGTGAAGAAATACTGAAGCTGTTACATGAAACACAAACTCACAGGAACTAGGGAGGGGGAAAAGATCCAAAGTACAAAGATGAATGGCTAGAAAACAAAGAAATAAAAGAACTCAATGGTGAAGGATGCTTTTTGTGCACTGTGTATTCAGATGCTGATTTCTGTATCCAAAGCTCTGGTTACAGTTCAGATTTTGGTGTTGCCATTATTATGAAACATCTCTCGACTCAATATTCTGTAAATACTGTTCTCTGACACCTGATTGGTTGAATAAAGATATGGGCAGCAAATAACTGATCAGGAGAGGAGAAGGTGGGACATCTTCACAGAGGCAGAGGAGGGGTGGGTGGGTGGAAATAAGGGGAAGACACCACTGTGATGCTGATAAAGGAGGAGGTGCCAAGGTGAGACTAAGATGCCTAAGATGGCAGGTAAAAGACCATGTGACTGGGAAGTCAGCCAGGCCAGTATTGCCAGGTTAGAATATCTCAATATCTATCTAACTATTGTGCCTGAAGCTTTTAATAGAAAAACAACAAAACAAAAAACAAACAAACCAACAAAAACCCTTAAATAATAGTTGTTAACTGAGACAAAACAACAGAAGGAAGTCCAGTGTGCTTTCAATATTTTCGAATCAAAGCTTAAAGTGAGTGAGTGACAGCATCTTCACACCTTATAAAAGAGGAGAGGCTTTCCAGACACTTACATTCACCTACATCCCGTTCTCTCCCACATCCCCAATCTCAATCTCCCACTTTAGCATGAGGTATCTCAGATTCTAGGGACAACTTTAAAAATTCATGAAAGTAATAATTATTCATAATTAAAAATATCAAATGTTTTCTGCTTCCTCTGCCATCTGTCCTTCTGTTTGACCTACTCTGTTGGTCATCTGAGCCCTGATGACAACCTCTCCGAAACACTGTAGTCCTAGCCAGATGGGAGTCCTTGCAAAAATCCCAACTGCAGCTGTGTTCAAACAGACCCCAATGCAGAGTGTTGACAAGTCCCCTCTGCTACAAACTCCATGATCCTCTGATGTTGTTGACTACAGCAGCTGCTCTTTCCCTTCTACTTTCATGAAATATATGTGTACTATTGTCAAACTCAAACTTATACATCCAGTTTTTACATATTCAAATTGACATTATAACTTCTACACTGATAGCTTTGAAAGTTTTCTTTTCCTAAATGTATTTGTCATATATCAAACAGTGTAAATTGTTCAGGTTTCTTCTTACTAAAATATGCCAAAAACACTTGAAATTTGAAGATGAGACTGTGGACCTCATTTAAAATACTTATATTTTATTTAATTGTTTTAATAGTACCTTTTTATTTGGTATGTAATTTCATAACCACAACAAATACTTCCAGCAATTTCCACTTTATAATTATCAAACATAACACTGTAAGTATAGCCATGATGAAGGTATCATCATTTGTAAACTAGCTGTGAAGACAGATAATAACAGTAAAATATGCAAAAAGTAGGATGTGTTAAGTTCACATGTGTGAAGGACAGAGGATATACAATGTCATACACAATAAAACGTTCACCTTATTCCTTTGGGACAGGATTTTCCACTTAACCTAAAGTCAGTCTGGAGGCCAGAAGGATTTCTTAGCCTTTCTGTGTCTTCCACAGCTCTGGTGTATAGGCTCATACAACATGGGCCTGTTGATTTACTTTTTATAGCGTTTATAAATCTGAACTATGGTCCTAATATTTTGGGCATCAAATGCTCTCTACTCACTGAGTCATCTCTCCAGCTCTTCAAAGCACAATGGCTAAAGCACCACACCTAAAAGTATAGACCATATATAATTCATGTTAACTAGAAATTTTTAAATTTGTTTATTGCAGTAGAGTGAGAAACATATTCAGGAAAGTCATTGATAATTAAATAAATAAAATCTAAGGTTCCCATAATGGTTCCTGCCTTAAAGAATTACAGGGAAGGAAATGGAGAGGAACCTGAGGAAAAGAAGATTCAATGACAGGCCAGAGTGGGATCCAGCTCAAGGGGAGGTCTCAAGGCCTGACACTATTACTGAGGCTATGTGATGCTCACAAAAAGGGACCTAGCATGACTGCCCTCTGAAAGACCCAATAAGAACCTGAAGGAGTCAGATGCAGATATTTGCATCCAACCAGTGAACAGAAGCTGCTGACTCCTTTGGTTGAATTAGGGAAAAGCTGGAAGGTGAGGAGAAGGGTGACCCTGTAGGGGACCAGCAGTCTCAATTAGCCTGGACCCCTGAGATCTCTCAAACACTGGAGCACCAACCAAGCAGCATACGCCAGCTGATATGAGGCCCCAACACATATATAACAGAGGACTGCCCGGTCTGTGTTCAATCAGAGATGATACACCTGGCCCCAAGAGACTGGAGGCCCCAGGGAGTTTAGAGATTAGGTGGGGTGGGGGTGGGGGCTAGGGACATCCTTGTGGAGACAGGGGCTTGAGGAGTAGGTATGGGCTGTGGAACTATCGGAGGGTGGACAGAGCAGGAGGGGAGGTTGGATAAAATCTGGAGTGTAAAAACTAAAGAAAGAAAGAAAGAAAGAAAGAAAGAAAGAAAGAAAGAAAGAAAGAAAGGAAGGAAGGAAGGAAGGAAGGAAGGAAGGAAGGAAGGAAGGAAGGAAGGAAGGAAGGAAAGAAGGAAGGAAGGAAGAAAGAAAGAAAGGAAGAAAGAAGTAAAGAAATAAAAGAAAAAAATCTAAGGTTCCTCTGATAAGCCCAGAAAAACAAAGTGGAAAATCCAGTGCATGGCATAAAATAGATAAGTGACAAATATTTTCACATAATTTTTTGAATACTGTATGACACTAAATAATTTAATAATTTTATTATTTTTGTTGTAGAGGTATTTTTCGTGCATGTTAATCTGTGCATTATGCGCTTGCAATACTGTTGCAAGCCAGGACAGAGCATACGATCGTCTAAGACTTAAAGGTTCAGATAATTGTGAGCAGCCGTGTGGGTACTGAAGATCAGAGCGTGGTCGTCTGGAAGAGCAGTCAGAGCTCTTAACCTTGATAGATCATTCCAGTCCTTTTGGGTGATTATGTTTTATCAGTTTCCCGCAACAAATATAAAACCCAATCAGGTTTTAAAAGAAAAAGAAGTCCAGGATCCACCATAAAATGAGAACATGTTTTGCATATAAACTCTTAGTTGGAAGAATAGAGGAATGAGGTCACATTGACCCAACATGTATTTTTAATCAGTAATTTGTATTATGTCCTTGAGTAAGCAATTATCCAACTTTTAAAATCTGGAAAAGTATTCTGTTCTGACCTAAATGGATTATATCAAATTTGTTAAAAGTTCCTTGCCATTAAAAAGATATCTGCTAATACCAAAACAGACCAACTTTCTCAATGTGTATAGATGTTAAAATTCATAAGCAATTAATATCAAAATTGGAGAGGTATTGAAACTAATTAAAACGCATATTGAATTGAATTGAGACAGAACCAATCTAGGCACTCATTTCTGGCAAGCCTGGTTTTCACATTACAAAATCTGTGAGCATTTAAAGTAGACATGAAGGTCACTCATGCATGCCTGATTACCTGTCCTCTCTCAATCTCAACTGTGTCTCCTAAGAAAATTTACTTCAATGTTTGTTCTGTGATGTGAAGACATGTCTCCTCCAACACTCCAAATAATATTTGACATTTGATATTTGATAATAAAAATATCATCTCAAATACAAGAAAATAATCTCATTTAGTCAGCTAATACAAAACTGGGGAGATCACTTTATTATAGAAATTATACCACCAACTATTAAATTGCATAATGGTAGGTTATTTTAGAAGAAAATTAAATATAAATGGCCTTTGTTGTAGATTAGAAAAGAAGAAAATAAGCAGCTTAAGAATGTATCTCTTTATTTATCTATCTTTTCATGTATCCATGAAATATATTTATATTTACATATTATCTACATATAATAACAAATGTCTCTAAAGATAAGACACAGAAGTATTAGAATGGTAAGTGAAATTAGACACACAATAATCATGTATAATTAGGTACTAAAATTTCTATCTAGGTGAGAATATTATTTGTATAATACACCAGAAAACATTGTGTTCCTTTTACATTTATTAAAGTGTTCAAACAATAAATGAAGAAAAGTATTTACATCGACGAAAACAGTTTGAAAATTTTCTCTCATCAACATTTTACATGATATACATTATGTCTTAGAGTAACATTCTCACATGTAAATAAATAGAATTTCAATTGAAGAAATTCCTCACTAATATTTATCTGTGAGCATGTATGTGGGGCATTTCTTTTTCTTGCTGAGGGATGTGGAGGAATGTGAGCCTGAAAGCAAGTCAGAAAATATCTTCCTTCTTTGATTCCTTCCTCCACCTCTGCCTGATTTTTCCCCTGGCTTTTCTTGATGCATAACAACCTTTAAGATGAAATAAACACTTTTTGACTGCCTAAGTGGCTTTGGGTTTTTGACTCCCTATGTTGCTTTGGGTTAATTGGTTTTTTTGTTTGTTTGTTTGTTTGTTTGTTTGTTTGTTTTGATTTGATTTTTATCACAGCAACAGAGAAGCAAACTAGTACATGAGGAAACTTCATAAATGCAATAAACCAAATGTGCAAATAAGATAAGTTTTTATCTTATTTATATGTGAAAGAAAATATAAAATAGGGATTCTGATTCCAGAAGAAAATACTCAGAATTGTAATGTCCTTTTCTAAATAACTGAGAGAAACTAAAACTTTAGGTCTTCATCAGTGAATTTTATATATTGTTTAGTCTTTTCTTTTTTTTTTTTTTTTTGATACTTTATTTACATTTCCAATGTTTCCCCCTTTCTAGGTCTCTTCTTTGGAGACCACCTATCCCTTCCCCCTCCTCCATCTCTATGAGGGAATTCCACTTCCCACCCACCCTCCCACCCACTTCCATATTCCCACCTTGACATTCCCTTTTACTGGGGCCTCTCCTCCCCCTGATGGGTAACAAGGCCCTCCTCTGCCACATATGTGGTCCGAAACATGGGTCCCTCCATGTGTTTTCTTTGGTTGGTGGTACAGTCTTTAGGAAGACCAGGGGTGGGGGGAAGGGGACAGGCCAGTTGACACTGCAGACTCCCTCAGCTCCTTCAGTCCCTTCTCCAACTCCTCCATCTGGGACCTCACTCTCAGTCTGGCTGTTACTGTAAAGTGAAACTTGGGTATTCCAAACATTTCGGCTACTATCCACTTATCAGTGAGTACATACCATGTCCCTTCTTTTGTGACTGAGTTACCTTGCTCAGGATGACATTTTCAAGTTCCATCCATTTGCCTGCAAATTTCATTAAATCATTGTTTTTAATAGCTGAGTAGTACTCCATTGTGTAAATGTACCACATTTTCTGTATCCATTCCTCTGATGAGGGACATCTGGATTGTTTCCAGCTTCTGGGTATTATAAATATGGCTGCTATGAACATAGTGGAGCATGTGTCTTTATTACATGTTGGAGCATCTTCTGGGTATATGCCCAGGAGAGGTATAGCTGGGTCCTCAGGTAGTATTATGTCCATTTTTCGGAGGGTCCGCCAAACTGATTTCCAGAGTGGTTGTACCAGCTTGCAATCCCACCAACAATGGAAGAGTGCTCCTCTTTCTCCACATCCTCGCCAGTATCTG
>CM052708.1:9896954-9979566 GCA_028551405.1 Uromys caudimaculatus
TTTGATTATTTCCTGCCTTCTATTCCTCTTGGGTGCATTAGCTTCTTTTTGTTCTAGAGCATTCAGATGTGCTGTTAAGCTGCTAGTGTATGCTCTCTCCAGTTTCTTTTTGGAGGCCCTCAAAGCTATGACTTTTCCTCTTAACACTGCTTTCATTGTGTCCCATAAGTTTGGGTATGTTGTACTTTCATTTTCATTAAATTCTAGGAAGTCTTTAATTTCTTTCTTTATTTCTTCCTTGACCAAGTTGTCACTGATTAGAGCATTGTTCAGCTTCCATGTGTATGTGGGCTTTCTGTTGTTATTGTTGCCATTGAAGACCAGCCTTAATCCGTAATGATCTGATAGGAGGCATGGGATTATTTCAATCTTCTTGTATCTGTGGAGGTTTGTTTTGTGACCAATTATATGGTCAGTTTTGGAGAAGATACCATGAGGGGCTGAGAAGAAGGTATATCCTCTTGATTTAGGATGAAAATGTTATATAGATATCTGTTAAATCCATTTGGTCCATAACATCAGTTAGTTTCACTGTGTCTCTGTTTAGTTTGTGTTTCCAAGATCTGTCCATTGATGATAATGTGATGTTGAAGTCACCTACTATTATTGTGTGAGGCACAATGTGTGCTTTGAGCTTTAGCAAAGTTTCTTTTATGAATGTGGGTACCCTTGCATTTGGAGCATAGATGTTCAGAATTGAGAGTTCTTCTTGGAATATTTTTCTTTGATGAGTATGAAGTGTACTTCCTTATCTTTTTTGATGACTTTTAGGTGAACGACGATTTTATCCAATATTAGAATGGCTACTCCAGCCTGTTTCTTGGGACCATTTAACTGGAAAATTGTTTTCCAGCCCTTTACTCTGAGGTAGAGTTTGTCTTTATCACGGAGATGTATTTCTTGAAATCAGCAAAATGCTGGGTCCTCTTTATGGATCCAGTCTGTCAGTCTATGTCTTTTTATTGGGGAATTGAGTCCACTGATGTTAAGAGGTATTATGGAATAGTGATTGTTAGTTCCTGTTATTTTTGATGTTATTTTTACTTTTGTGTGGCTATCTTCTTTTGAGTTTGTTGAAAGATTACTTTCTTGCTTTTTCTAGGGTGTAGTTTCCCTCTTTGAGTTGATGTTTACCATCCATTATCCTTTGTAGGGCTGGGTTTGTGAAAACATATTGTGTAGATTTGGTTTTCTTATGGAATATTTTGGTTTCACCATCTATAGTAATTGAGAGTTTTGCTGGGTATAGCAGCCTGGGTTACCAGTTGTGTTCTCTTAGGGTCTGTATGAGTTCTGCCTAGGATCTTCTAGCTTCATAGTCTCTGGTGAGAAGTCAGGTGTAATTCTGATAGGTCTGCCTTTATATGTTACTTGACCCTTTTCCCTTACTGCTTTTAATAGTCTTTCTTTGTTTTGTGTATTTGGTGTTTTCACTATAATGTGACAGGATGAATTTCTTCTCTGGTCCAATCTGTTTGGAGTTCTGTAAGCTTCTTGTATATTTATGTTCATCTCTTTCTTTAGGTTAGGGAAGTTTTCCTCTATAATTTTGTTGAAGATATTTACTGGTCCTTTAAGTTGGGAATCTTCACTCTCTTCTATACCTATTATCCTTAGGTTCTGTCTTATCATTGTGTCCTGGATTTCATGGATGTTTTGGGTTAGAAGCTTTTTGCATTTTGCATTTTCTTTTACTGTTGTGTCGATGTTATCTATGGTATCTTCTGCTCCTGAGATTCTCTCTTCTATGTCTTGTATTCTGTTGCTGATGCTTACATCAATGGTTCCTGATCTCTTTCCTAGGTTTTCTAACTCCAGGGTTGTCTCCCTTTGTGATTTCTTTATTGTTTCTATTTCTATTTTTAGCTCCTGGATAGTTTCGTGTATTTCCTTTGTCTGTTTGATTGTGTTTTCTTGAAATTCTACCTGTTTGATTGTGTTTTCCTGTACTTCTTTAATGGATTTTTCTGTTTCCTCTTTAAAGGCTTCTAGTTGTTTATCTCTGTTCTCTTGTATTTCTTTAAGGGTGTTATTCATTTCTTTCTTAAAGTCTTCTATCATCATCATGAGAAATGATTTTAAATCTGAGTCTTGCTTTTCTGGTGTGTTGGGGTATCCAGGACTTGCTGTGGTGGGAGAGCTGTGTTCTGATGGTGCCAAGTACTCTTGGTTTCTGTTCCTTATGTTCTTACCCTTGTCTTTTGCCATCTTGTTAACTCTGGTGTTAGCTGATCTTACTTGGTTTGGTTGTGGCTTTCCCCTCCTGCAGGCCTCTGTGTCAGTACTCCTTTAAGACCAGTTCTCTCTGTGAGGTGTTTGGGGTTGGAGAGCTGTGGCACAGAGTTCGCTCTGGGGTGCAGACAGAAATCAGAAGAATCTTGTCCCCAGCTGTACCTTGGTTCCTATGTCCTGATGGCTCTGTAAGGGTCCCTCTTGATCCAGTGAGTTTGAACAGAAGTGGTGGTTTTGCCTGTGCTCAAAGTTGTGTCAGCACTCCTGGGATACCTGCTCTCTCCTGGAGCCCTGTATCCCAGGCTGAGGTCCCCAGGCACAGACCCCTGGTGGCCCAGGCAGAGGTCTCCCCCCACAGATGGAACTAGAAGGTTCAGAGGTTTCCTGTCCCCGAGTTCTCCTCTGGCCCTGTATCGCGCTGAATCCGCGCAGGCTCGATGAGCAGTGTTGCTCCCCTTAACCCCACTCACGGCTTTTCCACACTCTTGGGAGGATAGCTTTCTCCTGGAGCTCTTTGGCTATGGACTCCTGGTGGCCCAGGCAGAGGTCTCCACCCACAGATGGAAACTAGAAGGTTCAGAGGTTTCCTCTCCCTGAGTTTTCAGGCCCTGAATCCCACTGGTTCTGGGCGAGTCTGGGTGAGAGGTATGGCTCCCTTTAACCCCACTCACGGCTTTTCCACTCTCCCGGGAGGGTAGCTTTCTCCTGGCAGTATTTGACTATGGACTCTTGTTGGCCCAGGCAGAGGTCTCCACCAACAGATATTGTTTAGTCTTATGATGATAATATATACTAGTACTTGGCTGCATAGCCTAATTCACTTATATTGATTTTTAATGTAATTTATAGTCCAACCATATACAATCATGTTGTAGGTCATGTTACATCTGCAATCTCTAGTCTTTCTCAGTGTCTCTCATGTACTTTAAAACGGAAGAACATCCAACAATGTGTAAGTTAGTCGCATCAAAAACAGTTGCATTATAACTGAGTGAGTTATAATTAAGACTCACTATTGCTTAAAGTTTGAAGAAATATCTTGTTGTTCTTCATATACTTAATTTCTGTGGGTTAAATAAGTTGAAATACTATTTTTTCTATACTACAACACATTTTAAATATAGGATATGAATTCTGTTCCTCAACTTTTGCTGACCAGCTATTTTATTTGACTATGTACTGCTTTATTTGGCTTCCATATGAGGAAAGCAGTTTATAATCATTAACTTCCTCACAAATACTAAAGATAAAAACGCATTCCGTGGACTCCTCCTCTGAGATACTACTGATTATTTAAAGAAGAGTCTTTAAATAGCAATTCAGAAGAAATAGGCACTATAATTTTTGTGGTTTTGTGATATTCTTATCAGTTTGAAATGATTAATTTTAATCTATGTTCTGAAAACACAAAACATCCAGCATTTGTAGTCTGTAGTTTCTAAAATACAATGACTTTGTGCACAATAACATCCAAGATTTACAGAGAGGTTTTAACATTGTTTAGGCTGGTGAGATAGGTCACCTGGTGTCTTCCTAGACCAGAAAATGACATCAGATACTTTGAAACTGGAGTTAAAAACAGTTGTTCCCAGGTGGGTGCTGGGAATCAAACTGACTATTCTGCAATACCTGCCAGGGCTTGTATCCTGTAAACCATCTCTCCATTCCCTAAAGGTTTTAATGTCCTATTCCAAATTTTGAGACTGTGAGTGCATTATGAGGACACTTGGTACTGTTTTCTTTCTTCCTTCCTTCCTTTCTTTCTTCCCTCCCTCCCTCCCTCCCTCCCTCCCTCCCTCCCTCCCTCCTTTCTTTCTTTCTTTCTTTCTTTCTTTCTTTCTTTCTTTCTTTCTTTCTTTTACTTTCTTTGAATTATAAGGCAGGAGGTCTAGAGAGAACATGAAAATTATAGTCTTTTGTACTCTTAAAGACATCATAGCCCAAAGAGTCTATGAAATTATATTATCTCAGACCTTAGTCCTTTCTTATTTTTTTAAAGTCCTTTAATTCATATTTTCTATGCATAAGCCAAAACAATAAGATAAGCAATTTATAAAAGGTGGTGGGCCAAAACTCAACAGAACAAATGAAAGTTGGGCAAGATGGGGATGGGAGGGAAATTTATCATTACAAGGTGTGTTAACTGACACACAAGCATCAAAGATGTCAATATCCCAGTGCCTCAATCACAAGATCCAGCTATATCATCCTTGAACAAATACCTACTAAATAAAAACTTGTCCACACATGTTCATGGCTCATCTATTTATGCTAGCTATAAATTGTTGTTTACCTAGATGTCTACCAACTGATGGAGGGATAGTGAAAATATTGTATGCTGTCACAATTCAGCTGTTCAGGAAAATGAAAGTATTAAATCTGCAGATAGATGAATGGATCCAGAAAACAATCACTCTGAGTGAGAATAAGCATACCCAAATGACAAATATTGAATGTTTGCTCTTAAATCAAATGATAGCTTTTAAAATTTAGATACACGTTTCAGGAAAATAACCACAGATCTTAGAGATCTAGTAAGGGAGGAAGTGGAGGATGAGATCATCAAATAAAGGGGAAATAGAATGTAATATTATATCAAGATAAAAGGGAAACTGTACTAGGATAATTATGTGGGAAGGAAATGGGTGTGCAAGATTACAGAGGGATTGTGGGAAGGGACAACTAACACTAAAAGCTCTTTGAAGAGCCAAATGCAAATGTGCTACTATAGAAGCCATATATACACAATTATATACACATATATACACAATTATATACACATATAAACACAATTATATACACATATATACACAATTATATACACATATATATACAATTATATACACAATTCTATGTTGACACTTTGGAACTCTCTGACGTAATTATGATATTTTTATCAATCCCCTCCTCCTCTAGGCTTGGGGTTCTATGTGGAGGAAGAAACAATGATTTTATGAGCTACGGATGATAGATAGCTCCAAGCAAACAGCACCAACATTCACACAACAGGAATGTGCACTCACAGAGGCTGTGATAGTATAAATAAGACCTATACTCGTTCAAACCAGATTATTTCCAGCATAAAGAAGTGGAAATTGATACAACATCCCATCATCCCCTCACCAACAAACACTTTTCAGCTAATTTAACTAATACCTGATAGGAAACGAAGAATTAATATTCTCTACTAGAGTGTCATTTGGCAGATCAACCACACTCCATGGCAGGCCCCATGCCTGGTAGTTGGTCAATACCAAAGATTTTTTTATTGATATTTTTTGTTTATTTTAACTGTGTTTTCATTGTGTGTGTGTGTGTGTGTGTGTTGGTGTATGTGCACGCATATATATGAAAGGGTGGGAGAGAGAAGGAGGCAGTGAGAGGGAGAGAGATCGAATAAAGCTGGATGGGTACAAGATCAGAAGGATCTGGAGCAGTTGGGAAAGGGGGAAAAGTAAGAATTTATGTAGATTTGACAGAGAGCAAGGGGAGGTTTAATGGGGGAAATTGCATAATTATATTACAAACTCAAAAATATGAATAAAATATACGCTATATGCAAAAACATTTTTATTAAAACGCATGCCAAATAACAAAAAGAAGAGGACAAATCCAAGCAAAATACTAAAATAAAGCAGAAAATTTCTGCAGAACAGACATACTTATCAGAAAAACGTTGTATATGTGTGTGTGCTTCAATGCAGGTTTGCATGCATGCACAAAGGTGCAAGCATAGGTGTGCTTGTGTGCGTGTGTGTGTGTGTGTGTGTGTGTGTGTGTGTGTGTGTGTGTGTGTGTGTGTGTAGAGGGCACAAGAACCTCATGCACACAAATAGCACTAGGGAAACCAGAAATGTTAAACACATATGTTTTCCTCTTCAAAGATAGAGATTTATATCAGCATTTACCCTGAAGGCTAAGAGTGGATGTTGTGAGGAGCCTGGTGCTCTTTGCTACCCCATTGGCAGGATTCATATTATACCAACTCCTTAACATTGGTTCTCAGTCAATAGAACCGATTCTTAGGGAAAAGGTCACAGGTGTTGTTAATGGCATGGACCTTGCAAAGGAATTTTGATGTAGTCATGCTTTTTTATTATGATAATTGTCACTATAAAACATTTTCCCAAGTTATGATGTGCTTAAACAAGTCAAATAAACTGCTCTGCATCAGACTCTAGAAGTTTGACCCAACACTAGCTAAGAAGTCTTTTTTCTTTTAAAGTTTTTATTTTTATTTTTATTTTTATTTTTCCCATTTCTGAATAGTCCCCCATTTCTTTTTGCCTTTTTTATTGGATAATTTCCTTACTTACATTTCAAATGTTTTCCCCCTGTCAGGTCTTCCCTTCAGAAACCCCTTATCCCATCACCTTTCCCCCTTCCTCTATGAGGGTGCTACCCCACCCACCCACCCACCTACTACCATCTTGCCACGTTGGCATTCCCTACACTGGGGCATGAACCCACTCAGGCCCGAGGCCCCCACTGATGTCCTCCCACTGATGTCCAAGAAGGCCATCCTTTGCCACATACGCGTCTGGAGACTTGAGTCCCTCCATGTGTATTCTTTGGTTGGTACTCCAGTCCCTGGGAGCCCCGGGGTCTGGCCAGTTGTTACTGTTGTTCCCCCCATGGGGCTGCAAACCCCCTCAGCTCCTTCAGTCCCTTCTCAAACTCCTCCATCAGGGACCCCTCGCTCAGCCCAATGGTTGGCTGCGAACATCCGGCTCTGTATTTGTCAGGCTCAGGAGACAGCAATATTACTGTCAGCAAGCACTTCCTGGCATTTGCAATAGCGTCAGGGTTTGGCGACTGTATATGGGATGGATCCCCAGGTGAGGCAGTCTCTGGATAACCTTCCCTTCAGTCTCTGCACCACACTTTGTCTCCATATGTCCTCCTGTGAGCATTTTGTTCCTTTTTCTAAGAAGTACTGAAGCATCCACACTTTGGTCTTTCTTCTTGAACTTCATATATTTTGTGAATTGCATCCTGGGTATTCTGAACTTTTTGGCTAATATCCACTTATCAGTGAGTACATACCTTGTGTGTTCTTTGTGACCTTACTCAGAATGATATTTTCAAGTTTCATCCATTTGCCTGCAAATTTCATGAAGTCATTGATTTTAATAGTTGAGTAGTACTCCATTGTGTAAATGTACCACATTTTCTGTATCCATTCCTCTGTTGAGGGACATCTGGGTTGTTTCCAGCTTCTGGCTATTATAAATATGGCTGCTATGAACATAGTGGAGCATGTGTCTTTATTACATGTTGGAGCCTCTTCTGGGTATATGCCGAGGAGTGGTATGGCTGTGGATTTCCTTCGTGCCTCATGTGGATCATTACTGTGCTGACAGCAGCATTTGCAGGGATCCACACATGTACTTATATGTCTATGTCATGTATGTTTGTGGGTATGTGTGTTTATAAAATGAAATTTAAGGCTGCTTCTCTTTATACATTAATTAGTAAGGTCAACAAACATGGTTAGGATAAAAATGTATTCTCTTGCCTGTTAATTTTCGTGTATACTCGACACAATCTAAGATCATCTGTGAAGAGGGAGCCTCATTTGAGAAAATCCATCCATCACTTGGCATGTTGTCAGAGCTGCTGCTTTTTTCTTTATTTAATATTGATGTTGGAGTGGTAGGGCCAGAGTGGGCATGCCATTCTTCAGCTTTTACTTCTGAAGAATATCGAATATGAATAAGTTAAAAGGAGCAAGACAAGGAGCACTAATCAATGGCCTGTTTCAGTTCAAGCATCCAGATTCCTAACCCAGCTTCTCCTGATAGTGAACTGTAACCTGTTCATCCAATAAACCCAACCTTGCCAAGTTGCTTTTGTTCATGGTATATATCATAGCAAAAGAAATCTAACAAGTATACTCTTGCTCAGGGCAGAAGCCAATTCCCAAGAGCTGACAGAGAGGACTCTGGTGATACTTTTGCTCTTGATGATGTTATTAAAACTTGTGCCATTTTACTTTGACCAGTAGTACCTGAAAGTTGGCTCTCTAAATTTATCACACACACACACACACACACACACACACACACACACACACACACACATAATCCTTACAAACCAGCTGTTCTTTTATCATGCTCAGACCTATGAATATGACTATATATTGCTGGTCCTATTAAATTTTCACTTAAGTCCTACAATCAGGATTATTGCCATTGACACAGAGAGAACACAGCTCAATCTTGCAGCTTTATGCTTGAGCTGGTATTTTCTTTCAGGACCTTCATGAAGGTCAACTGTGATGGTTTGCTTATGTTTGGTCCAGGGAGTGGCATAATTAGAAGGTGTGGCCCTGTTGGAGTAAGTGTGGCACTGTGTGTGTGGGCTTTAAGACCCTCATCCTAGCTGCCTTGAAACTATTATTTTCCTAGCAGCCTCCAGATGAAGCTGTAGAACTCTCAGATCCTTCTGCACCATGCCTGCCTGGACACTACCATGCTCCCACCTCGATAATAATGGACTGCACTTCTTAAGTTGTAAGCCAGCACCAATTAAATTTTTTCCTCATAAGAAAGAGTTGCCTTGGTCATGGTGTCTGTTCAGAGCAGTAAAACTCTAAGACGTCAACCTAGAGTCATGACTTTTACTGAAAAAAATAATTGTAGTATGAGTCAGTATGAAGCAAAGTTGAATTTATTAATTAAAGGCAAGATAAAGAGATATATGGTGTAGAATCAAGCATACGTGTTTAACAGTGATGTACTTCAAATTCACCAGGATACAAATATAATATAGATTTTGTGGCTTTTGAATTTATGTTACAGGCACAATGTAACTTTATTCAAAAAGTAAGCAATGAACAAAATTAAGTTTCAAAATTAAATTAAAAACTATAAGTTGCTTTATTTTTTCTGTATGTAAAGGAATTTTCTTTTAAAATCTGAAAGTGTTGTATGATGTCTTTTGTTCAGGTTTAAGAGAGATGGATGCTAATTCATTTAGGCTATAAAGTATCATGTATTCTGACCCTAAGCTATCATGTCCCACACAGTGTTGGATGTGTTTGATATATTTTACAGAAACAGATGAAGTAATAATGTTTGCAATCATTTTTAGGTGTTCTGGTCAGAAGTCTAAGACTGAGTACCTTTTATTATGTCAGTGTAATGTTAGAACTTCATTGACTATAAATATCATTAAAACTGACACATTTCTGTCATGTTTTAGAACATAAATCCTCTTACATTACACTGGCCGACAAAACAATGAAATCATTTCAGTGCATCACTCCTCTGAATCATCTCCAATTGTACGTCTTCTCAGCTTGGCATTATATTCTGCGGGCTTTGACATCTCAGTGGGCAAAGGGCTACATTCATCAGTAGAATATAGAAAGTATAAAAAAGATCAAGAAATGATACTTTATTCCTGTAATTTGCAGGTTTGAATGTTTGGATAATTTACAGGTTGGCATACAGAGCATTATGATAAAGCAGCGGATAATGACACTAATTGTTATGTGTGGAAGGGAGAAGGGACTTACGGCTTGCATGGGAAATGAAAATCTAACTCCATAATGAGTCTCATCCCACAGTTCATATTTACTTGTTTTCTTCTTGAAGAATTCAAACTGTTCTTTACATAGGGAAATCAAATTTCAACTCTTTTCATTCCCCATAATTAAAATTTTGAAATATACATATTTAGAACAGTGAAATATGGAAGTATACCAAGTCACAATGGGAACTGTATATAGTTTACTACAGGCTTTGCTTTGGCAACCATTCAACACAAATTAGCTAACCTGCATTAGGTAATAAAACTTGCTTAATTCACACAAATGTGTATAGCATTGGTGGTAAAATTAGCAAGTCTTAATGAGTCTACAGTCACTTTTTCTGATATTATGGAATGACATAAACTAATCGATAACTTTCTGTAGTTAAGCTTGTTTCAGATCATTTATGATTTTCACCATTTAACATTAAAATTTTGAATAAATTATTTGGATAATAAGCTATTTATTCCGTGAATTCAAATGCAAGGATTCAGAAAAAAATCAACAAGGAGGATTAATTTTTTTTTTGTTTCTTTGGTCAGACAGCCAGAAGGAAGCACTAAAAGATAAGACAGGTACTTTTCCAATTGCTACATATGTGGTCCATGTACAGAAGGAAGGCTTGGAAGCAGGAGTCCCAGAGATATGAGAAAACAAAGAGCAGGCAGGGAGTGGATCTGGATAAAATGCCTCAAGGCTTGCCTTCACAACGAAGTTCTACACATTTCCAAAATAACACCAAGATCTGGGTACAAAGTATTCAAACACATGCGTCTACTAGGGCATTTCACCTTAACCACAGTAGGAATAGTTAGCACTTATATCAATGATTTAAACAATAATGTGAACTTTTGTTCAGAATAAAGTGTTCTTTTTAACAATTATAATTTTCAGGTTAGTTCCCATCGTATGTTTAGTACCTTTTTGTTTAGATAAGATTAAAAAAATCTGTGTGTTGAAATTGTAATCTAAGTGAAGCATGATGCTATCATATTTGGAGACTGAGTTTTTTACAAGTGCAATCAAATTCAGGTCGGTTCATTCATGTGGACTGCAGTCTAGGATGACTACTATCCTCGTAAAATAGACATAACCCCTGGCTGTAACTGCAGCTTCCTCATAAGGAACCTGCCTGTCCGGCGTGTGGTCTTGAATGTGATCCCCAGCACAAGGAAAAGAGACGAGGGGAGCAAGAGAAGGGGAGAGGGTCAGCGTAGGGCGAAAGGTGGAGAAAGGACCAAAAGCATTGCCTTACACAAATCCTTCTCTCACAGATCTCAAAGGAAAATACAACTGTCAGCTATGTAGCCCCAGACTCCTGCCTCCAGGGCTCTGAGGCAAAGATTTCTTGTGTGCTGATGTGTAAGCAACCCAGCAGTACTTTGCAAGAAGCCCTAGGAAACTAAAATGTAGATTTCTAAGCAGAAATGCTCTGGCAGAGAGAGGGAAGAGTGAGGAATTTAATGAGTTAGTCCTCAGAATGTTTTTACTTACAAAAGAGAATGCATTCAATACTGTCGCCGTTGTTATGAAAATGTCCCAGCTTCCAGAAAACTGGAAAAGAACTGTCTCTAGCCCATCAATTCGGAATCCTCACATGAGTGTTCTGCCGGCTTCAATTCTGGTCCCATCACACAAGTATTTCAGCACAAATTTATTACTTCATATAACATGTTAAGAAAGATTTAGCTAATGTCTCTGGACAATGCTTAGATATACATAAAGCAGAAATATTAAATTACTCTACAACTTTGTGATTGTTATTTGCTACTGTAAATCTATTCTTTCCTATAAAACCACAAAAAGCTTCCTGTTTACCAAATCAGTGAAAAGGTAAGTGTATTAGTCAGGGTTCTCTAGAGTCACAGAACTTATAGGTAGTCTCTATATAGTAAGGGAATTTGTTGATGACTTATAGTCTGTAGCCCAACTCTCCAACAATGGTCAGCAGCAGGTGTGAATGAATATCTGAGGATCTAGCAATTGCTTAATCCCACAAGGCACACAGGCCAAGAAGAGTGAATCTTCCTCCTTCCAATGTCCTTATGTAGGTCTCCAGCAGCAGGTGTGGCCCAGATTAAAGGTGTGTGTACCACCACACCTGAAACTTGTGTCTTCCAGACTCAAGATCTAGATCACAGGTGAGCCTTCTAATTCTGGATTGCATGTAACTCCAGATATAGTCAAGTTGACACTCAGGAATAGCTACTACAGTAAGCTATGAAGAAAATGAAGGCTACTGTTTCAAAGTGCAAATTTAATGAGTTATTGCTATCGGCTCACTTGTACATGTGTAAAATTCATACACTGATTCTCTAGCCCTTTGAATCTCTGCAATAGGAATTGGGACTTCAGAGAGATAGTTAAGATGAACTGCTGTCATAAAGATAATCCTGATCCCAAAGGACTTGCGTTGCTCTAAGGAAATGAAGAGAACAAGAAGACCAGCCTTTTGTGGACACTGTGAGAAAGGACCAGTTCACAAACCTATGAGGAGAGACTGCTCCAGAGACTATCCCTGACACATGTAATCATGGTCATCTGGAAGTATGCAAGAATAAGTCTCTACAGTTTGCCACTGCCAACTTTGATATTTTGTATTTGGAGCCAAAGTAAAAGAATATTGGTAAGCCTAACATGTTTAAAATTCTTCTCATGAATGCTGACCCTCCAGCTGCTTTTTTCATCTGTGCCGTAGACTACATAGGATCTGAGTCTCTCTCCATTGCTTTCTGACTCTTTGTCATTGTATGTCATCCTCTTTTACTGGCTGTGTCAAGGAGGGAATACAACATAGCAACAGACTATTTTCAACCTTAGGAGTAAAAATGATACATACTTCAAATGAGAGGAAAAGACTTTGAGATAGGTATCACATCAGAAATATCCATTTCAATAAGAGGGAATTTTCTGTGGGCACTGCTTCATCCGTTATAGTTCACAGCTCACAGAGACAGCAAGAATCCCTATGTGGAAGAAATGAGAGCCGTATAGCAGTATAAATTATCAAGAATGCTTCAGCAATGTATACAAATTTCAGCATAGATCTGGACAAAAGAGAGTAACATATGGAATCCAATTATAACAAGAAATGGCATTAGTTGGCTCCAAAAACTTTGGGAACTCTAGAATGATCAGAGAAGTGTTTTGTATGCACATATGAGGATGATTGAAGTAAGGAGATATCTGGGATCCACAAACATGATTTAAAAAGAAAAAAAAAAAACATAGTTGTGTATCTGTTCCATTATATGGCAGTTGACAGACCAATGACTGGAAACAGATAAGCACCTGTCCACTTCTTTACACTCAGTCCTGGTATGAGTGAGAAATACAAGTAAGATTCAGTTCTTCACATCTGGCAGAATGGAAGACTCAGGGGAGCAAGGCAATAAATACAAACCATGTGGGGGCTTGAGAGACAGCAGCAAGGTTAAGAGCACTTACTGCTCTTAAGAAGACCCTAGTTCAATTTGTAGCATCCACATCAGGTAGCTTACAACCTGGAACGGCAGCTCTGAGTGTCTTAGACCTTCTGATCTCTGTAGGCAAATACACACACACACACACACACACACACACACACACACACACACACACACACACACACAAACATACACTCTCTCACACACAGCACACACAACCACACATATAGATAAAAGTGAATTTTTAAAAAAAGTATCTTCCACACTGGAGTTTAATATTGAAGGGTTGTATACTTACATAGCAAAAGATTAATCTCAACTTAAAAATTTAAATATTACTCGTGTCATATATGATACAGTTGGAATTTTATAGAACTTCTTTTTCTTGTATGTCTTATACTACATGCTTTATATTCTAAGATTTTTATTAGCAAAATCTTTAACACTTTTAAGCTCTTTAATCATTTTTAATGTTTCCATATAAATGTGAAATGATGTTTTATTATATTTTAGTTTATATTGATCTGGTACCTAATGACATTAAACAGTTTTCCGACTTTATTCTCCATTCTTATAGGAAGCTGGTCTTTATTTCTTATCCTCTAGCTTAATGACTTCTTTTTGAGATTATAACTGTATCATTTCTTCTTCCCCTTTCTTCCATTCAAACCTTCTCAAATACTTCTCCTTGTTCTCTTTCAAATCCATTGCTGCTTTATTCATATATGAAGAAACTAAATATAAAAATAACTCTTAGTCAGTAAACTATTAGTTGTATGCATGTTTTCCGTGCTTACCATTTGGTGTTAGGTGAGCACTGTTTCTCCAGCTCTAGGCATTTCTCCAGTGCATGTAGTTCTGTGTGTATAGTTTAGGTCTCCTAGCATTGCCTCCATCTTTTCAGGTCATGCTTAGGACATCATGTTAGCAAAATTAAGAATGTAACTTCTGACATTTCTGGGAGATATAATCTCACTTCGAAATCCTTGTTCCTCTGGTTTTTACAATCATGCCGCTCCTTTAGCAAGGATCCCTGGTGCTTAGGTCTGGGAGTTGAACTGTTCCTGTATCCTAGAAAATGAGTTCTACAATTCTACATTTTGATTGGACGTATTTTTCTGCGATGGTATCCATCTATCACAAAGACAACTTTCCTTGATGAAGAGTGGCAGATACACTTGCCTGTGGGCATAAGGATAAATACTTAGGATGTTGTTAGGGACTGGTTGGTTTAGTGCAGTAGCAGTTGTAGGTTCTTTTCTAATGCCCATGACTTCATTAACACTGGGGAAACACCTAAGTTTCCATTGCTACACATGATTTCTCTCTTATTGAGCATTTGGAGGGCCATTGGTTATTGATAAAGTACACATATTGCTATTGCATTTTTAGAGTTCCTCTAACATCTGTCATTACCATTTCTAGTCATTCTAAATGCTATTTGAGTTTTACTCATTTCTCCTTTGATAGTGTCTCCTAGAGTCAGTCTCTTGCCATCCAACGTATTTTCAGGAACATTTTCCTAAATGGCCCTTCTAAACATTATCGTAGAAAAGTATCTTTGAACTTTAATCCTCTAGCTACAAGATGAAGTCTTGCAATGCTTTCCATTGTCGATATTGTCCAAAGTCATTTTTCAAGTTGATGCCACAAGTAAACTACATCAGTGTTTCTCATACATAGATTCAATTCAATCCTAATGAGAAAAAGATTGATTCAAAGTACCAAAACACATCTTTAAAAGATTTCCCTAGTCTAAAGTACAGTCAGTGATTTTCTTTCTTTCTAAATTTATTGTAGATTTTATGGTATTAAATTGTTTGACACCACTTTAGTGGACATGTCTCCTCCTGAATGTTAGCATCATATAATTGCCATTAACCTCTGTGTATATCATTACCTGCAAGACAGTCAATTTTTTTTACTGTTTTCAAGAGATGTAATCTTGCTTTCTTAGTTTCTTATATGGTAACCCATTAGACTATGGCTATGCTTTATAGTCCCAATTTTTGTCCCGAGACACATAGCATCTCATCCAAGAGTATGAAGTCACATTTAACTTGTTCCTTCTATTAACAAAACTTTGTATTATATTATATTATACTATATTATACTAATTATATTATATTATATTATATTATATTATATTATATTATATTATATTATATTATATTATATTATATTATGCTTTTGCTTATTCTACCTATTTTTTTCCTCTGGGATCTCCAATATTAAGAATACTATTTACTTCCTACATTCCTTTCTTTCTAACACAGTGTTTACTAGCATCCCATGCTACTACTCAAAGCAGAAAGTGATTTGAATCTGCATATCTGCTCTTATTATGTAATTTGAGTATTTGATGACAGGGGGATCCAGAGAAAGCCATTAAATTTATCTATAAAAGTTTTAATTCTAATGATTGTATAATTTTAATTCTAATGAGGCTGGTGAAGTTATACGATAGGATTAGATGTAAACGATACTTACAATACAGATTAAGTGTTATTTACAGTGCCAAAATGTGCAGCAAATATTCATTCAATTACATGTAATTTACATGAAAGAATCCATTAATAATACAGAAAATTTCTGATTTTTTACATATTTACTGATAATATTTGGCACATATATTAATTATCCATTGAAAAAGATAACTTTGTAATCAAACAATTTGCAATATTACATGTTGTTCTTCTCAAAATTGGGTGTTTTAAATTTATCTCCCCAATTTCATCACCATAGAAAGCACACATGCAAATAAATAATACCACATACTTATTACACTAGAGATTTCCATTCTAATCTATGTATCATCCACAATAATAGTCTTTCATATATATTTGTTAAAAATTGTCAGTAAGAGACAATGTTTTCTGTATTTTATGCTGTTTGCGGATGTTGTGAATTAATGAATTTTTTTTTACCTAGTTTTAATATCAGATTCAAAAATCAATTTATTTATTGATGTTCATAAAGAACAGCTAACAGTCATTTTTATTTCACTTATGAAGACTTTCTGTCTGTAACATCCTTTTCTATCTGGGGAATGTGAATATTGTCTTCAGAAACAGATTTGGAAAATAGTTTCTCTGACGTTTCTCTGGAAAGTGTATAATTTGATCATGTCCTTTTCCTTGAGTGATTGGTGAACTTCATTGTTAAATCAAATAGAAATGCATTTCAAGTTATTAAATGATATTTATCTATATATCAAAATGATGTAAGTTTAAGCAATATAATTTTTTAAAAATTCAATTTGCTAAATTCCTCATGGAGATATTCTGGTTAAAGAGTTTTGTCAACTTGACAGAACCTAGGGTCACCTTGGTCACCGGGGAAGAAGGAACCTCCACTGAATTATTGTGCTTATTAAAATGGTCTGCAGTCATCACTGTGAGATAATGTCTTGATGGATGATTAATGTGAAAAAGCCTAATCCACTATGGGCAGCACCATTCATTTCTAGGCCATTGGATTCAGACTTCTTAAGAAAGCTTTCCAAGCAACTGCTACAGAATGAGATCATAAGCAGCATCTCAGTTTCAAATTCAGTTCTTATCTTAAGTTCCTGATGGTTTTCCTCTATGATGAATGGTTAACCAGTAAGCTGATATAAGCATTTTTGTACTCTGACTTACTATTAGTCATAGTTTTTATCACAGTAATGGAAACACAAACAAACACAAAGTATCATAATTCATATTGCTACCTAATATATACCTATGAGAAACAATTTTCAGATTGTTATATATTCTTTATACTAAACTAAAGATTTTCGAATTTTCAAGACAATAAAATTGCAACTATGTTTGTAAAGCATGGGGGACATACGGTTTTGAAACAGAGGTACTACTTTAGGAGTGTTCCAGATGAATTCAAAATGTCATTTTTTCAAATTCGATTATTATTTACAGACGGTGACTTTGCTTTAGGCTAAATTCATTTGAAGTATGTCTTATATGTGACTGTGGAATATATATTGTAGTTTCCTGTTCTGTACCTAATCCTTCATCTGAAACATCCTATTAAAATCAAAACTCTTTTAAAAATTAGAATTAGGGGGCCTCTAAATGATAGAGGGATTTTTTAAATACTTTCATTTTTATCTAACTTTCTTTTAGAACAAACTCTAATAAATTGTTAGCTATATATGTGTTTCTGATGTTAGATTGTTATCTTATCAGTGAAATGATTTGTGTAGGAAGTAATTCATTGTTGGCATCTATTTCTTTTTTAAGTTTTTTACTTTGAACACCAATGAAAAGAATGTAGTTTCAATTTCCTCCCAGGAAATAAAAGTCATTCTATTCTTTTCCCAGCTTTAGGAATTTGGAAGCATTAATCTCCTCTATTCACATCAGCTTACCTGAATGGCTTTCAAAAGAACTATTTATATAAAAGTATAAACCATTTTTCTGATATACTTAAAGCCTAGGATCACCCATTATCACCCCAGTCTGTTATCTTCTTAAGACAGATTTAGTACTTTACAGCAAAGAATTTTAAATTACCATTTAATATTCTTGATATATATTTTTCATATATATGCATATATGTGAAAATTATATAGATAGACAATTGATAGATAAATAGAATAATAGGTAGATAGACAGACAGATGGATGAATTGATAGATAGATAGATAGATAGATAGATAGATAGATAGATAGATAGATAGATGACAGTCTAAGTTAGGGTTTTTACTGCTGTGATAAAGACTATGATACACAACAACTTGGGGTACAAAGAGATTATGTCATTTCATACCTTTAGGTTGTACATCATTTAGAAAAGTCAGGCAAGAAAGCATGTCAAAGCAGACACCAGGAGGCTCGACCTGAAGCAGAAGCCATAGAAGACTATTGGTTGTTCTTCCTGGCTTACATATTTTGCTGTTTTATATAAAATAACACCACTTAATCTTTACAGGTCTGGGCTGTCCCACATCAACTACTAAACACAAAAGTGCGTTCATTGCTGACTTGCCTAGAGACCACTGGTTCTCAACTTTTCTAAGGCTGCAATATTTTGACATAATCCTTTTTGTAATGGTGACCCAATCAGAAAAATTATTTTGCTGCTATTTTATAACTGTAATTTTGCTACTCTTATATATTTTTCATAAATTCTTAATTGTAATGTAAATATCTGATAGGCCGAGTATATGATATACAGGCTCAAAGGGGTAATGTGCCACAGGTTGAAAACCACTGCTGTCGATCAAATTTATAATATTATTTTCTCAATTAAGTTTTGTGATTACAGAAATGAATCACTACACTTGGTTGGCCTTCTTAAATTTTCTTACCATGAAATTATTGTCTTAAAACTTCTATTAGTCATAGAAGTTAGACTAATTTTGCAGTTTCAAAATTCCCTGAATCTCGATCTAATCTGCAGCATAATAGCAAGTTTGCCAATCCTGAGCAAGTACTTGAGTCCATTGAATTTCATACTAGAGTCACCAATAGAAACACAACACAGTCAAGAACTAGATGGAAAAATCTAACTTTAGAGAGCAGAGTTAGATGAAAGTCAGCTTTAACAGAATGTTGAAGCCCATCATGGTTAGCAGGACCCCAGGCAGCCATCTGATGCAGGCCTATTGAACATGGCCTTCCTGCATAGAAAAGCAGAAAGGTCTGACCTTTCTCTGAAATCAGGAAAGCTGGGAGCATGCCCGAGGGCCACTGATTTACAAGCTAAGCAGTACAAAGGAGCAAACAAGGAGCTTGAGGAAAGAAAGAATTCCCACAAACCGGTGCTAAGCTTGGTAAGAGCTGTGCAGAAACTTTCTCTCCTGGTGATATGTGTCTTGGGCCCACGTCTAATTCTTTTGCAGACGAGTACAGACTAAAAGACTGCTAGCACACACTTGTCTGCTTTCCTACTTCCCATTTACTGAACAGATGCTTCTACAGGTCCCTAAGGAATGCTTAACTTTCTCTTAGTATCTGTTTTGTGTTCCACTCAAGCTAGGCCACAGCAGCATCAAGGATAGCTTGAGAAAATCAGATAAAATGAGGCTTGGGAGCATGCACATTACCCTTCTGGTGGAGATGATGTTGGTGTTGTTAGATGGGGGCAGGGGAGCATCTCATTCCTCAGAAAACGTCCCAGCTCAATCTTTCTGTTAGTTGATCAGATCGAAAGACCAATTGCAACAGGTCCTGTGCTTTACCTTCTTCTTCCATTCTCTTATCCTCACAAGGACATCGTTTTGTTGACTTCATTTAAATTGGCTACAGTCCTCACTCCATAACAAGCTTATTAATGTTCTCCCCATAAAGCATGTGGGTTCTATTAGGTAGTTGTAGGTGTTTAAAGGCAAACACCTGTATCCACTGAGTCACCTCACTAGCCCCTAGATAATTCATTTAAAATTTCACTCATTCCAACAGTCTCCTACCCTCAATATTATTATTTATAAATATTGTCACATACAATGATTATGCAGAGAAACGACTTAAGTGCAAACAGCACCACATCCCTATCAAATTTTATTGCCCTCATTCCACTATATGCAGGCATCCTTCAGCCATGTGAAGGTATATTCTCAAATGTACTTCCTGCTACTTTAACAAGAATAATTCCATAATATATGAAGATATGCTTTTGTACTCAGAATTAAGAACAATACAATCCATTCTATAGATATAGGTAACGGTTACAGGTCAGAGGAAAACTGAATGTATAAATATTCTGAAAGTAATGGCAGTATTCTACCTAATTTGTGAGTTAAAGTACTAAAACCTAAAATGTCCTAACTCAACAGCTAGTCGTTGCTCTCTTTATGACTTAGCGTTTTATGGTAGGTCTTTACCTTGGGTGAAGGTTTTCCTGAACCTGAGATCCTTTACTCAACCTCTCAACCAAATATCAAAATTACCAATAAATGTTCAATTTACCCAATCCGATTCATCTGTTCTTGATATATAATTTATACAAGTATATTACAAAATTGGTCAGTTCCTAGGATATAAAAAGGCCACATCCATAAATAGCACCACTTGGCAACTCATTTTCAAGATTCTTATCTGTATTCAGGAGCTGATGTTATTTTTTTTATTGAGTCTTTGCTTTCAGTTATTCTACTGCCCTTGGTCAGCAGTTTTGTCATGGAAAGACAATGAACTCAACTTCAACCCAAGTCACTATTACACTAGTTTTGCTTTGTAATTGTATTTTCCATTTTAGTTAGTTTCATTTCTTCTTGTCTTTCATGAAAAAAAAGTTCTGAAATTTGTAGAATAAAATTGGGTACAGAATATGTGTACACAGCCATGGTTTTCTCATATATCTAACATACCTAGGAATTTGTTATGGTAATTCCCCTGCAGGCTTTTCATGAGGAAGGGAAAATACATTGCGGTAAGGATGAAACTCATCTCAGCCTGATTTTATTGTGACTGCTACTGAACCAGGACTTCTAGAGTCTGGCACATGTCATTTTACTTTACTCATATTTAAGCACAATACAATTGTAGAAAAGAATATTTATATAACAATTCACTCACTCCCAAATAACAAACAATTTTAGATGATAATCTATTTTATGGAAACAGTAAAATGATTTGAAACTTAGATTTTACAATATAAGGAAATTGACCTGTTGGCTTTACTTCCAGATTGTGTAATTTTTAAATTGAAAACAGACATTTTCTTATGATTCTTTACAAAGTACATCTAGCTTCGTTCACAAAAATGAATACTGCTGACTCAGAAATTATGTCTACATTACCGAGTCTAGGGAACTTGGCATAGAGCCTGTCGGTGTCAGAATTGGCCTGGCCCTAAGAAAACATAGACACCCTTTAGTCTATTGTAAAGCACAGGTGACATCACTCATAAGAATAGGTTTGATGGCCTAAAAGTAATGCTCAGTGTTTTAAGGGGAAAGGATATCGTTTAAGGATATTGTCTGGGTTAAGCAGATTCTGGGCAATATGGGCAGAGCCTCCTTCATCCCACAGCATAGGATCACCAGGTTGGAAAACTACACATTTGTGGAAATCCAGGAAGAGCAGTTATGCACGTCATCCCATCAAAGAGGTAAGCTGTGTATTTAACTTTCCAAGCTTCTTCAGTATCTGTGTGTGCAAGGACCTTTCGCCCTGTAAAATTTGTTCCCAGGCAACAGGAGACATTTATCCTGCTATGAACAAGAATGCCTTGCCTGCCAGCTAACATAATATAAAAAGACGCCGTGTTCTGTGAAAGTTGTTGGTGGGGGTAGTGGTGTGTATAGTTAAGATAAATAAATGCCTACCCTGTATTTTCCCTGTAAACAGATGTAGCATTGCGACTAGGTATGTTTGCTAACTTTCCACATTGCAGTGTGCATTGAACTGTTGCATTTCAAGTGTTTCTTCAACACCAACATAAATCCATCAATGTTCATAAATAAGTGATGACAATCTATTTTGTGGAAACGGCAAAATGATTTGAAGCTTAGACCTTACAATATAAGGAAATTGATCCATTGGCTTTACTTCCTTAATGTGTATTTTTTAAATTGAAAACAGAACTTTTTATCATATAAAATTTCCTGATTATAGTTTCTCTTCCCTCTACTCCTACCAGTTCCTCTCTACCTCTCCTCACATCCAGCTCCACTCTCTACCTGTCTCTTATTAAAAAAAGAAAGAAAACAGGAGTCTAATAGATAATTTTAAAGTAAAATATAATAAAATATATAATAATATAAAACAAAAAGTGAATATCTGAATTGGAAAACAAACAAACAAAAAATATAAAACAGAAAAGAAGGAAAAGAGCCCAAAAGAAAGTTTAAGAATCAGAAACCCATTTTTTCTCAAACTCAGCAACCCATCAAAACCCTAAACTGGAAGTCCTAATATATATGCAGAGACCCTGATGTAGACCAATTTAGGCCCTGTGTATGCTGCCTCCATCTCTGTAAGTTCCTATGAGCTTTACTCATGCTAACTAGAGTGTCTTGTTTAATTGGCATCCTTCATCCTCTGCCTCTTATACTCCTGCCTTGACTCCAGGGTTTCCTGAACACTTAAGGGAAGGAGGATTGGATAGAAACCACATTTTTAGGGCTGATTATTCCAAGGTATCTCCATCTTTGCATACTGACTGGATGTGGGTCTTTTCATTTGTTCCCATTGGCCGCAGGAAGCTTCTATGACAATGGCTGAGCAAAGAACTTACCTACGAGTATAGCAGAATATCATTTGGAGTCATTTTATTGTTAAATATTTTAATGATAGTGATATTTTAATTTATTATACATTCCTGTGCTATCTAGTCTCAGGTTATTGGTCACCTGAGCAGTGTCAGGTCATGAGTGATCCTGAACTCAAGTCGGATATTAGTTGGTTACTCCAACAGATTTTATGTCTTCATTGAATTAGGATATCTTCTAGGCAGAATATCATTGTGATTTGTGGCTAGCTTAGTGTTTATGTTTCTACTTTGATAGTATGTAGAGAACCATCCTGTAGCAAAGATGCTAGAGCTGAGGAATGAAGGCTCTGTATAAGCAAAAGCTCCACTTCTCCACATGTAGGTTTTGTCTTCCCCAATGGAGCATTCCTGATAGCTGATGGAGAGCCTGGGTTGTTTATGGATCCCATGGGACTTCTTGGACCAACAATTCAATTAGATGTGACCAAATTCTGGTACAGGAATCTTCTTTTGGTTGGATCCAGTTAGGGTTCTGGATCTCCATTATTTTGGTGATTTTATTATATTGTGGTCATGTATGTATATATTTTAGCAAGTTTCCTGTATTGGGTTCCCTTAATATCACTCAAAGGACTCTTAAACTGTCTCATTCTGTATTCCTCCCTCTTTCCTTCTTCCCTACCCTCATCGTTCCAAGATATTTGCTCACATAGTGGTCCCCAAGATTGTAGCTGGAAAAACCTTGTTGTGGTACGGCTCAGCCCTACCACTCACCTTTAACCCAAGAGCTAAAGAAAATTAACCTTAGGTCAAGAGGCAGAGCAAGCAACCAGCTGATAGAGAGTGAACATAAGTAAACATGAACAAGGAACACTGAGTTAGAAGGTACTAAGACAGCTTGGAGACAATAAAAATTTTTCCTTCTGGGACATTGGTGGAGTAGGAAGGACAGTGGGGTGCTTTCTCTGCCTCCCTTTGCTAGCAAGCTTTCACCATAGTGTCTGGATCATTTTTTCATTGGTACAAATTGGGAACATGGTCTGGGATTTTTGTGTTTATAAAAAACACTTCACCACTTGATCCTTCCTTCCACATCCCCCCATCTATATCCAAATTCCCTTTCATAACTGAATCTATTAGACCCCTGCTCCCTTACTCTATACCTGTACCTCTGCGGACCTTTGGATCTAGCTTGGTTAATATTGATTTAACAGCTAATATAAACACATAAATGAATATATAGTATATCTGTCTTTCTGGTTCTGGGATGCTTCACTCAGCATGATATTTTTTCTAGTTCTAACTACTTACCTGTGAATTTCACAACTTCGTTGTTGAGTAATGTACATGGCATAAATAGTCCACATTTTTCGTGTTCATTCTTCTGTTGAAGGACATACTAGTTATTACCTTTTTCTGTCTATTAGGAATAGATCAGCAATGAACACGGTTGAGCAAGTGTCTTTATTGTTGGATGTGTACATTTGATCTCTCGGTTGCCTTATTTCTCTAAGACTTCAAGAACTACATTGAATACATATGGAAAAAGTGAGGAAAACCTTGTTTTGTTTCTAAATTTTAATGGAATTGATTTTAATTTCCCTCCATTTAAGTTGATACTAGTGTGGTAATTTGAATAGAAATGCCCCCATACACTCATGTGTTTGAATGCTTGTCCCTTCAGAGTGGCACTATTTGGATGTATGGCACTGTTGGAGTAAGTGTGGTCTTGTTAGAGGAAGTGTGTCAGTTGGAGAGCAGGCTTTGAGGCCTCTTATGCTCATTCTATGCCCAGTGTGCCACAGAATCCCTTTCTGCTGCCTACATATCAAGATGTAGAACTCTCAGCTCCTTCTCCAGCATCATGTCTGCCTGGATGCTGCCATGCTTCCCACCGTGATGATAATGGACTAAACCTCTGAAGCTGTAAGCCAGGACCAGTCAAATGTTTTTCTTTTATAAGAGTTACCTTGCTCATTGTGTATTTTCACAGCAATAAAACCCTAAGACAGAAGTTATTGCTGTGATAGGCTGGAAGACTTTGTTGGGAGAAATGTGGATTTTGGATCTTTGGATTACAAAAGCAGTGGAATGCTTTAAAGAGAGCCTTAATGACCCATACTAGTAGAAGCATAGAAAGATGAGGGTGATTTGAACCATAGGGGTCTGACAAAAGAGGTTTCAGAGGAGAAGAGTTTTAGTATATTGCCTAGAGATTGTTTTTCTAATATTTTAGTGAAGAATGTGACTGCTTTTTGCCCTTGTCCAAAGAGTCTGAAGAAAAGGAGCAAGGTGAGAAAGGAAAAATACAAAATGTATGATTCAAGATGAAAAGGGGCACCAGGAAGTGAAATGGAGCTAAATCCTGTTTTCAAGGAGATAAACAGATTAAAGATATTAAATAGAATAAAAAAGTGGTGACCTCAAGGCAAGATCCCACCTAGCTAAGTTTCCATCTTGCAACAGGGAATTAAAGAGCAGTCGAGTACAAGTCTGGTGTTAACTTCTTTAATCCCTGCACTCAGGAGACAGAAAATACAGACCTCTGAATTCAAGGTCAGCCTGGTCTACAGAGCAAGTTCCAAGACAGCCAAGCTTATGCAGTGAAGGACACCATTGAAAACAGAAAGCTGGTGAAGATGTAATTGATCAAGGGGGCCAAGTTGCAGCCCCAGCAGGCAACAGAACTTGGCAGCTTTGACTGTGTAGTTCAGGAATTAAAGTAAAGAGAAGGTGTTATGGAAAGTCACTGGTACCAGGTGTGTGTCAGGGTGTGTCCCCGCACAGAGGCCTAGAAAGGCCATTGGGTGAAGCATTGAAGTTAAATCCTGAATTGCCATGGAGACCCTAAGGTCATAGCCATGGGATACTTGCCAAGGAAAGCTGCTAGCATCAAGTAGATCCTGCCCAAGAAAAAGAAGTGTGTTGTAGTCAGCAAAGCTGATAGAAGTTGGCGATCTGAAGAACATTTTGACATCAAAAATGGAGATGCTGAGCTTGGAGTTTTCCAAGCTGGTTTTAGGTCTTACTTTGGTCCAGCATTTTCTCACTATGCTCCCTTCCATAGATTTTGAAATGGCAATGTGTATCCTGTGCAATTATATGTTGGAAGTGTGTGATCTCTTTTTTAATTCGGTTTTATAGGGGATTATAAAGAAATTGCAAGAATCTCAGAAGAGACTTTGAACTTAAGACTTTTATACATTGTTGAGACTGTGATAGACTGCAGAGACTTTTCAAGTTGGACTAAATGCATTTTGCATTGTTATGGCTACAAGCCTTGGGGGTTAGAGAATTAAATGTGGAGGTTTGAATAAGTAGGGCCCCCAAAGACTCATGCAGTAGAATGCTTGGCCCATGGGGAGTGGCACTATTAGGAGGTGTGGCCTTTTATGAGTATGTGTGGTCTCTTTGGAGAAAGTGTGCAACTGTGGGGGAAGGCTTTCAGGTCTCCTATGGTCAAGCTATGGCCAATGCGGCATGAAATCTTCTGCCTACAGATCAAGATGAAGATCTGTCAGCTCCTTCTGAGAGCAGTCTTTACTATGTCTGTCTGGATGCTGCTATGCTTCCCACCATGATGACAAAGGACTAAACCTCTGAAACTATTAGCCAGCCCCAATTGAATGTTTTCCTTTATAAGGGTTCCCTTGGTCATTGTATCTCTTCATAACAATAAAATCTTAACTAAGACATTTGGCTATGGACTTTCTAATAGCTGGCTTTACTTTATTATATTTATATATGTTCCTTATACCCCTAACCACTTGAGTACTTTTATTATGAATGGGTGTTGAATTTTGTCAAAGTACTTTTATGCATCTAATAAAACGATTTTGCCATTTTTTTGTCTTTCACTTTATTTATAGGGAAGATTTCATTTATCAGTTTACATATTAAACTATCCCAGCATTTCTTTGATGAAGAGTACTTCTTGATATCCTTTTGATGTGTTTTTAGATTCAGTTTACAAGGACTTTGAGAATTTCTGCATCTATATTGATAAGGAAAATTGGTCTGTAATACTGTTTCTTTGTTAGGTCTTATATAGTTTGAAAATCGGTGTCACTGTGTCCTTGCAAAGCAAAGTGGGCAATGTTCTTTCTGTTTCTATTCTGTGAAATAATTTGAGGATTTCTGGGGTTAATTATTCTTTGAAATTCTGATAGAATTCTGTGGTAAAACCAACTGGTCTTGAACCTTTGGAGGGAGTGGGAGACTATTTCTCTTTCACTAGGCATTATAGGTCTGTTTAACTTGCTAATCTAATTTTTATTTAACATTTGAAAATGGTATATATAAAGAAAATTATGCATTTCTTTTAGAATTTTTAATCTTGTGGAGTACTAGTTTTTAAATTATGCCCTGATGAGTCTCTAGATTTCATCAGTGTCGATTGTTACATCCTCTTGTCATCTTTAATTCTTTTAACAGTATATTCTCTTTCTGCCTTTTAGTTTTTGGTTGAGTATCAATCTTATTGATCTTCTTTTTTCTTTTTAAAAATTTATTTACTTATTTATTTTACATCCTAATATCTACCACCTGCTCCTACCATTATCTCATCACACAGATCCTTCCCTCATTCCTCTTTTCCCTTCCCACCTAAGAAAGGGAAGCCCCACCCTGGGGATCATTCCCCAATGTCCTTGGATCCTCCTTCACTCTCTATACTCCAACCTCCACCTCTACTCCACCTCCCTGTACATCAAATCACTGCAGGACTAGCCCCCATCCTTTTCCACAGAGGCCAGACAAGACAGCCTAGTTAGGGGATCAACAGGTAGGCAACAGATTCAGGGACTGCCTCCCACCTCCAGTTGTTGGGGGTCTTGCTTGCAGAGTGAGATACACTCTTGCTACTAGGTCTAGTCAGTGCTCGCTCTTTAGTTGGTGGGTCAGTCTCTGGGAGCCCCCAAAGGGTCCAGGTTAGTTGAGTCTTTTGGTCTTCTTGTGGAGTTCCAGTCCTCTTCATGTCCCTCAGTTCTTCCCTCAACACTGCCATAAGACTCTACTAGTTCCACCTAATGTTTGGCTATAGGTCTCTCTATCTCTCTTATCTGGGAACATAACAGACTATCATTAATAATGTCAGTGTCATGGGTTTAAATTTGGGCCAGTCATTGGTTGGCCATTTCTCCCATCTCTGCTCTATTTTTGTCCCTAGACATCTTATATTCAGGACATATTTTGGGTTGTAAGGTTTGTGGGTGGGTTGTCCTTATCCATCCACTGGGCATCTTGCCTGGCTACCAGAAGTGGACACTTCCAGATCTATATCCCTCACTGCTAGGAATATCCCACTCACCCCCCATAGACCTTCTGGGATCTCTCCCAGGTCTCTCGAACATCCTCGAGATTGCCCTCCCCCTTGCCAACCTCTGTTCTCTCTCCCCTGCTCTCCTTACACCTGATTCCTCCAGTGGATTTTAATTGATTTTTCTTAATATGCCAACTCTTTTTTTCACATATTTTTAAGGGTGTGAACACACCTAAGATTATGTATGTATATATGTATGTATGTATGTATGTATGTATCTTTAATTATCGTTAATCATTTTTTATAGTCTAGTCATTATCTCCGTCCAGGTCCTCACTCCATCAGTTCTTCAACCCTTTCCTCCTCCCCCATCTCAAAGACAATGTTCTCACTCCACACCCCACCAGGCCTCCCCACTCCCTGGGTCTGCGAGTCTCCCATCCCTCCACTTGATCCCCCATCTTTCTACTGGAGATGGACATTACAAGTTCCCTCTCCCCACTGTAGGGCATTTCATCTAGTATCTCACCTCCCAGGTCTCTGGTACATTCTAGAGGGTCCCTCCACCTTCTACCTCCTGAGGATGCCTGTTTCCATTCATTCTGCTAGTCCTCAAGGGTTTCAGTCCTGTTCTCCCCTGATATGTGGTGATCATGTTCCCCTTTTCCCCTCCCTGTTCGCTCTGTCACCCATGTCCCTCCATCCCTCTCAGCCCTCCATGATTGCCTTCTTCTCCCTCCCAAGTGGGACTGAGGGTTCCTCACTTGGACCTTTCAGCTTGTTAACCTTCTTGAGTTCTATGGATTGTATCCTGGGTATTCCGTACATTTTTGGCTAATATCCACTTATTAGTGAATACATACCATGCATGTCCTTTTGGGTCTGAGTTACCTCACTCAGGATGATATTTTCTAGTTCCATCCCTTTGTTTGCAAAACTCATGATGCCCTCGTTTTTAATAGATGTATTTCATTGTGTAAATGAACCACATTTTCTGTATCTATTCTTCAGTTGTGGGACATCTGGGTTGTTTCCAGCTTCTGGCTATTACAAATAAGGCCGCTATAAACATAGTAGAACAAATGCTCCTGTGGCATGGTGGGGCATCTTTTGGGTATCTTCCCAAGAGTGGTAAAGCTGGGTCTTCAGGTAGACCTAATTCCAATTTTTGAGGAACTTACAATTTTATCATTTGTTTCTGTTTGTGATATCTTGCTTTAACTAATGCTAGTTATATGGTATTCGGGATGTTATTTCAAGATTCCTGTATCTGAGGGCTGGAAAGATGGCTTAGCAGTTAAGAGCACTGACTGTTCTTCCAGAGGTTCTGAGTTCAGTTCTCAGCAACCATATGGTGGCTCACAATCATCTGTAATGAGATCCAATGCCCCCTACTTGTGTGTCTGATGACAGCTACCGTGTACTCATATACATAAAATAAATAAATAATATTTTTAAAAAAATATTCTTGTATCTGTCAAAATTTATTTTGTCTGGGAGTATATGGTCAATTTTGAAGAAAGTTTCCTGAGTGTTGAGAAGTAGATATTTTTGTTGCTGTTTGTTTAAAAATTTCTGTACATGTCTGTTAGGTTCATTTAGTTTATAATGCCAGTTAGTTCCAACTGTTTTGCTTTGTCTGGATGGCCTGTATATTGGTGAGAGTGGAGTGGTGAAGTCAACAAATATCAGTGTGTAAAATCAACATGTGATCCAAACTATAGTAGTTTGTCTTATGAATGTGGGTGCCCTTGTGTTTGGTATGTAGATTTAAAAGTTGCAGTGTCCTAGTAAGAGAATTTCCTTTGGTAAATGTCCTTTCATATCTCTTGTGATTAAATTTGGTTTAAGGTCTATCTTGCCAGCTATTACAATGACTAAATCAAATTGCTTTCTAGATCTGTCTGATTGGAATATTCTTTCCCATCCTGTTATTCTGAGATGATGTTAATATCTACCATTGATGGGAAGGTAGATTTTTTGGATATACAAAAGGGATGGATCCTTTTTCTTTCATTTATTCTATCATTTTATATTAGAATTGAGAACATTGATGTTGAATAATATTAATGAGGAATATATTAATACTGTTATTTTCTTGTGTGCTGGTGGGTTGTATTTGTATTTTTTCTCTTGATTTGCTCATTTGGAATTATTTATTCTTGCATATTCTTGCATATAATTAACTAGTTTAAGTTAGAGATATTCTTTGACCTTATATAAGAATGGATTCGTAGATAGGTATTGTTTATATTTGGTTTTATCATGGAACCTCATATTTCTCCATCTCTGTGGATTGAAAGTTTTGCTGAGTATAATAGCCTGTGGTGGTATCTATGGTCTCTTACAGCCTACAGCACATCTGTCCAGGACCTTCTGGATTTAAAAGTCTCAACTGAGAAGTTAGGTATTATGCTAAAAGGTATGCCTTCATATGTTACTTTCTTTTTTCCTTGCAACTTTTAATATTCTTCCTTTGTTCTCTACATTTAGTGTTTTGATTACCATGTGCAGAGGGAAATTACTTTTCTGGTCTAGTCATTTTGGTGTTCTGTATGCTTTGAGTACCTTTATCGTTATCTCCTTTAGATTAGGTAAATTTCCCTTTCTGATTTTGTTGAACATGTTTCTGTGAATTCTTGTATTTTTCCTATTATTGGTACATGTTGGCTTTTCATAGTGTCCCAGATTTCCTGGGTGTTTTCAGCCAAGAATATTTTACATTTAATGTTGTGTCTGTGTGTGTGTGAAAGAGAGAGAGAGAGAGAGAGAGAGAGAGAGAGAGAGAGAGAGAGAGAGAGATCTAGTTATCCATTTTTTTTTGTACTTTCTCTTCAAAGCTTGAGTCTCTTTCTTCCGTCTCTTGTGCTCTGATGGTGAAGCTTACATCTGTGGTTTCTGTTTGAGTTCCTCATTTTTCCATTTCTTAAATTCACTCAGTTTCCTATCAGTCTGGGTTCTCTTAATTTATTCTATTTCTACATTCAGTCTTAAATAATTTTATTCATTTATTTTCATTGTTTGTATTTCAGTTGAATTCTTTAAAGTGTTATTTATTTCCTCTTTAAGAACCTCTATTGTATTCATAAAGCATTTTTAAAGTTTTTGACTTTTGCTTCAGCTATATGACAACACTCAAGATCTGCTATCATCTAGGCATATGGAATTGGGAAAATTGTAATTCTGAGTGCTTATATCTGGTCTTGTCTTTGTTGAGTGGGTAGTTTGTTCCTTTGTGACTGTTGCCCTTTCTGGTTTTTACACAAATATTTTATCTGTATGTTGCCTAATAGGAAATTCTTCTACCCTGATTGGTGTGGCTACACTGGTTTCCAAGTAATATGTAGAGATGACTTCTAAGTTTGGTCAGAATGGTTTGTGTGTTTGATGGAGTTTTGTAGTGATATGTATATTAAAGCCTTTGTGTCTTTGTTTCAGCAAAGCCTTTCCTATGTTTGGGTAAATCAGTACAGGCTGAAAATTTGTTTTGAGAGTGTTTAAACCTTGAAGAGATTTTGTCTTTCTAAAGAATCTGTACTTGGTGCTATTTGAGAGCTTGCAGATGCACAAACATTTGCTCTAAGGACCTAAGATCCTAAGGTCTAAGATCCTAAGTCAAACCTGTGTCAAGCCATGGTTAAAAGGAACTGAGACCCTCTTATTTCTTGGCATCTGGAACTTGCTAGTGGCTACCCCCAGTAACCATCCCCTATTATTACAAGCCTCCGTTCAAATTTCTGACCCTTTCTATATTGTCCCTGTCTCCTCTCATACATGATCCTGTTGCCTCTTTTTCCCTCGTCTTCCTCCCTTCCTCCCAAGTCCTTCCTACCCTCCACCTCCCATGAATATTTTGATTCGCCTTCTAAGAAGGACTCAAGCACCCACACTTTGGTCTTCCTTCTTCTTGAGCTTCATATGGTCTATGAATTGTATCTTGGGATTTCTGACGAAATTGTTTATAAGAGCTGAGTAGTACTCTATTGTGTAAATTATCACATTTTCTGTATCCATTCCTCTGTGGAAGGACATCTAGAATTTTTCTAGCTTCTGCCTATTATAAATAAGACTACTATGAACATAGTGGAGCATATGTCCTTGTTAGATGTCAGAGCATCTTTTGAGTATATGCCCAGGAGTGGTATAGATGGGTCCTCACGTAGTACTATGTCCAGTTTTCTGAGGAACCTCCAGACTGATTTGCATAGTGGTTGTACCAGCTTGCAATCCCACAAACAGTGGAGGAATTTCCCTCTTTCTCCACATCCTCACCAGTATCTGCTATCACCTGAGTTTTTTATCTTAATCATTTTGACTAGTGTGAGGTGGAATCTCAGGGTTGTTTTGATTTACATTTCCCTGATGACTAAGGGTGTTGAGCATTTCTTAGCTATTTCTCAGCCATTCAAGTCTCCTCAGTTGAGAATTCTTTGTTTAGCTATGTACCCCATTTTTAATAGGGTTATTTGGTTCTCTGGAGTCTAACTTCTTGAGTTCTGTGTATATATTACATATTAGCCCTCTATAAGATATAGGATTGATAAAGATCTTTTCCAAATCTGTTGGTTGCTGTCTGTCCTATTGACTTGTCCTTTGCCTTACAGTAGCCTTTCAATTTTATGAGGTCCCATTTGTCAGTTGTTGATCTTAGAGCATAAGCCATTTGTGTTCTGTTCAGGAAGTTTCCCCCTGTGCCCATGTTTTCCAGGCTCTTTCCCACTTTTTCTTCTGTTAGTTTCAGTTTCTAGACAGATACCAGGTACCAAATTTATATCAGGATCAGACAAACCATCTAAACAGTCCCATAACCCCTGAAGAAATATAATCAGTCATTAAAAGTCTCCCAACCAAAAGAAGCTCAGGACCAGATGGGTTTAGTACAGAATTCTATCAGACCTTCAAAGAAGACCTAATACCAGTGCTCTTCAAACTATTACACAAAATAGAAACAATTCATTCTATGAAGCCACAATTACGCTTATACCTAAGCAGCACAAAGATCCAACAAAGAAAGAGAACCTCAGACCATTTTTCATTATGATGCAAAAATACTCAATAAAATGTTCGAAAACCGAATCCAAGAACACATAAAAAGAATCATCCATCATGAAAATGTATTTGGTTTTAAGTGAGGGTCCTTGATCCACTTATACTTGAGCTTTGTACAAGGAGATAAGAATGGATCAGTGTTCGCTCTTCGACATGCTGACTGCCAGTTGAACCAACAACATTTGTTCAAAATGCTTTCTTTTTTTTTTTCCCACTGGATGGTTTTAATTCCTTTGTCAAAGATCAAGTGCCCAGAGGTGTGTGGGTTCATTTCTGGATCTTCAATTCTATTCCATTCATCTACCATTCTGTCACTGTACCAATACCATGCAGTTTTTACAACTATTTCTCTGTAATATAGCTTGAGGTCAGGGATGGTGATTCCCCCAAAAGTTCTTTTATTGTTGAAAATAGTTTTCACCATCCTGGGTTTTTGGTTATTCCAAATGAATTTGCAAATTGCTCTTTCTAACTCTATGAAGAATTGAGTTGGAATTTTGATGGAGATTTCATTGAATCTGTAGATTGCTTTGAGAAAAATAGCTATTTTTACTATATTATTTCTGCCAATCCATGAGCGTGGGAGGTTTTTCCATCTTCTGAGATCTTCTTTGATTTCTTTCTTCATAGGGATGAGATTAGCTGAAATGTCCAACAAAGGGGACAGAGAACCTGTAGAGACCATATCCAGAGTTTAGGCAAGGCCCCAGTTTGGGGAGGGGCCCACCACTCATCTCCAAATTTTTAACCCAGAAGAGCTCCTGTCTAAAGGAAATACAGGGACAAAGTATGGAGCAGAGACTGAAGGAAAGGCCATCCAGAGACTGCTCCACTTGGGAATTCATCCCATATACAGTCACCAAACGCACACTATTGTGAATGTCAAGAATTGCATGCTGACAGAAGCCTGTTATAGCTGTCTCCTGAGAGACTCTGCCAGAACCTGACAAATACAGATGTAGATGATCAAAGTCAACCATTGGACTGAGCACAGAGACCCCAATGGAGGAGTTAGAGAAGAACTTAAGAAGCTGAAGAGATTTGTAACCCCATAGGAAGAACAACAATATCAACCAACCAGATTCCCCAGAGCTCCTAGGGACTAAACTACCAACTAAGGAGTACACATGGAGGGACCCATGGCTCCAGCTGCATTTGTAGCACAGGATGGCCTTGTAGGAAACAATGGGAGAAGAGACCCTTAGTCTTGTGAACCTTGACACCACAGTGTAGGGAAATGCTAGGGCAGTGAGGTAGGAATGAGTAGGTGGGAGGGAGAGCATCCTCATAAAAGCAGGGGGAGAGTGGAGGGGGAATGGGGGTTCCAGAGGGGAAACAAGGAAAGGGAATAACATTTGAAATGTAAATACATAAAATATTCAATCCAAAAAAGAAAAAGAAAGAAAGAAAAAAGAAAAGGAACTGAGATTTGTGTGGGTTGTTTGCTTTCATGGGCAGCAAGGCCAAAGTAACTTTGGTAGTTGGAACTTTTTATTTTCAGCCCCAATATACCTTTTATGATACTTGAATTAAGTAACTGGAGTGAGCTAGTTTGGTGTTGCCTTCCCCTAAGGGTTGTACCTATCTGCTCCTTCAAAAACTGAAGATTTATCATCTTGGAGAGCTGCTCTTTTCTACTATGACACCTATGACCAACATCAATCAATGGCCCAACAGTGGTGCCATTTCTTGGTGAGCTGGTAGTATATTGATGAGTATAGCTGTCTTCCAGGCAGTTGGCCTGTGTTCAATTTTCTTTAAAGCCAGACATAAAGGTTTTACTATACATACCAGTACAGAATTTTATTTCCTGATTTTTAAAATGGCTCTCTACAATGCCCTGGACTGCTACTCACTTATGCTGAGACTATACATTTAAATATATCTTCTTTCCTATATATTAGAAAACTACTCTGCCAGTATTTTCATTATGACATGGGATTTACAGTCCAGCAAATATATTTGTATAGCTATATGATATCCTTAATTTTTTTCATATAAAATCAGTTTAGGACTAGACCACTTGGCCCTTTTTCTTATTGCCTCCCAATTCAGAATGCGTCTCTCTCTCTCTCTCTCTCTCTCTCTCTCTCTCTCTCTCTCTCTCTCTCTCTTAATTAATCATTTTGTTTATTTACATTTCAACTATTATACCCCTCCTGCCACCTCACAGTCTCTTACCCCATTACCATTTCCATTTCTACAGAGAGAGTGCTCCCCCTCTTTACCTCCTCTGTATCCCCTTTCTCTTGGACCTCAGAACTCTCCCAAATTAGGCTCATTTTTCTCCCATTGAGATCAGACAATTGGGGCCTCAGACCAGCCGTGTATGTTGCCTAATTAGTGGCTCAGTCTCTGGGATCACCCAAAGGTCCGGGTTAGTTGAAACTTCTGGTCTCCCTATAGAGTCACCCTGTTGTTCAAATCCTTCAATCTTTCCCCAATTCCTCCATAGGAGTCCGTGACTTCAGTCCAATGATTGGGTATACGTATCTGAATCTGTCTCAGTAAGCTGCTGGTAGGACCTCTCAGAGGACAGTCGTGCTAGGCTCCTCTCTGTAAACACATCGTGGCATCAGTAATAGTGTCAGGCCTTGGTGACTCCTCGTGTGGTTGTGATGGATTCCAAGTTGGGCCAGTCACTGGACAGCCTTTCTTACAGTCTCTTTTCCATTTTTACCCCTGAAGTTCTTTTAGACAGGATCAATTCTGGGTCAGAAATTTTGACTGAGCGTTGATAAGCTCCTCCCTTTACTTGAGGCCTTGTCTATCTATTCATCCAGTTCTCTCTCCCCACTGGTGGGCATTTCGGCTAAGGTGACTCCCATTGAGTCCTGAGAGTCTTTCAACTCCCAGGTTTCTGGGAATTTCTAGAGGGCCCCCAGCCTCCCACACCTAGAAGCTGCATATTTACATTCATTCTCCTGATCCTCTGGGCTACTCTCCTGTCCACTCTCCACCTGATCCAGTTCTCCCTTCTCCTTGCTCTCCTCTATTTAGGTATCTCCCTCCCTCTGCCTCCATGATTATTTTGTTCCCTCTTCTAAGAGGCACTGAAGAATATTCTCTTGGACCTTTCTGCTGGTTAAACTTGTTATTGTCTGTGGGTTGTATCTTGGGAATTCTGTAATTTTTGGCTAATATTCACCTCTCAGTAAGTACATACTATGCATATCCTTTTGGGTGTGGTTTACCTCACTCATGATATTTTCTAGTTCCATCCATCTGCCTGCAAAATTCATGATATCCTTGTTTTTAATAGCTGAATAGCAATCTGTTGTGTATATTAATCATGTTTTCTGTATCAAAGATCAAGTGTCCATATGTGATTGGGTTTATTTCTGAGTCTTTGATTCAATTGAACTGTCTCTCTCTGTGTAACTTATGGGGCACAATGAAAACTGTTAAGAGGAAATTTCATAGCATTGAATGCCTTCATAAAGAAATTGGAGAGATCTCATACTAGCCATTTCACAGCATACCTGAAATTTATAGAACAGAAAGAAGCAAACACAACTAAGAGTAGTAAATGGCAAGAAATAGTCAAACTCAGGGCTGAAATCAACCAATTAGAAACAGAGAATGATACAAAGAATCAACAAAATCCAAAAGTGGCTCTTTGAGAAAATCATCAAGATAGATAAGCCCTTAACCAAACTAACTAAAAGGCACAGAGACAGTATCTAAATTAAGAAATTCAGAAATAACAAATCAAAATCCAAATTAACAAAATCAGGAAGACATAACAACAGAAACTGAGGAAATTAAAAAATATCATCAGATCTTACCACAAAAGCCTATACTCAACAAAACTGGAAAATCTAGATGAAATGGATGATTTTCTAGGCATATACCATGTATTAAAGTTAAATTAGGATTAGATAGACTATTTAAACAGTTCCATAATCCCTAAAGAAATAGAAGTATTTATTAAAAAACTTCCCATCCAGAAAAATCACAGGGCCAGATAGTTTTAGTGCATAATTCTACCACACCTTTGAAGAATAGATAATACCAATATTCCTCAAACTATACACAAAATGGAAACAGAAGGGACATAACCTAATTCATTCTTTGAAGCCATAGTTACTCTGACACCTAAACCACACGAAGGCCCAAAAAGGAAAGAGAACTTCAGGCCAATTACACTTACGCATATTGATGCAAATGCACTCAATAAAATAATCACAAACCAAATCCAGGAATACATTAACATTAAAACCACCAACGTAATACACTATATAAACAAACTCAAGGGGAAATGTCATATTATCATCTCAATAGACACTGAAAAAGCCTTTCACTTGGAACTGACTAAATTTTACAGTAATGTGTTTATATAATTTACATAGAATTTTGTTAGAGTATTCAACTTCTATATTTTTACCCCAAATATATTTTGCTGCAGAGATTACTTTATGTAATTATTATTCTTTTATCTATTTCTTTTTTATTCATATGTTTAGCTAAATGGTTACTATTTTTTATACAAGGACTAAAAAAATAAATGTGTATAGTTCTTGGTAGTCCGTACCTACAATGTTTGCCTTCTCCTCATTTCCTCTATAACACCAAGCTGTGTTCATAGGAGCATTCCATTACTAATGGGCTCTGAAATTATTTTTGAGTTATTCTAATGATACATTTTATTACGCACGTCTAAAATAAAATTGTTTTGGAATGAAGAATTACCAAATAATTTCTATGTACGTAGCCATCCAGCTATTCATGTATATATGTATGAACTCATATTTGTCTCTTATTAACATAAAATATGATCACTTATTTGACAGCACTTCCTTGCTAGTGGCATGTATACACTTTACCACAACATCTTCTGCACTGTTCTGTTACCATTTTCACAATTAGAACATCATGAGACCCTATTTATGGAAAGCAGTTTATATCAAGGAATTTCTGAGTATGTGGTATGAAACTTTTTTTATATTGTTTTATTTTATTTTATTTTATTTTATTTTATTTTATTTTATTTTATTTTATTTTATTTTATTTTATTTTATTTTATTTTATTTTATTTTATTTTATTTTATTTTAGACAGGGTTTGAATTTCTTAGAGTGTTTTGCAATTCCCTATGAAGCTGAGTTAGGTACTGGATTTCTGAAACTCTATCTTCACATACTGCTGGTGTCATAGTCATGATCCACCCAGTGCTATGTCATGGAATCAGACCCAGTACTTTGTGTATACTAGACAAGAACTCCTTAAGCTGAACTATTTACAAACCCTGTGTATTGTCTTTCTGGTTGAATAATCACTGCTACTAGTCACTTTCAGAAAGTAGAGTTAAAAAATTGTGTGTCTGCATTGTCTCTTAAAATACATCTGGATACTGTACTTTTGTGTTGTATTTTATATTTATGTGTGAATACATGTACATATCTGTGTGAACTTGCAGCTGTTTTGTTTCTTATTTGCATTCTCAGTGCTAGGTGAATTTACTCTATCGTTGCTGACGAGAATTCCTTCACTTATGTGACCGTGAACCTGTGACTCGCCACGAACCTCCGGGCCTTCCTTGCAAGACTGGAACTTCTGAGGCACCCAACCTTGCATACTCTGAAACTACCAGCTGCTTTTTTTTCTATGAATGATGCAGTTATTGGACTTTTTAATAATGTAGGGATCAAATTTATTATTTATTAAAGGTTTCCGGTCTTTACAATGCAAACATATTACTAGCAGAGCCAATCTCCAAACTCAGGACATACGCCTGAGTTTACAGTGTACATGTAAGAAATTCCTGTTCAAAATGTATACACATAGGATGTTATATCTGCTCACATTGATATTTTTACCCATGTACAGTATTTACGTTATGATCTTTCTAATGTCTTTAGCCATTTCCTGTTTTTGTTCCCCTTTTTCTATCAGTGGCTATTAGTTTTATGCTACATTCACTTTCAACAGGGCAAAACATATGTGGTTTACACGTTCATGCTGGGAGAAAATGCACAACCAGGAGAGATGCAAGGTGCATGCATATTCTCCATTCAAGTCTTTCAACATTTAGTTGTAACGTTGTTTCCAAATTTATCAAAGCCTGTTCATTTCTTCACATACTTATAAGATACATTTGTAGTAGTAATATTCATTTGTTAATTTCAAATTTTTTTTCTTTTTAGAGACTGATAGATGTTATTTGCATTCAGTAATTTCCCTTCAACCAATTTTGAAAGCTATAATTTGTTATATATAATATCATACATGGGAAACATGATGCCCATGTTTGCCTCATGTACGAACTCTGGTAGACCTGTCTCCTTTCTACCCTAAAACTTGATCAACACTAATTTTCTTCAATCTGCACAGTTTTGTTCTTGCAAATTCTCACATAAACCTGAGGTACAATATACAGCTGAGGCCTGGATTTTTTTACTAAGAAATGAGACTATTGCTAATGCCTATACTTTCAGCAATTAATAAACTGATGGTTTATTCATTGTTAGCATGTATTATTTTCTGTGCATGTACTAAGGCTGATGCATTTATTGTCCTGCTACTTATGAGCTTATCTTTGTGATCTGTGTGTTAACTTTTAGATATGTAAAGCCATTTTGTTTTGCTTCAAATAATTATTTTGCTTTGTTTTCTCTCTCTCTTTCTCTCTTCTCCACCTCTTATAGTACTGTAGATATACCTTTATTGAATGAAATAATAATAGATATTAGATGGTCTCCTCTGTTTCTTTTTGCGTTGGATGAATCAATAATGTTCCATGGATATCAGATTATCTCTTTATCTTTTTGCTTGTTTATCTCTTCGTTTCTTTTTGAGTGAATTCTGTTGATCTTACTTCCAGTTCCCTTTTGACTCATGAATTATTACATTCTTTCACTCTTTGATGTTGTCCAGCATTTTATTTTGTACATTTTTATCTCTTTGGTAATATTAGCCCCATGAGCTAATGTATAACTCAACTTTTCCAACAGACTTTAACATGTGAGTAGTAAGTTATTTTGAAATATCTGTGAATATTATTTCATCATAATTAAGTACAGTGGTGGTTATTGTTTTGTATCTTTGCAATATATAGTTCAACTATTTTCATGCCTTATACTTTTATTTAATTTAAGTACTAAGTTTAAGGTAATGGCTATAAATATGTAGCTACAATTTCCTAATATGTGCCTGCCCCTTCTTCTGGGATGCATTTGTTGATTTTATTGGAGATTATAAAATATATAATATACATGATTTACAAAGAATTGGCTAGTATCTAAAAAATGAGATCAGTATTTATAAACACAAAACCTGTATTTAAATGGTATTTATTATTAAAATTAAAACGAATTTTAATTGGAAAATATATAGTAAATTGAAAAATACAACTATTTTCCTTTAAGAGTAGTAAAATGTGAATCACAATAAATGTACTATTTTATGTGATAGCATAATCCTTACTGTTCATCTGGAATTTTATTATAGGTATTTGTAAAATAGAACTGAAAGAGATTGGAGAATAAACTTTAAAATAAGTATTATAGATTCTGACACTAGAGAAATAGTAAGTAAACCTCAATTATATGATTGTTATAAATATTACTATAGTGAAATTAAATATAAAATTATTAAAATTGATAAATATCTATATACTATCATTGTTTTAAAATTCATAGGTATGTAAATGACCATAGTTTTAAAGTATTTTTGCATTTCTAATAAAACATCTGGATAGAAAAATTTCAAAATAATGAATGGCCCTATACATCATTTAGCACAGAGGAGATATTAATATTTTTCTTTTAATTTAATGGAAACTCAAGTCATACTAAATTTCTTGGATTGAATTTTTATTGGAAAAATGTCAGTGACATTAAAATGTATGATAACATAGTATACACTAAATTAATCCACTCTTGAGCCATCATCTCTGAAATATTTGAGATACTTAACGAACATTCAACAATTATTAGAAAAACAGAACACTATAAGATATTACCATTTTCAAAGTATATTCAATTTATGATTATATTTTAACACTTATGGATTGTCAAAAGGAATAAACAATAAAAATTCTTGTTTAATGTGACCGGTTATTCCAACTCAATCATGGACTGGTCTAGAAATCAATTCAATAGTAGACACAAAGAAATGACAGTGGACATTTAGAGATCTGGTTCTGGACATTTTCTGAGATATATTTGAAAATTGGAAGCTGGCTTTTATGATATGTTTTCTGTAAATAAAATTGGAACAGGTTCTGGGATTAAGATAAATGCAACATCCTACATTACCACACCTAATCTTTTACTAATTGGAAATGTTACCCTTGTTATTGGCTTTGATAATGAGTTCAATATTGCTTGTTTTAATTGTATTTTGTCCAATAGTGTTTCTGCACTATATATTGGTCAATCTGTAATGGTAGTATATCAGACAACTCTTATTATCATTTCTATAAATTTATTTCAACCCTGATATTCTGAAAAAGAATTACAAATATTGGAAGAATTAGATCAAACTCTGACAAGAAGCAAACATATGGTTGGGCTCATCATTGCCAGTGTTGTTACTCTCATAACACTTATAGCCAGTGTGGGAACAAATCTGGCGCAGAGACACGCGGGAAGTGGCCGCACTTCTTCCCACACAGTTTGATGGGCAGGTGGGGGCTGTGGGAAGCCTTTGAGGGCCCTACCCGAGGGTGGGGGAGGGGGCCATTCTCAGGGAATGCTCAGCAGCCATCTCTGTGGGTTCTCTAGCCTGGGGGCACTGCATCAGCTGCAGGGTGCCGCAGGATGCCACAGACAGGCTAGCAGGAGCGCAGCTGGGGTTCCCACCAAGAACAGGTTTCAGAGGCTTGGAGCTCAGGGCTAGATGCTTAGGCTTGAGTGAATGGGTACCATCTGGAAGTGCTGAGAAGCCCTCGGAGAGAGATTAGATGCAGCTCTTTAATTGAGGGCTGGATCCTTCGCTTCCCACAGCAGGTCCAGATGAAAAGACAGTCCATAATTCTAAGATGTTTATTTTTATCGTGTGGAGTGGCATGGATGGAATTGTATCCTCCCCCCCCCCCCCTTTCTGGGAGTGGTGAGGCAGATATAGTAACTGGGAAGGGGCGTGACTAAGCCTCTAGGTATCTCATTAACATGGGGATGGCTTGGGGCCATGTGGCCATGCCTCTACCTGAGGAGGGGTGATACGTGATCTTGACTGGAGCCAAAGCCTCCCGAGAGTGTTGGCATAATGTTTTCCGGTCCTTTGTGGGTTGTTCCACTGGGTTGCCCAGATTTTACACGGGTGCTCAACCGGGTGCCAGATTGCCTGTCACAGATCACTGCCCCAACATCCAGTGCTATTACTTCTGCATTAACTTTAGCATGAGAGGTACAAACAGCTAGTTTTTAAAAATCATTTTGCATAAAATGTAACCAATTCCCTGAACATACAAGAGGATTTGGATAAATGCCTAGAACAAATAATTGACACATTTTATAATATAGTGCAGATCATGGGAGATGAGGTACAAGGAATGAAAATCAGAAGCCATTTTGAATGTCATGCTTGATATCTGCGGATTTATATAACTCTAAAAATGTATAATGAGAGTCACAATAACTGAACCTGAGTAAAAACTCATCTTCTAGGTATTTTGTATAATACTAATACTTCTTTAGAGCTGTTACTCTACATAAGGAGATTATAAGTTTAATTAATTCAAAGCCTTTTTGACACTGCTAGCACTGCTAATGATATGAAAAAGTTACAGGCTGGTTTTCCTTCATGGTCCTTGTTTACATCTCTCTTATTGGGCATAGCAGGACTTGACTTTATGATTCTTTTTATGGCACATCTATTACCCATTTTTGTTTTTGTTTTTGTTTTCCCAAAGTAATCATCAGAACTTTTACAGATGTCAAAGGAGAGTTACATAAACTCCAACATCTTTCCTAGCAGAATTTGGTAGTCAGTGATGGGTAAGATTATCTTGAAAACCTCAACCTAAGACAGGCCACAAATACAAGATTATTCACATGCCAATGACAGGTTAGATCTGTGTTTTCAGATGGCAACGCAAGACAGGCACAGCATTCTGCCCTCTGACTGATAAAGTGCTTCTTATAAATAAAAATTGATAGATGAGATTCTCTTAGAGGTTGATCAACCAAAGACAGGGCATGAATGCTAGGATTCATGTACCAATGATGTGTAAGGTTCATACTTCTTGAGGGAACTCCTAAGACAGGTACAGTCTTTCTGTACTCATAGCTGAACAGTGTTGGCATAAAGGGAAGGGGGAGAACATGTACCAAGCACTTGAGTCTTCTGACATCTGTCTTTAATTTTAATTAAGACATATGTTACACTTTGCCAAGTTCCTTCCATTTTTACATATGTCCTTAAGAGAGTGTCTAATCCTGAAGGATGTGGCCTCAGTCAAGCATAGATACTGTGTACCATAAATTTGCCATGTAAGCAATTGTGATCATTGTTTATATTTACCGTGCTTTGTGTTGCTTGCCTTTAAAAGCCATAGAAAAAACACGCTTGCTGGCATGGTATTAGCCAGGAGCCCTCTAGCTCTGTCCTTTGCATCTTCTTTCTGCATTTCTTATAATCATCCTCAATCTGCCAGTCATGGTTTTCTGTTGAGTGTACCAATATCTGGCATAATGTATTATCATTAGCTATGCTTCAGAAAAAATAAGTCAAGTCATATAATTTTCAAGCAATAGTACATATATATATCATCATTATTTTAAATGTCATGATTTTAATGAATATAATTAGTGACTTGTATTAAGTGATACAACTTATATGTCAAAATTAACCAGCAGGAATGACACACTGAGATTTTTTATAAGCTTTATTATGGTTTGGAATTGAACAGATCTTCAAATGTTCATGAGTTGGTCCCTAATTTGGCACTAATAAGAGTTAACATCAGCCTGAAGAGGTAGTGCTAAATGAGGTTTTCAGGTCACTTCAATTATTTACTCAAAATGCATAATATGAGTTCAGCCTCTTCATTCTCTTTCTTTGCAGCTTGATTTTAGCAGGAGTGCTTTACCAGGCTAGCCAACTCAATTGGCTGAACTGGTAACTAGCAAAATCCTCAATATCCATGAGAGAAAAATAATCCTGTGCTTATTATAACATGATTATTACAGACATTGTCCCAGTAACACAAAGTTGACTTGTATATTTTCAATAGTAAGTAACTGAAATATGTATGGATACATTATGACATTACCTTTATAAAGGTAAATATATTGATATTTCAAAAGTTTACATTTGTCAAATACATCATGAGTGATTTTTTGTGTTTTTTCCTGGCAATAGTAATAGATCCCAATACTGCTAGGAGTAGGTCCTGAAGGAATAAGATTATGAGTCTGAGGCCAGAATGTTGAGGCTAGTTAGTAATAAAATAAAAAGAATCTTCCTGAATAATGGCTGAAAGAAATATTGGAGAATGATCCATTTTCCCTGGCTTCAGCCATATATACATTATTTTAAAATATCCAGCACTGTCTGACAAAAAAAAAAAAAAAATACAGTTTTCCTTGTTCTCCTCAAACTCCTTTCTTGACTCTTTTCTAGAAAACCTGAGGCTGAATTATTGAGAAATGAAATTTATCATCATGCTTAGTAAAATCATAAAGAATGATATCACTCTAGATATAATTTAATTATTCAAAAATTGAAGAAAGAATCCAAAAAAGAGAGGACACTTGTAAAGTTATAGATTTGGTCATGAGGCTCTGCTTCTTTTCTGTCACATGAGAAAATAATAAAGCTCCTGTTAGAATATTTACTACATTTGAATATAAAATGACAATAACAGGTAATGCTTCAGTAAAATATACATTTTTAACCTAGATATTTGAGGGATTAAGGGTCACAAACAGTATACAACAAGCCTTCACAAATCAAGTTCCAAATGTTACATATTTAGCATTTTTTAAAAAGTTTTAGATATTTTATTGTTAAATATTTGGTACACTCCCAATAGTTTGCATTGACATTTTAGTTTTCTTTGGGGATGGAAGTTATTTTAATATTTTGAAACCATCTTTATTAGATAGATGCTTATTAAATATACTATATAAGATAACAGTTTATATAAAACAACCACAGAAACAACTACTTTGAAAACATTTTCCTCTAAATCATATTTTCTGACTTGTATTGCAATTTATTATGCTAGAACAATACAAATTTATATTGCCCTGATTAATTTATCCTGATTTTTGGAACAGTTTCTTGCCATTTAGCACAAGTGGAGTTTAAACGCTTAATTTTTCCTTACACCACCCAAGTGGTGGACTTACTACTCCTATTCTACTGCCAGTATTTACCATCAAAACATGTATAATTAACCTTATGTTCTACTATATATTTGTGCATACGTTAGAGAGAGAAAATTTTATTTTAAAGATTTAAAAATCAGTCTAATTTTTGTATATGCACAAAACTATAGGAGAATGAGTCAGAGTAGGTATAAATAAAAATAGCCTTGTTTAAATATTTTCTTTTAAGATCTTGGCCATATTTTGAAAGTCCAGAATTATTGAAACACTTTAGAAAGCCTAAATTATTTTCTTTCTTCAATGATAGGAGGTAATAGGAAGTGTCTGGAAATAAAAGAGATTTAAATTACTATAAATATTCTTTTAAAAATTTTCTCTTAAAGTCTCCAAAGATGAGCTAAACTTCAATTTTTTCTAATATTTTGTCCTATTTTAAATTTCCATATTTCTAGATTGTTCAGGATAGCAATAACAGACACATTTTTCTATGAGTCACCTCTTTTCCCTGCAATTCTCAAAATATGTTACTGTTATAGCATTAGGGCAGACTGATAACAGAATGTTGAACAGATGGCCATTTCCAATTTTATTTTGTCAGTGCTGTTAATATCTAAGGTTGATTAAAAGATGTCTACCAAGACAGATTAGTAAAAGTAGAAAAAATATTGACTATTAATTTGGAGAGTATTATTCCATTTTCTTAAAAGAATTAAAAAGTAAAATAATAAAAGCTTCTTATGAGTGTTTAGCAATTTACATGTTTTTAAAAGTGAATCTAAATTGCTTTTCCTTAATAATATGAAAACCAAAACTTTAACATTAAGAGAAAAAAGTAGATGTAAGACAAAATTTAAAAAAATGATGACCCTGGAAAGAAAAGTGATTGGCAGTTCCATTTTTTGTTATATGATGATTTGTGGGAAAGACCTATATATTTGGTAGGACATGAAATTTGTGTTTGCTTTGATAGAGATTTTATGAATTCTAATTTAATTATTTCTCTTTTAAATTTTGTTCATCCAGTAACTTAATTTAAATTAAAACTAATAAGCAAATATGACATCCCAAAGACCGTGTGTAGAAGTCAATTTCATGCCTTTGAAAAGTGATCAGCGTAGCTTAAGATATACAAAATATAATAAAATAAAGCATGATATTAGATGTGACATGAAATATGACATAACAAAGACTGAGGAGAAATTGAGTATGAAGGTAGAAGATAAAGGGCTCAGTGGTGTAGTCTAAAGCACACTGCATAGGAAGGAATGGTAAATAGCCAAGGTTCTATTGAAAGATGTAAAAATTAAGGATCACTGGTGGGGTTGCTACTGATGAATTTGGTCAGCAGCAAAGGTAGTCTGATGCAGTGTGTGCTGTCCTTAACATGATCTGTTCCTTTGAACTCCAGGGCAAAGCTTGGCTTTTCTTAGTAATTGCTTTTAATCATCTATTCATTCTCTCCTCCTGCCTTGTGGGATGATTGCAGAAATACACAAACAGACTCACACAGTATCTTTGCTCCTCTTCCTGTACATGGTGACAGCTCAGTGGCAGTTAACCACTGTGGTGGCACTTAACTGTTCTTAATGAAATTCTATGGCTTCCAGGTTTAATATTTTACAACAAAAGTATGAGAAAATTTACATCTTATTCCTACTTTGTTATGCTAGTCAGGAGAAAACGCATCTAACATATTTGCCTACTTTTTAAATCATGTTATTAATGGCTCTGTAATTTTGTTGTTTTGCAAAGTCATAGGATGTACATAAGAAGGGCTGAGAGGTTTGAGAAGTCAATTTACACCTAAATTATATTTTTAGATTATTTTCACCATTATGTTAGAGACATCAGATATCTCTCAGACCAATAGCTGTTTTACTGTAGTTACTTGCCCCAGAAGGAAGACTGTAAACTACATTCAGCAGATTATCTGTCCTACATTATTTTTCAGGTAGCACTATCAAATATTTTATAATGAGTATAATATTTATTATTTAGTGATATTTTGTTTTCTGGTTTCTAGAAATGGCCATAGAAGTGGCATCAATACTAGTAACAGCCACATTTATCATGGCTCCAGTAAGTTTTAACCATTGCTTTGTTTAATTTACTTGTTTATCATTTTGTGTTTTTAATTCTTCAGTCAATATTTTCTCAAGAATGTGAGTGATTCACTGAATTAAATTTACTTCCTTCTGAATAGCGTTCTCTTTTTCCTTAAAGACTATTTAGCAGTTGTTACATTTACTGACCTTGATCATTGATAAGAGTAGATTTATATTTCTAGATCTTTGAAAATAACTTGGCATTTGAATAAGGGCTAATATTGGTTAGTGTATAAAATAATTTTAGAAATGTTTTAATAAATATATGTTCAATAATCTAAAAGTATGTCAATGCCACTTGAATGTCTATCAGGGTGTTTTGAAATAGGAAGACTAAGTTTCTAAAGATACACTAATTGATTTAGTATTCATAATATTCAAAGAACCTTAAGCTCCAGTTGTATAAGACAAAACACTATTTGGAAACTCAAAGAAATTGATTTCTACTCCAAACATTTAATTTACAAAATGTTTATTTCATGTTGTTGAGCTCAAAGATCTTGGTTGATATTGCCAATTCAAAATAGTAATTATTCAAGGCTTTTATGTTACATATTATTTGTGTGCTTATACATCACAGTTAGTAGAGGCATGCTCTTCAAAGGCCTTTTCAGCTTGTCCTGCTGAAATCTCAAGGTCTCAAAGCACTTAAGTACATATGTTTTCAAGGAACATTAATTGAATTCATCAAAGAAATGCTTTACAGATGGGTAAGAAAGCTGTTTTTCTTAACCAAGGATAAATTTGAACGCCTGAAAATGTTTGTCTAGAGAGAATTTTAAAAGGAGAAGTATTACTAGATACTATGGGAGAGAGGGTAACTCTTGCTAAATATATACCATAGCCCCTTCAAATAATTCTAGATAGCTCATAGATACAGAAATTTTAAAAAAATGGGCTAATATCCACTTATCAGTGAATACAGATCATGTGTATTCTTTTGTGTCTGGGTTACCTCACTCAGGATTATATCTTCTAGTTCCATCCATTTGTCTGTGAAGTTTATGAAGTCATTGTTTTTAATAGCTGAGTAGTACTCCATTGTGTAAATGTACTACACTTTCAGTATCCATTCATCTGTTGAGGGACATTGGGGAGGTTTACAGCTTCTGACTATTATAAATAAGGCTGTTATAAACATAGTGGACCATGTTTCCTTGTTATATGTTGGAGCATCTTTTGAGTATATGCCTAGTACTGATATAGCTAGGTCTTTATGTAGAACTATTTCTGGTTTTCTGAGGAACCACCAGATTGCTTTCTAAAGTGGTTTTACCAGATAGCAATTCCACCAGCAATTGAGGAGTGTTTCTCTTTTTCCATATCCTTGTCAGCATCTGTGTCACTTGATCTTTTGATCTTAGCCATTCTGACTGGTGTGAGGTGGAATCTCAGGGTCATTTTGATTTACATTTCCCTGATGACTAAGGATGCTAAACATTTCCTTAAGTGCTTCTCAGCCATTCCAGATTCCTCAGTTGGGAATTCATTGTTTAGCACTGTGCCCACATTTTTTAATAGGGTTATTTGGTTTTTCTAGAGTCTAACTTCTTGTGTTCTTTGTATATTTTGGATGTTAGCCTTCTATGGGATGAAGTTTTGATAAAGATCTTTCCCAATCTGTTGGTTGCCATTTTGTCCTATTGACAGCGTCCTTTGCCTTACAGAAGCTTTGAAATTTTATGAGATCCAATTGTCAATTGTTGATCATACAGCTTGAGCTATTAGTGTTCTATTCAAGAAAATTTAACCTGTGCTGATGTCTTCGAGGCTCTTTCCCATATTCTCTTTTAATAGACTCAGCTTATCTGGTTTTATGTAGAGGTACTTAATCCACTTGGACTTGAGCTTAGCCCAAATGTTCAGTATGCCCATGGTACTGCTCACAAACCATATGAAGATTAATAAGTAAGACCAAAGTGTGGATGTTTCAATACCACATGGAGTGGAGAACATAATAACCACAGGAAATAGAGGGAGTGAGGGACCTGGAAGTGAGAGAGGAGGAAAGGGGTGATGGGATCAGGTATTGAAAGGGACAGGAGAGAAGTACAGAGAGTCAGGAAATTGAATAGAAATATGTAGCAGTGAGGGATGGGGAACTGGAGGTAGCCAGTAGATGCCAGGGAATTGAAAGCTTCCCAGGACCCAAAGAGAATGACATTAACTCTAATGCATAACAAAGGAGGATAGAACCTGAAGAGAAAACATTCAGTAGATAGGCATGCCCACTTCTGCCCACTGCCCTAGCTTTCCCCTATGATGGGGCATGAAGGCTTCACAGGACCAAGGCCCTCCCCTCCCTTTGATGCCAGGCAAGGCTATTCTCTGCTACATATGCAGCTGGAGCCATGGGTCCCTTCATGTGTACTCTTTGGTTGGTGGTTTAGTCCCTGGGAGCTCTGAGGGGTCTGGTTGGTTGATATTTTTGTTCTTCCTATGGGGTTGCAATCCCCTTCAGCTCCTTAAGTCCTTCCCCTAACTCCTCCACTGGGGTCCTGTGCTCAGTCCAATGGTTGGCTGCAAGCATCAACATCTGTATTTGTCAGGCTCTGGCAGAGCCTCTCAGTAGACATCCATAGCAGGCTCCTGTCAGCAAGCACTTCTGGGCATCAGCAATAGTGCCTGTGTTTAGTGGCTGCATATGGGATGGATTCCCAGGTGGGGTAGTCTCTGGATGGCCTTTCCTTCTATCTCTGCTCTACTCTCTACCCCTGTATTTCCTTTAGACAGGAGCAACTCTGAGATAAAATTTGGAGAAAGGGTGTGTGGCCCTATCCCTGAACCAGGGAAAGTTGCTCAACATGAAACTTGCTCATTGCTGGTAATTAAGAATATAACTTTTCAACTGGTAATCATTAGATTATGTACACTTAAATATAATTTACTCTTCCAAATAGAGTGTGTATTAAGAAAATGAAAAAAAAGCACAGCTCCCCAACATAACTCCTAAATAATGAATAATAGCTCATCCCATGCAGACCGATTATCACAGTTTGACTTGGTGTCTGTATATGATTTTAACGCTTTTCCTGCTAGATGCATTCAATACAGACATAATATGCTTCATCCCACTGAGTTCTCAAGATGTTTTCATTCTTGAAATGCAGTAGATTACTTCTTAAATGGCAAAACAAAGTAGGAAAACAGTATCTAGTCCATAAGTCTAAGATGTTTTGAAAGAAATGTTGAATGAAGCTTGGTATCTCATATGCTTACGCTAGTTCTTTTCACTTCTAGTTTAGTGTTTATTTAAAGAAAATGTTTAAAGAAAAATAGGTAACAATTAAATACCTTGATCACATTTTAGTAGATCTATAATCAAAAAATATTTCTTGTTCTTATCCTATCATTGAGAATTGGATAAAGCATCTTCACACATTAGCTTATTTTATTTCACAGAGTTAATATATATTTGGTCAAAGAATGAGTCTCAAAATTTTACTGATTAGACAGCATAAATTCATCTTCATTTAAAAATTATAATCCATTTCTTCCAGAAAAGAAAATATACATTTGTGTTTATTTTAAAGGAAAGAAGAGACAGGGTAAACTACAATAACGGTAACAATACTGTATAATAGCAAACCATGGTCTGATTAGATCTGAGGCCTCTTCCCCATTAGGGAATACCTTGCTTTATGCTTATGTCTGCTCAAAAGTTCACAAAAGTGATGCCATAAAGCTCTAGGTTCCTACCTGTTATTGGATACACTCTTGTCTGATTTTAAATATATCAATGACATTAATAATCATTTCAAGAAGTAACCTTGAACAATGAACCAAATATTTTACTGATTTAGGAAGAAATACTAATGAGCTAAAATAGGGGTAAATGTACTAAATTGTTTAAAAAGAAGGAAAAAACATACATTTATCAACAGACTTTAGTGGCATTGCACAGATGGCAAATAATTATAAGTCTGAGTTGTTTCAAATTGCAACATATTCTCCTATCAAAAAGTATGTTATATTGCATGAATATCAGAGGTTACCTCATAAATCTTGAAGAAAATCAAGTAATAAAGGAAGATATTTTTAAGTAAATGATAAAATTAATTTGCTAGAAATTAGAAATATAGAAAACTCAGCCTAAAACAAAATGTTTCAGAGCTAATGATCTAAAATTGATAATTTTCTGTTGAAACAGTGTATAAACTTTGAATTTTCATGAAGAAAAATATTGTGGCATAAAAATAAGCAACACATATCAGTAGAAGCAATAGCAAAGAATAGAGGTTGCCTTTTTTTTTTAATTAGGCAGAGTTCTGTTCAATTTTTCTTTGTAAATAAACACCTGAAATAGGATAATTGGAAGTGATCACCCTTCTGTATAGAGAAATGTAAAATTCTCTGAAGAACTGAGAACTGAACTTCATTATAAGTAATTGAAAGGCCTGGCATCTATTATTTTTCTTAGATATTTCTAAGACATTCAATATGTGCTGCTATCACTCAGTATGAACAAAATTGCATATTTTCTGGTACCTTCCAGTAAAATATTCTAGAATACATAGTTATCCCTATCATCCTGCATTCGTGAAAGCCAAAGAATAGAATAATTCCTCCTGAGAAGTGATTTTATTCCACTTGAATTTTGTTTAGAATCTTGTTTACTTTAAGAGCTATGGAAGATTCTAAAAAAGGGAACATCATTTTATGTTATTAAGTGAATATTTTAACAAACATCATTCTTTATTTTATTCAGAATTTGTAAAGGCTCTGGCAGAACCTCTCAGGAGATAGCTATATCAGGCTCCTGTCAGCAAGCATGTCTTGGCATCCACAATAGTATCTGGATTTGGTGACTGTATATGGGATGGATCCTCAGGTGGGACATCATGAAATTCTCAGGCAAATGGATGGAACAAGAATATATCATCCTTAGTGAGGTAACCCAATCACAAAAGAACATACATTGTATGCACTCACTAATAATTGGATATTAGCCGAAAAGCTTGGAATACCCAAGACACAATTCACAGACCACATGAAGCTCAAGAAGAAGGAAGACCAAAGTGTGGGTGCTTCGGTCCTTCTTAAAAGGAGACCAAAATACTCACAGGAGCAAATATGGAGACAAAGTGTAGAGCAGAGACTGAAGGAAAGGCTCCTGTTTGTTAGCACTCCATAGCCTCAGTATAGTGCCAGGCCTTGGGGCCTCCCCTTGAGCTGAAGCCCAGTTTGCCCCATCACTGAATGCATTCCTAAGAAGAAAATCTACAGCACCACGTACCTATGTCAATAAATGTGAGTAATCGCAAAGTAGTTAATTAACTAATCATTGTATTCATAATTAAATATGTAGGGGAAGGTCAAGGAAAAACAAAAGACACCTCAAAAGTAAATGGGAAATGATAATCAAAATTAGAGCTGAAATTAGTGTAACGGAAACAAGAAACACACAATAGAAAGTTTCAATGAGATTAGATTTTGTTCTTTGGAAAGATTGAGCATCCTTTTGGTAAACTGACTACAACCATAAGGACATACTCTTTAAAAAAAAATTCATGTTTTACCAAATAGAAAAATCTAAAAAAATGATAAATTTCCATATACATATGTATATATGTGTGTGTGTGTGTGTGTGTGTGTGTGTGTGTGTGTGTGTAAAGATTCATTTATATAGTCAGAAGGGGATAAAATCTGTACTGTAAAAAAGGTTAAATAAAATAAAAAAAGAAAAGAAAATGCACGCACAAAAATATAAATTGTTTTCTTACATTCTTATATGAAACATAGCAAGAATGGAATCAGGTAAAGAGTCCATTCACCAAAGCCTCAAAATATTTTTGAATACATCTAACAAAAGAAATGTATGATTTTTACAATATATCAGATAATACATGTGATTAATAAAAATACAAATACAATATCTTGTGATTGGCCTAGACAGATGACTTAGTTGTAAAAATTCTCCTTCCTCTGTATCCCATTTATTAATTGAGTTATTTGGGTTATTGGTATCTAACTTCTTATTTATATAATTTGGACACTAGTCCTCTGTCAGATGTAGGGTTAGTGAATATCCTTTCCCAATCTGGCTGACATTTTGTTCTACTGACAGTGTCCTTTGTCTTACAGAAACTTTTCAGTTTTATCAGATTCCATTTGTTAATTGCTGATCATGTACCTCAGCTATGAGTGTTCTCTTCAGGAAGTTGTCTCCTGTACCAAGGAGTTCAAGCCTATTCTCCACTTTTTGTTCTATTAGATTAAGTGTATCAGGTTTTACATTGAGGTCCTGATCCCCTTGCAAGTTTTGTGCAGGTGAAAAGTAGGATACAAAGTTAAAGAGAAAATTTTCAATGAAGGAATATAGGATAACCAAGAAGCACTTAAAGACATATTCACTGTCCTTAGTCATCAGGAACATAATTGTCCCTAGTCATCAGGAAAAGACAATCAATATGACTCTCAGATTCCAACTTACCCGTCGGAATGGCTAAGATCAAAAACTCGAGCAATAGTACATTCTGGCGAGGATGTGGAGCAAGGGAAACAGTCTTACATTTCTCTAGGGCGTGCAAACTTGTACAAGCACTCTTGAAATCAATGTGGCAATTGCTCAGAAAACTGGAAATACTTCTACCTCAAGATCCAGCTACACCACTCCTGGGCATATATCCAAAAGCTGCTCCACCATTCACCAAGAACACTTGCTCAACTATGTTCATAGCATCTTTATTTGTAATAGCCAGAAACTAAAACAACCCAGATATCCTTCAACTGAAGAATGGATGAAGAAAATGCGAGTCATTTACAAAATGGAATACCATTCAGCTATTAAAAACAAGGACAGTCTGAATTTTGCAGGCAAATGGATGGAAATGGAAAATATCACTTTGAGTGAGGTGATCCAGACCCAAAAGCATATGCATATGCACAGTATGTACTCACAGATAAGTGGATATTACCCATAAAGTACAGGATAATCATGCTACAATCCACAGACCTAAGAAGACAAATAACAAGGAGGGGCCAAGAGACAACAGTTGAATCTTTCTCAGAAGGGGAAATAAAATACATATCAGATGTGGAGGGAGGGACGGAAGTGTGTGGGAGAGGAAATGGTGAGAGGAACGGGTCAAGGGATCAGGTGAGGGAGAGAAGGAGAGAAAGGAAATCAGAAGTGGGCAGGGGCCATATCTCTAGGGCATGCCAGAGACCTTGGACCAAAGGACGTCTCCAAGGAGTATATGGAGGTGACTTTATCTAAGACTCCCAATAATTAGGAACAAGGACCTCAAAGAGGCCACCTCCTGTATCAGATAGGACTCCCAGTCGAGGGATAAGGGCAGCAAACTACCCACGAAACCTTTGATTGAAAATGTGTCCTGACTGCAAGATGTGCAGTGAAAAAGATGGAACAGAGAGGGAGGCCGGTAATGGCCAACCAATAACTGACCCAAATTGTGACTCATCCCATAGGCAAGAACCATCCCTGATACTATTAATGGCATTCGGTTATGCTAGCAGACAAGATCTTAGCTTAACTGTCTTCTGATTGAAACAGATGCAGAGACCCACAGCCAAACATTAGATGGAGCTCAGGGAATCTTGTAGAAGATTTCAGAGAAGGACTGAGGGACCCGAATAGGATAGGAACTCCACAGGAAGACCAACAGTCAACTAACTACCCTGGACCCTTGGTGGCTCCCCAAGACTGAATCAGCAATCAAAAAGACAGAATGGGCTAAGCCTAGGTCCCTGCACATATATAAGAGATATGCAGCTTTGTCTCATGTAGATACCTTAACAACTGGAGCAGAGGCTGTCCCTGAATTTGTTTACTATCTGTGAATCTTGTTCCCCTAATTAGTCTGTCTTATCTAGCCTCAGTGGGAGAGGATGTGCCTATTACTGAATAGACTTGATGTGCCACGGCTGGGTAATCACCAGGGAAGGCATCCAACTTCCCAGAGGAGAAGGGGAGGGGAGAATGGAGGAAAGATATGTGTGTGGGGAGGGAAGAATGGCAGGAGAGGAAGGCCAGATAGTGGAATAATTAATTAATTAATTAATTAATTAATTAATTAATTAATTATTGCAGTTTTAGAGGACCTGAATTCAGTTTCCAGTACCATACCAAGTGGCTCACAACTGCTTCAAACTCTAGTTCTGTTGAGCACCAAGCTGTATGGCTTTCTGCTTGCACGTGGATGAATTAGTTGAACTTACACAGGCTCAGTCATAAAACATATTTATTAAACATATTTGTACAATTTAAAATGTTAAGCATATTATAAAATTTAAAACATATCTTAAAGATTTAAATTAATATTTGAAAATTACTGTCAATAATCCTTACCAAGGAATTGAAAGGCATATAGAAGAAAACTTTAAAACACAAAAGATAGGACTTGAAGAAGACACTAGGATATGGATTTGTTAAATTTAATATTATTAAAATGGCCAACCTACCAAAAACAATCTGCAAATTCAATGTAATATCCTCTAAAGTCCAGTATTATTTTCTTGAGAACTAGAAAACTAAGTCTTCAAACAATTTATATGGGTGCCACAAAGCCTAGCTAAACCAATGACATCCTTCTCAAAAAGAATATTTTTGAAGGCATCAACTTAAATTATACTCAAGAATAATAGTGGCCATATTGAAATACCAAAAGTATTTCACTGCTAGTTCACTGCTAGTATCTCAGCTGCCATAATCATGGACATTTAGCCCGAACCAGGACTTTCAAATTGTAATTATCAAACTTCATCTTCAAAAAGAATTAAGATATTAGTGGATATTGCAGTAGAAATATTATTGTGTAAAATAACTTTACATACCATTAAAGATGATTGCCTAAAGATGCACTTTTCTGCTGGGCAGTGGTGGCACACGCCTTTCCCCAGCACTTGGGAGGCAGAGGTAGGTAGATTTCTGAGTTCAAGGCCAGCCTGTTCTACAGAGTGAGTTCCAGGACAGCCAGGGCTACACAGAGAAACCCTGTCTCGAAAAACCAAAAAAAAAAAAGATGCATTTTTCTTAGAGAGAACTACATATCTATTTAAAAATAACTTGTTTTAGAAAAACATCTTTTTCAAGCTGACAAGATGAATTGGAGATAAGATGAGAATTTTTATTAACTTTATTTTTGTCTTTCCTTCCTTTTAAATGATCGCCTCTGTAAAACAAATATTATCTTTGGCCCATTATGTACCTGTAGTTATAGAAGATTTACAAACATTACATTATTATATATATCTAATAAGCTAATAAGATCCATGTGTTATAAAGGATTTTAAAGATGAGTGCATACTTCAGGGGGACAAAAAGAAATAAGGAAGAGAAATTTGCCCTGTAGAAGGTCACCAGGCTAGTACACGGGTATGCTGTCTCACAGCTGAGCTTGTAACTCACCCCTTGACTCTAAGTGGTGCATTTACATATATGTATGGAGTGGTTTCACTATACAAACTTTGAGAGCTATAGTTTACAACATACAAGGTTTAGTCTTCAATAATAATATGCATTCATTATTCAAAAAGCTAGATTATTAAAAGAAATGATCAGTTTATCAGCATTATGGTGTCTACACGAGACATGTATTCCATATATTCACTTGTAAACTTATTTCACAGGATGCCATCAAAACCAGCCCAGAGCACAACAGTACTCAGCATCCAATTGTGGAACTGAACAAATACACCACATTCAATGTGTCTCTGCCCTCCTAACATCAAGATAGACTGTAGAATTCTGTCAACAAAAGTTGTAAGCAGAGATGATGTCCAAATCTCCGAAAATGTAAAATAATGTCTCAACAGCCAACTATGCACCAATTCATTAATATTTACATAGCTCTTCTCATCACAATCAATCTATATTAACTTTTCTCTTTGGTTTATGTAAATATGTCTTTAGTGTGTTTGTCATTCTATAGATGCTCTAGAGTGACCTAATTTTCAGGAAAAAAATATTTTACCCAAATCATTCCTATTTCATACTTATTTGTTTACAGATTTTTACATGTGCTTTCCTTATTTACAGCTTTTTGTTATTTCATTTCTTTTTTAATTGTTTATTTCAGTTTGACATACTATACATGCAATTTTACATAATATACATATATATGTATATAAACTAATATATAATCTGTAAATTTACTTCTAAAGATTATTAAGTAATAAAGATCTGTTACTCAAAATAATACAGTTATTGTGTGCTTGTATGTTTCATATTAATTTAGCATAGAATCAATATTATAAGAGGTATATTTAAGAAATATTAATTGGAGTTTGTTTCTGAATTTCCAATACCTAGTCTTGTCTATTTTCATTTTTTGTTGTCAGTGTATAGTCTGATCCCATTTGAAACTTAATATTAGAGTCCTATATCACTTCTAATTATGTTTTATATATGTTTTGCCAATATATTAATCCCGAATTTCATCAGGAGTCATTGTTTCTTTCTGGATCCATGTTTAATCTAATGTTACATATTGAGCTATTATGTATCTCACAGAATGAACTAAACACTGTAAGTTTACACTTGACAGGAAAGGCAGGTATCCTTAAGAATTTCCAATCAGCAGTCACATATATGCTCATCTGTTGTTGACAAACCCTCTAATTTATGAAAGATTTACTGAAAAAACCACTGTCATATTTTCTATTTAACATTTATTTTCTCAGAGATGTATTTAAGATATTATTTCTTAAATTGAATTACAAGTCTTAGTATGTTTGCAAATATAAGAAAGGTTTTAACAATTATAAACACTTTCTTACCTTGTTCTTTGGTTTTATGCCCAATTAGATTGCTAATTTGACAGATTAAATTGTCATAATCATCAACATCATTCACAACCTTCATTAAATTCTCATGACGCTTCAGACTGCAATAACTAGTTTGGAGTATCTAATTCTTTCTAACATGTGGAAACATTCAATGCTTGAGATTCTAAGAAACATTTTCTAAATTAAAATAATTTTTTAATTTTGTTTTTCCCATTGCTTATAACATATATCATTTCCTTTTCATTTCAACAAATTTATTTTAAGAAAGCAGATTTATGATTTACATATTTCAGAGGCCCATTTGCATTCTTAGAAATATGTTCTTGCCACACAATGTTTTCTACTGTTATTACATCTTAACAGCTTAAAAATAAAGAAGAGTAATAGACTTATATGACCCTGAGTATCAGCAATTTGGGAAGCAATATAACTCATAAATTTCAAATTCTTTGAGAGGAACAAGCTGCGTTTTCTAAAATCAATTGCTGGATTCGGATAATCTTTATATCATTATAATGCCTAATGATTTATTAGGCACTAATTAGTTTTCAGCCTTTCACTCAATCATGGATCTGTGTAGGACTCATGTAGCCCAACCTCTCCATGTGGAGCTAGGAGCTATTAAAAGATTCCGAAGAGGGACAGACATGAATATCAGTTAAGCACCCATGGACGGATTGGCCATGTTCCTAAAACAAGCCCTCAGTCACATCAGCAGCCCCAGGTAAACTCAGTGAGTCATAAACAAGACAGGAACACATGTATGTGGAGCTGTAGAGGTGGACAGGAAACAAGAGGACAGTGTGACAGCCATCAGAATCTACAACATGTGTGTGAGACTTTCCAAAGGACAAATTCAGTAAGGAATTTTGTTTTCTTTACCGAATCAGGAAGATTTCCTCTTCTCTAGAAATCAGGAACTAAGTATGCCACTCTTTTCAAGCTCTGCCCACTACATAATAACTTCTTTTTTAATAGGTACAATTAAACGGAAACTATCTCCCTTATAACTCAGTTTTCATTGTTTTTAGTTGGGATACAAGATGGGTTTTCATTTTCTCTTTTTGTAAGTCCTTTTTTCTTTCCTCCTCCTCCTCCTCCTCCTCCTCCTCCTCCTCCTCCTCCTCCTCCTCCTCCTCCTCCTCCTCCTCCTCCTCCTCTTCCTCCTCCTATTTCTTCTTTTTTGGTTTATCTACTTTCTATATTCTCATTTTATGCAGACTCCCAGTACCTTGCCTTTGATTTCTATGATCTCTAGGATCTTCCTTCTGCTCTTTCATTTTATCAGGGTTTTTAATGATCCCTTCCCATAGGGGACAGGATGTAGAGGGGTTTCCATCTCTTCTACTATGACCTCTTCCAACCGATACTCCCAGGTAAACACATATAACTAATGATTTGAAGCACATTGACACATTGACAAAGGATATGCACTTTTTGTCCTTCTGAGTCTAGTGCATTATTTTTCAGGTTTCCTTATTTATCTGCAAATTTTATAATTTCTACACAGTTAAATTAAACTTCAATGTTTACCACATTTTCATTACCCTTTAATTAGCTAATAGACATTTCAGCTGCTTCTGATTCCTAGATATTGTGAATAGAGCAAGAACCAACAGGGATGCCCATATATCTCTGTAGGGTGATAGAGAGTCATCTGGATATGTTCCCAGAAAAAATCTAGCTGAGTCATGTGAAAGTACCATTTCTAGTTTTTTGAGAAACCTTCAGATTTATTTCCAATGTAGTTATATTTGTTTATATTCCCACATGTTTATACTGTGGGAATATAAACAAATCTTAAGACCACTATATCTGGTCTTAAGTTGTTCTATAGGGCATAGTAATAAAAACAACATGATATGGGCTCAAGAACATAGATTAATAGAATAGAGGACCCAGGTATAACTATTTTAACCACAGGGACCTGACTTTTGACAAAAAAGATTTAAAAAGTACATACTAGAGAAAACATGGTGTCTTCAACCATTGCGGCTGGGAATAATTGATTGATACATTTAGAATAATACAAGCAAATTCTCTTCTTTCCCAATACACTGAAATCAACTCCAATTTGACCTTAACAGAAGACATTTTAAGTTGAATCTTCTAAAGAAAATAAGCAGGGAGTACACTCTAAGATATAGACACAGGTACGGACTTTCTGAACATATCATTGGGAACAATTGATAAATTAAAATTTAAAAATGATCAGTAGAGCCAAAGAAACTGTCAATCTAGTGAAGAGGCTGACCAGAAAATAGACTATCATTGCAAGATATGTAACTGACAAAGGATTGGAGTCTTAATTATACTACCAACTCAAAATTCTAAATAGTTCCATCTCATATATAGTCACTAAACCTAGACACTATTGTGGATGCCAAAAAGAGTTTGCTGACAGGAGCTTGGTATAGTTGTCCCCTGAGAGGTTCTGCCAGAGCCTGACCAATACAGATGTAGATTCTTGCAGCCAACCATTGGACTGAGTAGTGGGTCCTCAATGGAGGAATTAGAGAAAGGACTGAAGGAGCTGAAGGGGTTTGCAACACTCCCCATAAGAAGAACAACAATATCAACCAACCAGACCCCCGAGAGCTCCCAGGGACTAAACCACCAACCAAAGAATACACGTGAAGGGACCCATGGCTCCAGCTGCATATGTAGCAGAGTTTGGCCTTATCAGGCATCAATGGGAAGAGAGACCCTTGGTCCTCTGAAGGCTCAGTGCCCCAGTGTAGGGAATGCCAAGGCAGGAAAGCAGGAGTGGGTAGGTGGGTGGGAAAACACCCTCATAAAAGGGGTGTGTGTGTGGATGGGATAGGGAGTTTCATCGGAGGGGGTAACCAGGAAAGAGGATAACATTTGAAATGTAAATAAAGAAACTATCCAATAAAAAAAGGAAAAAAAGAAAAAAAGAAAAAGAAACTACTCAATTAAAATTAGCTTTGCAATTGAACAAAGTTCTCAAGGGGAAATACAAATGCTACTAAGTGACTTATTGTCTTCTTCCTCCTTAACCATCAGGAGAAGGAAGATAAAAATTATTTTATTACTACCTCTTGCTATAGTTAATATGGTTATTATGGAGAATACAAATGACAGTAAATGTTGTGGATGTGGAGAAATGGAAACCACTTATAAATGTGTACTTGGTGGGTGTATAAATTAATTCATCATGATTTTTTATATTTTGTCTCATATGGATAGCCTGTAAGAATCAGCCTCTAAAATTCTACTTGCTCCTGATCTATACTGAATGCACACGTGGTTGTAACCTTGGGCTTCTGGGTGTGTGATATCCCCACAGTTTTCTATCAGTGCTGTTGTTCCTCCCGACAACACCAGCAAGAGTAAACTTCTGTGTGCTTATCTAAATGTATCCAGACTTCTTCCGCTGTAAAGCTGCTAGTATTCACAGCCAGATTTGCCTTGGGAGCATTGCTGTGCAAACTAATGTAGACATGGGAGAGGGATGTGTTGTAACTGGAGCAGCTCCAGGCAAGGATGCCATGGATGCCTCATTTCTGACCCAAATTTGGACAGCTTTAATACATGAATGCTTTTTTTTTGTCTAATTTCCATGTGGCCTATTTCCAGAAAATAAAATTGTTTCTGTGCCTTTTCCCCTCAATTTTATGTTTTCTGGGCTGAGATTTGCTAAACTCTTCAATAACCCTTGTTAGATGGAGATTTCTCTTATATTCTTCATACTTTGCATTTCAAAAACATTTAGAATATGTTTTTGAATAAAACATTTACTTAGTTTGCACAAAGTAATTTATATCATTACATTGTAAAAATGAAACTAAGTTGTTCATACCTGATTCATATTCTTTGGGATACTAATTTGTGGAGATTAATAGCTTAACATTATGATAAATTGCATTTTGTTTACACTGGTAACAAGTTCCTAAAGTTTCCCTTTTTACCTGATAAGTTTTAGTGTTACAGGTGTAGGAGGCAACACGTGTGTGTGTGTGTGTGTGTGTGTCTGTCTGCCTGTCTGTCTGTCTGTGTGTGTCTGTGTGTGTTTTCCTGGAGTAGAAAGCTAAGAGTTTACATCTTGAACTGAAAGCACTAAGCAGACATAGTATAAATGGCCTGAGCCTTTAACTCTCACTACTGGCCCTACTCCGTACTTCTTCTAGCAAAACCATATATCCTATATATACCCACCAAAACAGTGCCATTACTTGGTTCCAAGTATTATGCACACGCGCACACGCACACACACACACACACACACACACACACACACACACACACACACATACACAATTTGTTAAAAGGTTACACATTTTTAAAAATGTTAATGATTTATATATTTAAAGACTTTTAACTACCTCATTAACTATGATTTATCTTAAAGTTTCATTTACTTATTGTCAGACATGGCCTGAGAGAAGAATAAATAAAGCTATTAATGGCTAAATTTCACATGGATTGAGTAGAATGACTATTGCGTAATCTGACACTAGGATGCAGTCAGCACTCTGTGACACATTTATGCTATGGGTAGGTGCTACTTTGCTATTGCAATAGGTTAGTATTTTGATTGTTTGTATTAGTTATATTTTTATTGTTGTGGTAAAAGACCATGACAAGGGCAACTTATAGAAAAGTTTGTTTAAACATACGGTTCAGAGGGAAAAAATCTATGCTGGAGACTAGAGGCAGGAGGTATCAGCAAATTTGGCTGGAACAGAAGTCTGGGTGCTCACAATTTGAACAAAATGCATGAAGCAGAAAGAGTGAACTAGAAATGGCAGGGTCTTTAAGCTCTAAAAGCCCACACCAGAGATGTATTTCTTCAATAAGACACCACCTGTACAATCAGCACCATAACAATGGACCAAGCACTCAGATGTCTGAGAGCAGAGGAAACTTCTCATTCTCGTCATAACTGCCATGGTATCCCATGCTAATGTTTAAGACATTTTAATTAGTTCATCTTTCATCTGGTGAGAAAATATCCATGCAAACATGTTATTATTGTTATCTTAAATAATTACAAATATTTATAAGTAAGAAAATTAAGTCTGGAATTTAAATAATAGTTACTTACTTTATTCATGTTTTATACCTATAACAGAATTAATTTTTCTGTTTTTCTTTTTATTTTTTGATACTTTATTTACATTTCTAATGTTTCCCCCTTTCTAGTCTTCTCTTTGGAAACTACCTATCCCCTCCCCCTCCCACCTCTATGAGGAAATTCCACCTCCCACCCACAGCCCACCCACTCCCATATTCCCACCTTGACATTCCCCTTTACTGGGGCCTTTCCTCCCCCAGATGGCCAACAAGGCCCTTCTCTGCCACATATGTGGCCAGCACCATGGGTCCCTCCATGTGTATTCTTTGGTTGGTGGTCCAGCCTCCAGGAGGACCAGGGGGGTCAGGCCAGTTGACACTGTTGCTCCCTCCATAGGGCTGCAGACTCCCTCAGCTCCTTCAGTCCCTTCTCCAATTCCTCCATCTGGGACTTTACTCTCAGTCCAGCAGTTACTGTAAAGTGAAACTTGGGTATTCCGAATATTTGGGCTAATATCCACTTATTAGTGAGTACATACCATGTTCGTTGTTCTTTTGGTGACAGCGGATGCTGGCGAAGATGTGGAGAAAGAGGAACACTCCTCCATTGCTGGTGGGATTGCAAGCTGGTACAACCACTCTGGAAATCAGTGTGGCGGACCCTCAGAAAAATGGACATAATTCTACCTGAGGACCCAGCTATACCTCTCCTGGGTATATACCCAGAAGATGCCCCAACATGTAACAAAGATATATGCTCCACTATGTTCATAGCAGCCATATTTATAATAGCCAGAAGCTGGAAACAACCCAGATGTCCCTCATCAGAGGAATGGATACAGAAAATGTGGTACATTTACACAATGGAGTACTACTCAGCTATAAAAAACAATGACTTCATGAAATTTTCAGGTAAATGGATGGAACATGAAAATATCACGCTGAGTGAGAATTAATTTTTATTTCAGTTTCCTATGTTTGTTTTTGGTGGAAATTTGCTAACCTTTATTTTCACCTATATTTCATTTATTCAAATTGTTATATTTCTAATTTTTATTGCCTTTATATGTATTGATTCCTAAGTGTTCCTTTACAATTTAATTCTCTTAAATAATTGGGTCTACTCTGATTTGTCTTGAGTCTGCGTGAATACTTTGTGCCGTTTCAAAAAGAATTCACAAAACTACACAGACCATATTGGGGTAAGGCTAGACTTCAGCTGCCCCAGAAAATGGTGTTTCTTCAAGTCAGTTGTATGTTTCCTTTATCATTGACACCTGTCTATTCAGTTATCTTCATACTGCATGTGAATCTCTCTATATGTTTTTTTTTCTCACATATCCTAAATAAGGATAATATTTTCTCAAGAATCATGACGCTTCATCAAACTATGGAAAGTAAATTATAGTTTAGAAGTTAAGTATAATTTAGTAAAATATATCAGACTGATTATCCTCCATACTTCCAAGATTCCATAGAAAAATAACTTCAGCAGAATATCAGTACAACTGGAAATTATATTTAATAAGACCACCAGTCACTGTATTCCCCGAAACTGAGTACACACACACACACACACACACACACACACATTAAATAGATAAGTAATTATTGTGTATAAAGATAGTTTAATAAAGTTTAAGACTAGTGAAAGTCAGAATTATAGCAGAGGATTAAGTACATATTTTGTAGATATTAACTAAATTATTCATAAACTTTTCTATAAATTTGGAACCTTTCAAATTTAAATTTTGAGGAAACACACTCATGTAAAATGTTGAGGAAACACACACACATGTGTGTTTAGCAGTGGTAAGTCCTCCAGTTCTTATTTCCTCTGGCTTTTCCAGTGTTCTTGGTTTATGTCTGTTGTTTTCTGAGTCTTTCCCATGAAGTATGGAATCTTGGTTAGTATTCTCTACTCCCATTTGCAGGAGAGGGTAGATGCTTTTATCATATTTGGGGAGAAATAGAAGACTACTGGATCTGTCAATGAATCTGGTAAGAATCAGAATTACAAACTGAGTGGAGGAATGTAGTTTATAATAGTGTAGAGTTAGGAGCATCGAAAACTAAGAAATGTGTGGAGGAATGAGGAAAAGATACAAGAAGCATAAAGGAAGAATGGAGAGAAAATTTAGAGGTTCAGTATACTCTATTCATGTGTAGTTTTCAAAGCAAGATTTTACTTAAGGTAATTTTGACTTTGAATTTCAACATTTTAGATAAATTTCATACAGCAAAACAGGATATGATAAAGAAATGTTTAAAAATACTTCTACATTACCTGATTCTGATAATCTTTGCACATGTAATTCCTTTTCACATCCTACAAATAGAAAACACAGTTATATAATAACAGATTGGTGTGTATCATACTGAGATCATTGATGATTAAGGTAACCAAAATATTTAGCAGTAATTTAATTGGATTTAATTACCTCTCTGCCTTTTAATCATCTTGTTGTGCCCCAATTAACTTTAACTATTTCTTCTTGGTTTCCTTAGAGATCCTAATTGGAATCTAGAAAATTGTGTGGAAAAGCCTGAGGTTTTATGTATTTTTTTCATATTGTACAAACCTATTTTTAAAGTGAATGAATGATATTTTTCTTCTTTTTCATTAATTTGGACAAAATTCAAATCAATAATTTACAGTGTCTTTCTGTCCTACATCAAGGGAGTTCAGAAACTCTAATGGAGATCATGTCACACATCCAAACAGCTACATTAAAATAGTAGTTTATTACCTTCTTGTCATTACTTCAACAGCTATAAAGTATTCTTTTTTTTCGTAAAACTCCTATAACAATATCAACAAATGCTTTTAAATAGTCAAGCATAAAAGAATATTTTATAATGACTAGAGTATGTAATTACTGCCATACGAAGCTACTTTAACTTTTGATAATTCTATGCAAAATATATTATATAAAATGATTTAAACATGAAACTTGCTTCTCTAGAGCAGTTCATCAAAAGATAATAAAAATATAACAATTTAAGGTCACCATGAGGAAGCAGACAGTTAATATTCAGCCTATTCAATGAGACAAGACAGAGCACTGAGACACCGATTACATACACTATGTCAGGGGAGCCAGGATTTCTTTGGCTACTGAGTAGTTAGGCTTCCTATGACACAGACTGTGCATGTGCATTTTCGTGTGTGTGTGTTTGTGTGTGTTTGTGTGTATAGGAGGGTGTCTCTACTTGGTTTTCAAATTTGTCTTCTTAGGGCCAAAGTAGATGAGAAATCTAACAACTATGTTTTACTTATTTCCTACAATTTCTAGACCCTTAAATTGAGAGAACAAACCTTGATAAACCCTGATAAACATTAGGAAATATTATTCAGTATAAAGAAAAGGTTCATGACATAGATCACAATATTGATATGAAAAAGCATGCATATACATGTATAAATGTGTTATACATATAAGATAGAACTATGAACAAGATTATGTTACTCATTTGTTACTTCAAATTTTATTTTGTTGTAATTTCTTTAATATCCTCTAACTATAAACTTTATATAATTTTATTATCTCATTTTCTTTCTGTTTTTTCCCTAGAGGTTTTTGTACTTGTTTTATTAATAAGTTATAAGATTCTGTTGGGTTAGTTCATTGTTGGAAGTACAAAAGAAAACCAAAAGAGCAAAAAAAAACCACTCCATTCAGATAGAGCTACAAATACAGAACAAAGTAGGACTTTCTAAGGAAAGTTCTAACTTGGAAAACCACTGAGTTTATTGTAATTACCCATGAAGCACAGGCAAGGGATTCCGTACAAGCATGAGGGATCCCACTGTAGGGACAACAGAATCTCTCACACCATCAAGGAGGATGAAGTCATATCCTAAGGTGCTTTTCAATTAACTTTCTATTTCCTATATAGTCTGTTATCTTCCAAGATCAGCTGCAACTGTGGGAAGGCAGGGAGAAATCACAGCTGAACTCCTAGGTTCCTCTTCTCTTCTCCATTGACTGGAAAATATAAATATCTCCAGTGCTATTATGACTACTTCGCCTAGATATTCTGTGCAGCATGTCATCATGTTATATTCATTGGAAAAGTCTGTACTACAAAAACATCGTACGTGATAGGTTTACCTTTTATTATCCTCTCATTTCTTCATCTTAATCTGGGTAGAATTTGATCATTTATTAGAAAAATCATATGCTTTAATTTTATACCTAATTTTATGGTATTTATAGGAGAACCTTAGATGGATAGCATATGTACCTGGATGCCCTCATCTATAAAGAATGGCAAAGAGGGATAAAATTATTTTATTGCTGAAAATATCATAGCATAGTTCTATTGACTGCTACTATCAGTGCATTTTGTTCACTATATTAAATTGGAAAATGGTTGACTTATGTTTCCACAAGAAGAAATTTCATTTCCAAATCCACTTACTGTTAGTTTAAAAATAACTGTCATATGACATTGGTGTTCAATCCATCATGGGTTTGAGGATGTTTATGTATAAAGCATTTTTTATTATATATATTTGTAAGATTGTGGCTTGCTATTTGTTTATAATTGGAAGAAAACAGAAAAAATGAGTGTTGGTACATTTTTAGAATTCAAAAAACAAAGCAAGTATATTCATTGACTTAACAATATCTTTTCAAACCACTAATATTCCACATATAGGATTCCAACCAGTAAGTCTTTCCATTATTTTCTGGATTCTCATTAAATATATCTAGGGGGAAGTTCAGGAAAGCTAAATTTCAAGGCCTCTTTCTTAAAGCTCTGTAGAGGAATTTTAATCTAGCAACTTGGTTGCTCTAGCAAGGGATCACCTCCAAAGACCTTCTAGATTTATGCGGTCTATCTGGAATGTAGACAAACACTGGATTACTGTATGAGCTGGTTGGAATACAGACACACCCTTAGTACACACCTCTATGCCCAAACAATATAAGGAAGGAAACAGTCAAGTTTGGAAATGGCATCTAATGGGAGGGCAGTTCAGTGAGTGGAGATCAGTTGAGCTGAGTTCCATCATTTGAGAGAGTTGAATGAAATGAGTTCAGGTCACACTGTACAGTCCATTCAGTTCATACATTCAGTCAGTCAGTGCAGGAGGCAGTGCAGTGGAGTGGAACTCAGTTCCATTCAGTTTGTGCAGCAGAGGCACTTGAAGCCAGAGATTAAGAAAGAACCAGATTAAAACAAATTGCCAGAGTTAGTTTGAGGCCAAGCAGAGCAATTCAGTGAGAAGCTGAGAGAAGCCAGATTGAATCAGTTAGCTTGGAGAGGAGTTTGAGCTAGAACAGTTTAGTTGAACCAGCCAGGCAGAGTTCAGAAAGAACTAGAAAGAATGAACTTATTTAGCAGTTATTATTTGAGATTATAATTACTTCAGGTGAATAATAAAAGATACTTTTACATAGCTCATCTAAGATATACTTCAAATTTCTTTTGATGATACTAAAACCTTCATGGACAGAATAGAACTATTTTCAAATAAAAATCAATTAGATTTAATAGAACTGAAAAACTAGCATTTCTTAACATCTTAAAATTCTTGCACATTGAAATAACTACTCAAAGTCAAGAACTAAGATAGGAGTAAAAAATAACAATAAAATATCTGAAACAAACAAAAGAAAAGACAGAGGAATAAATAACTCTGTCAACTAAAAATTGTGTTTCACTTCTGAAATAAAAAGCCAGGCAGCTTGATATCCTGAGGAAAATAAGAGTAGCTTATAATATTAATGAAACTCAACAAATTGTGGTAATTGAAAGTGCATGGCTATATTACATTTCTATCTCTAAATTTATTCTTATTATTATATTTATTACTACACAGCTACTCATCTAAAACTTTTGGCAATGAGTACTAGGGCTTGCATTGTATTGTCAGGAATGTTGGTCACTATTAAATAATATTTTCATCAACAGATTAATTCAGATAGCATATATTACATTAAGAACCAATGTCTAAGTTGAATAGATACTTGATGCATTTTTTTTGGCAGTTAATTTTATTTTATTTTTTACTTCTAGTTGTAAAGAAAATAACGTACCAAAAATATAATATTATAGTAAAACAGTGCTGGTGAGACTATCATAAATATGAATATGTAAATAATTAACACTATCACACAAGTCATATTTTCTAATACATACACTAAAATTTTTTAATTAATATACCATAAGTAATAGTTTAAAAACACAGAATATTGTATGTTTGTATAGTTAACAATTTATTAAAATTAATGAAGTTATAACAATAGAGGAAGACATCATTGTTTTAGGCTTGATGTAGAAATATAGTTGTTCTTTGACATAAGTAGATTCCATACTAAAAGAACCTTGGCCATTGAGAATAATAAATAATAATAATAATAATAATAATAATAATAATAATAATACCCCTGAATTGGAGAAAGAAGCAGAGACAAATTCACATCAAATTTTGACTATGTGCTGAGAACACATACAAATTAGTAAAACAGTATATGTAAAAGTACGTGTTTGTTGGCAATCATCACATGACAAATCCACATAGGCAAATTTGGTTGTTTTTCAAACAGAACAAATATAATATTTGTAGAGCAGGAACATAATATTGATATTAGTATGAAATTACCAGTTGAATATTCAAAGTGTTTTCTGTATAAAAAGCTGGGAAGTCATGCTTGAGATGCTTGTCTTTGAACTTTTGGGAAATCTAGTTCACTAAACACCAACCTGGTGTATTTATAAAAATATATAGAGATATATATGTTATATAGGGTTATGGGGAGGTAGGTGTGGGGGAAGGGTGTGCCTCAGGAGGCCCACGCTGCGACATCCCTTCCCCCCAGAGGGACCAGACACATGAGAAGGTATAGTATAGAAATAGAGTTTATTTAGGGCATGGGGAGGGGAGTTAAGAGAGTACTAGAGGCAGAGAAAGGCAGAAGGAGGGAGAGAGTACAGAAGTAGAGGAGTGGAGGCAGGCCATGACCACATGGAGAGAGGGGGGAAGGGAATGGGGAGAGGTAAGAGATAAGAGATAAGAGAGAGAGGAGGGGCCAGCAGCCCCTTTTATAATGGGACAGGCCCACCTGGCTGTTGCCAGGCAACTGTGGGGAGGAGCATACCTGGCTGTTTCCAGGTAACTGTGAGGTGGAGTTTAGACAGAATGCTAACACAACCTACCTCTATATGCCCTGATGAAAGATGTGAGTAACAAAAGAGTTGGTGTAAGAAAGACTATACTTTTCAGAGAAAAAAATAAAGGAAATCTTTAAAAATCTAGAAAACAACAGAAAAGGGTGATAGAAACCTCCAGTCAACACAGGGGAAGATAGGAGGCATATGGAATCACACATTCCATGTTCTATACGTTGCTATAACAGGGATATTGTATAATTTAAGGCATAGTCAAGAGCAATTCCCTGTGCTAACGTACAGGTCTCTGTACAGCGGAGAGCCTGTTTCCAGGTGACTTTACTTGGAAGCAGGAAGCAGAGCTTAAGCTGACCCTGCTGTCCTCTGAAATCCGGAACGAGGCCACAGTGTGCCTCCAGTATTCTTTGTCACTGTGAGGGGTCAATTTGGCATATTTACCTTTATTGCATAAATTTTGTCCCCAAGGCAGTCACAGAAATCCTAGCATTAATTAAACATATTACTCATTTCTCTTTTGCAGTTAATTTATGTGTATTATAAATAACAGGATGCTTTTGTGCATATTAACTTAGATTTGGCTTGGTTTTCACTTTTGTTACATCATGTTTCTTTTTATAAAATATTTAGAAATGGCTTTAATACAGGGAAATAAACGAACAACTGAAAAACATAAGATTAATTAGACTTTCTTTCTAAAATAACCCAGGAACAAAGGCCGAGCAATATGCTTGCATGGTTTTGTGTTAGAAGTGTGAATTAGATGATTCTTTGCTAATAGGGCTCTCCTTGGAATCTGGCTCAAGTCTGAAAATGTCAACAGGGATTTATCCACTTTGTCTGGCACTCACTGTATTTAAATTCTGTGTCCCAGTAGGAATCTTTTAGCATTCCCTGGGCTAACTCAGATTCTTTACATTGTAAAACAATGGCAGCGAAATGTGGAAGCCTCCTAACAGACATTACTATACAGTTTTCAGATGCATCTCCCTAAAGAATCAAGAGAAGCAAAGTGTGAATTAATCATATGTCAATCCAGAAAGAGTAGCTACATTGTTTGTTAAATACAAACCTTAAAACCAGTTTATAAAGTATACCTATTGTTGGTCAGGAAAAATAAAAGGAATAGTGTGACTATTTATTTGTCAGGCTTTTCAAGGTCAAATGTGGTTTAAAGTAGTCCATTACTAATTATACCTTCAAGAGATTATGTTAAATAGCTTAATTCATGTTAAAAGGCTTTGCCTTTCAATTATTTAGGAGAAAGACTTCTTAGATAAGAGTTAGACAATGAACAGAGTAGAAGTCTTACAATTAGCACATAATTTATGTTGTAAGGTTGGTCAGATAACACCACCTTCCATGAATTCTAAACAGTTGCTGCACAGCTGTGGGAAGCAAGCAGTCATAGAGTTGAGGAAACAAGTTCCTGTGAATCCATGTCTTGTATCTGTTTATGCCCATGTTTGTATAATCAAAGCATACTCTGCTACAATTACTAATGCATTATTGAACTTGAAAGTGACAGCATTAAATTATGTCTCTACACATTCAATGCTCTCAGGTAACAGTAGAAACTGACTCTTAGGAGCTCAGGACTTACAGCTCCTAGAATGAAAGTGGGATTTAAGACAGATCATAAAAGTTAACCAGGGACATAAATTGCCATTAAGGATTAGAAGACTTATAGATCTTTGGACTTGAGAGGTCTGTCATATTTACCCTTAATTTTGAAAACCACAGGATTCTACCTAGCCATGATTCATTAACCCAGTTAATATAAGTCTAATAAATCACTTTAAGTTCAAGTGGGTCCTTGAATAATATGTTTTGCAGTAGCACTCTATAAATCACATGTTAGGTAAAAGGCCTTTTATCCTTGCTAACCAAAAAAAGGTGAAGCATAGCTCCATTTATTTTGTAGGGAAAAGCTTTTGTTTCCTCCGTCTGTCAGACTTTTTATTTGTCAAATTTGCTTTCAAATACATACTCAGGTTCATTGCAGTAAGATGTAAAAATTGAAATTGTGAAGATCCTAGAAGAAACTATTGGAGTAACAGATCTACAGCACTGATCTGGATAACAATATATATTAAAGACTCTGAAAGCAAAAACAGCCAGAATAAAAGAGAAGAAAAAAATGAAATTAAACCAAAAAGTTTCCACACACAAAAGAACAATTAATACAGCAAAAAGAGAATGTTCACAGTGGGAGAAATATGTGCAAGCATACAGCTGTCAAAAGGCTAGTAACTAAACCGTATGAAAGGTGTAATTAACTTATTTAGAAGGGTGGGATTCTTCTGTGTTTAAAATAGACATCTTAAGAAATTTTTTTTCTTTCTCCCAAATGTACTTAACCTTATTTCTCTACCTATAATAATGTGTTTCTTGTCAAGTTCAGGCACTTACTATACCCAGGACAGCTCCAGAGAAGCAACTGTCAGATGCTCCAATCTCCTCTCAGCCACAGAGACACTGGACCTGTTCCTTCTGACCTACCCTCAGACAGCTCAACAGACCCTAGACAGCAAGGAAACAGCCAACTCTCTTAAGACTGGACAAACATCCCCCACACCCATACTTCTAGGTTCCCCAGAGACATGTCGCCCCCAATGCAAGCATGAAACAGTCAGATATTATGACGCCCCTATTCCTGCTTTACCATTGCCTCTTTCTAGTTTTTCTTTTTTAATTAAACCAAATGTTAGCATTCTGTCTAAACTCCACCCCACAGTTAACCTGACAACAGCCAGGTATGCTCCTCCCCACAGTTGCCTGGCAACAGCAAGTGGGCCTGGCCCACTGTAAAAGGGGCTGCTTGCCTTCCTCTCTTATCTCTGTCTCTTGCCTCTCTCTTACATCTCTTATCTCTTAACTCTCCCCATTCCCTTCCCCCCTCTCTCCATGTGGTCATGGCCTGCCTCCACTTCTCCACTTCTCTACACTCTCCCTCTCTCTGCCATTCTCTGCCTCTACTACCCTCTTAACTCCCCTCCCATGCCCTAAATAAACTCTATTCTATACTATACCTTTGTGTGTGGCTGGTTCCTCAGGGGGAAGGGATGTCTCCGCATGAGCTGCTGAGGCACACCCTTCCCCCACACCTACCTCCCGCTACACCCATAGAACATATATATCTTTGTCTTTTTTATAAACACAACACCAATATTTAAAACACGCAAAGCATCTAAAAAGGCAAATTACAAAACTAGACAGACAGACAGCAGATGAGAACAGGCTTGATGATTTATGTCACGAATTATATCCAAAATAAAACTCCAAGGGGGTTTCACTTCACACCTGTTAGAAGGGCTATCAAAATGCAGATTGATAACAAACTTTGGCAAAGATGTAGACAAAAGGGAACTGCTGCACGTTGGGGACAGGGATGGGAATAACCATACTATTGTGGAAAACAGTATGGGAATATCTCAAAAAATAATTAGAATTTCTAAATGAGCCATCAATCTCACTTCTGGTTAGATATCTGAAAGTTTTAGGATCCCTGCAGCGAAGAGAGAGATCTTCACTCTAATGCTCTTATGTTCACCCAGCATTATTAAGTAAAATCATGGAAATATTGTAGGGGCCCAACAATGGATGAGTGGGGAGAAACGTATTCATATATATGTACACTAGAGAGAGAGAGAGAGAGAGAGAGAGAGAGAGAGAGAGAGAACAGAGAGAGACAGAGAGAGACAGAGAGAGAGAGAGAAGGAGAGAGAGAGGAGGGAGAGAGAGAGGGAGAGGAGAGGGAGAGAGAGAGAGAGAGAGAGAGAGAGAGAGAGAGAGGAGAGAGAGAGAGAACAGAGAGAAGACAGAGAGAGACAGAGAGAGACAGAGAGAAGAGAGAGGAGAGAGAGAGAGGAGGGAGAGAGAGAGAAGACAGAGAGAGACAGAGAGAGAGAGAGAGAGGAGAGAGAGAGAGAACAGAGAGAAGACAGAGAGAGACAGAGAGAGACAGAGAGAAGAGAGAGGAGAGAGAGAGAGGAGGGAGAGAGAGAGGGAGAGAGAGAACAGAGAGAAGACAGAGAGAGAAGGAGAGAAGAGAGAGGAGAGAGGAGAGAAAGAGAGGAGGGAGAGAGAGAGGGAGAGAAGAGAGAGGAGAGAGGGAGAGAGAGAGAGAGAGGAGAGAGAAATGGAGGCTACTGTACAGTATGAAAGGAGATAAATGGGGAATTATATGTCAGGCACAACAGACAAATATTCCAAGATTTTATGTATATGTAAAATCTAAAATGAGTCATTTTTTGAAAGTGAGAGTAGAAACGTAGGAATGAAGTGGGAAAGAATTATCAATGATCCCACTTTTCAGCTTGACTTTCAGAGATGGCGTCCAGTGCTCTGTTGCAGTGCATGGAACAGCAGTTAGTAATCATATGTGGCATAGTTGACAAAAGAATAGCTCATTAACAATATCACCAGACCTACACCCTAATGTTAACAATGTGGTCAATATGCTATGTAACTTGATTTCATCTTTCTACAGTGCATTCATACAACAAAATATGTAACTTTCATAGTTATTTAATAACTCTCTGTTATTAATATGAGATGGTTAACCCCAATAATCGAGGCAGAGTCCTATAGATTTATTTATTCAGCTTAGCACAATTACTGGGGGATTACCCTACATTTCTATATGCTAGACTACTTCTCAGCTGAGCTCCCGACATACTTGCTTTGAGTCTAGCCTACATTATCGGTCTGTCCTCAGGGGGCATTTCACTGGGCCATGTGCTCCTGGCCCATCCCAATTAATGGGGGCTTCCTCTTCTCTGTGTATCCTTTCTCCTCATAGTTCCTGCCTGCTACCCCCAGCCCAGTAACTGAAATTCTACCTCTATTCACCCCAGTAATTGGCTGTAGCCAATTTTATTTAGCCAATAACTTTACATTGCGAAATAAAGTTTGCATAACATTATTTGGTGTACATGAGAATCTGCTCATGGGGCAACCAGATCTTAGGGGCCAGTATTTACCATTTGAATACATAGCAGCTCTAGATCAAACCCCAATAAAATTATACATTACGCTTTATCGTCCACCCTACATTTATCAATTATAAAACGTAAAGATAGGACAGAATTCCTCTAATCACTGATACTGAAAAACGTAGCCTTCACAAGAATGTCAAATTAAATAATCTCTTCTCATAGTTCTACAAGTTTGAGGAAATAAATAAGAATATTTAACTTTCAAAACAGTCTAAATTTTTATATGTTCTGTGTACTTATATGTAGACTTTCTACTTTTAATTTCTGGTTGTAAATGTATACTGGAAAAAAAAAACCTTTAAACACATAAGAGAATTAACTAACCATAAAGGCTTTACACATAATGAAGTACATGACAAGTAAAATTTTGCTGTATGCAAGGCAGTACATGCATGTGCTGTTTGTGTGGATCATTTAAAAATGATAGCACCGTGTTTTGCCTTATGTAATGAAGAATAAACTTTTTGTGCCTTAACTGCTTGCTTACATGACTCATTCCCAGGACCCTGAGACACTCAGGCCAACTCTATCAAGTTCTGTAACCTCAATGCAGTTTCCTGTCCTTCCTTACCTAACCCCTGAGACTCTCTCAATGTGCTCACTGGAAACGATGATAATACCTTGATAGTTAATTCCTTTCATTGTTTTCAAGGCTTCTCTTCTTTGATGCTAACTAAAACCAAGATTTCCTAATAACTATTTCATTATGTAAGTGGGAGCAGTTCCCACTCAGTTAATGCTTCCTTTGAACAAACTCCTTGCTTCTGACAACCTCATTCAGTATCAGCAAATACCATTGGATACTATTGAGCTTCCAGTTTAATCCTTGACTCAACACAGCTGGTTACGATGTGCTAAGTACAGGTGGATTGTCATTTACCTTGTGTCAACTACTTCCTTGTTAAACCATGACCATCTGGCCCCTTACTCTGTTTTGCACTGATAATCAAAGTCACTGAATTTCCATTGTCATATTTCAAATGACAACTCCTCCCTAATCATGATTTCAAGAATTATTTTGGTGTCATTCCTTGTCTAACACTCTGATGTCAATAAGCCTGTAACTGTGTGGATCTCAGTGCCCTTCTCTTTGTGAAGCTGGTTGTATTTGTGATCACAGCCAACAATGGAGTGTTCCCGTCATCATCCTTGAGGCTAGACTTTTGTATTAAGGTTAGCATATCCTTTCTGACAAGGCTGCTCAGGATCCATATAAATATTTCATGTATAGACAGTAGTTAGATTGGACCTGGGCTGATAACCTCACTTTAACTTGCCCACTCCTATGAGAATGTTGTCTCTAAACATGCCCATATATGGTTGGGCACAATTATTTTTCCTGCAAAAGTTATTGTTTCACTCTTAAGCAAAAAAAAAAATCAAACAAAGAAGACACATCTCAAGTTTTCTGAAACATACAAGATCTCTCTTACCCATCTATCTGTCTATCTAGTTATATATAATATATGTTAACATATAATATATTATGTATAAACTATGATAGATGATAGATGATAGATGACATATGAAATATGATATGATATATAATTGATGGATAATATACAATAAATATATAAAACAAAGTACAAAATATATAATATGTAATAAGTATGTAATATACACATATAATACATAATAAATGATACATGATATATGATACATCATATATGACACATGATATATAATACATGATATATAGTAAAACAATGTATGATATATAATATATGATATATGATATATGACATGATATATGACACATAATAACTGACATATGACATATAACATAACATACAAAACATATAGCATATAGCATATAACATAATATATAATAAAATGTATAACATGCAATGTACAATATATCATATGTAACATGTAACATGATATATGATATGTGTTATGTAATATATGATATATGATAATTTAAAATATGCAATATGTAATATGATAAAGCATATTGGATATAGGATAGTAGGATACAGGTTGTATGATTGATATATAATATATGATATATAACTAATATATTAAATATAATTATGTAAATATTGAAATATTTATATATTAGACATTATATATCATATAATTTACATATTTGCACGTATATAATTATAATATATACTATTTTATAATTCTAAATCTTCCTGTCTATGTATGTATTCAACTATCCATCAATCTTCATGCACACTAGAAATGAAAATAGAAGGCAACTACTAGGCAGGACAATAAGGTCAAAAGGGCACGTTGAAGGAACAGGAAACTTACAGGGAGGAAAACAAATTCTCATTCAAAATTAGGTATGTGTGTATGCATATGTGTGCTTTGTGCTTGTTTGTCTTTAAAGGACAATGGAAACACTTTGTTGAGAAGAAGAGTACTTGAGAGCTTAGAAAAGACCAAAGATGGTAGAGTTAATAGAGAACAAGTTGCAATTACAAATATAGCAATCTATATGATGGACATATATCATAATATGACAATCTGACAGTTTAACACACCTCGTGGACTTAAGAAAGCATAACTGTGCAGCCTAAAAATAATAAATATGATCATATTTTATAGTACTGAAGTTTTGAAGATCAACATCAGAACTTCATAGGAGACACATTCCTGGGAACACCATCCACAGAACTTCACTTACTAGCATGTGTCTCATCCGAAGGCGTCTACATTATCAGTCATGACTGCTTTTTACCCTCTTAAACAACAAGTCAACAGAAAGCACATACAGACAGAAACTTCAAATAATAATTCACACTGACATAGGATAGATGTTATTTGTTAGTGAATTATGTTTGCACTCAGTTCTCCCTAGACATTGTAGATACTTGCTGGGGTAGCCCACACATATTGTACCAACTGTCTATGAAAATGTGTCCCTGTATTCTAAGTTTTTATTGCTGAGCTGGTGGTGCCAGGCTAGCAGGTTATACAAATGTTTGGCAATTCCTTACCTGCAGAAAAAAGCAAGGCAAGCTGCTGTGGGAAAAGCCATGGATCTATGATCTTAAGGGCAAATGTAGGAGTATGGGATATGGCTCTTTGTGGCAACTGGAGCTGGGGCAGAATCATGGAGAGCAGGACAGAGGCAGGGGACAGAAGGGAGACAGGAAGATAGAGAGGTAGAGCAGAGAGAGCCACTTGGAGAAACACAATGGCTGCGGAGTGGGATTAAAGATGAGGCTTCCTGAGAGACTGCCCCGGTCAAAAGTCTGCTTTCTACCACACAGACACCTTCGTGTCTTTATTATTAAACCTCAAGCAGGAGCCCAATAGTTAGGCAGTAGACAATATAATATTTGAACATATGTGAACCTGCACAAAGCTCTGATTTCTTAATAACAGATCGTTGTTGCCGAGAAATTTATAAAACTTCCTTCCATGATTTTCAACACTGTAAGAGCAAATGTAGCTAGTACAGTTGTAGCAACTGTAGACAGCACCTCTACACACACACACACACACACACACACACACACAATTGTATTTGTCTCTCAATCTCTCCTATGTATCCTCCTTCAACATTTCCTGGATAACCCACTTCTGAAACTATAGTTTATTTTCTCAGGGCATAACTTGTCCTGGTCCAGTGCATTTTCTGAATTTTCTCTCCACATGGCTTTGGGTCTTTTGTGAGAGTAATCTGGTCATCATATAATCTAACGAGATTGAGCTTTCACATTTTATTCATCTTCCATTCACAGACTGTTTTCAAGTAAATACATGGATTGTACTTCTGTCATCGTCCATTATGTAGTTTCTGAGAGAAAAAAAGTTATGTTTGCTTAGCCTATTTGAAATACAAAACACCAAGCTATATTTGGAAGACCTCTTAATAAAGGAGATTTTTCATTATTCAAATTATTGTTCTTTTAGTTTTGAAAGTATAATATAATTACATCAACTATCCCCCCACTGTCCTTTCTCTAGAGACTCCAGTATTCCCTTCTTTTTCACTAGTAATTGTTTTTATATACATTTACGTGCAAACCATTTAAGCGTGTGTTCCTATTATTAGAGATTTATTTTATATATTATATGGTGTTCATATCTGATGTTTTTGTATTTTAATGTCCTTCACAGGAGTTGAGTCATGAAGAAATTGTTATGGTATATTAAGATAAAACTAAGATAAGATCTGATGCACACAAATGGCACATGTACTTTATATTTGAAGGCCAGAACATGCCTATCTTTTTCTAAGGACATTCTGATTTCTGCATCTGCTGTAAAATAAAAACATATTTCATTGATATGAGAGTTTGGCTCTATATGTATATCTGCAACACATACATGCATGCTTGCTACCTGCAGAAGTGAAACAATTGGGTCTTTAGGAACTAAAGTCAGGAATTGTTTTGAGCCACTGCGTGGGTGCTGGGAACCAAAGCTTTTAACCACTGAGCCATTTCTGCAGCTACCTCTGCATGAGTTTTAAAGTCTTTTATCAAAGTGTGTTCTAGTATTTCCTTAACACAGCTCACAAACACCATTCCTGTACTCTACATTGATTCATTTAAATCTATGCCTTGAGCATTAGCAGGAGAAGCAATTTAATGAACCAGATACTGATATTTATTAATGATGTAGCCAGAGATTTTTAAATTACTTGGAATGTTAGAAAGTAATTCTCTAAGTTATTTCATATATTATATTAAAGCACTTAATAATTAACAAGCTATAACTACTCCAAAGTACATTCATACCTCATGTTCAAACATGAATTTCCTCATAATCGGATATCAATATTTTATTCTTATTGAATATCACAAGCATTTAAAACTCATTTCACCATGCCTTAGGCATCAATTGTTTTAACTACTCAATGAGAGGAATCTGATAAATGCATACATAATTATAACTTCTCGTCTCAGAAATTTCACAGAAGATAAAATATATTTGCATTTTACTATTTTATACCATAAATTACTGTCTAATCACATTTGACGTTTCCTCACAACTTTTAAAAGTTTTAAAAAATGGTTTTATTGTTGGGCAGTGGTGGCACACACCTTTAGTCCCAGCACTTGGGAGGCAGAGGCAGGTGGATTTCTGAGTTCGAGGCCAGCCTGGTCTACAGAGTGAGTTCCAGGACAGCCAGGGCTACACAGAGTAACCCTGTCTCGGAAAAAAAAAAAAAAAGAAAGAAAGAAAAAAAAAGAAAAAATGGTTTTATTTATCTGTGTGAGAGAGATGGAGGGAGGGAGACAGAAAGAGCATACAGGTGTGAGGACTGGTGTTCAAAGGATTTCATTATGAAGGTGGTTGCCTCCTCTCATGCTCATGAGATGGAACTCAGGTTGTTTAATCCAAGAACCTACCCTACTGACACAGTTCATCCAAGAAGGCCACACCTCCTACTAATACTCACTAAGCATTCAGATATATGATCCTATGAATATGAAGCCTGATGACCTGAGTTTTAGCCTAAGATCTACATGGCAAAGGGAAAAAATGGCGCCAAAATAGGTGTTCTCTGATTATCACATGCATGCCGTAGTAGAATGCCAAAATGTAAATTTAAAAGAAATGAAAAAAAATTAAAATTCCATAAGAATTATTACCACCTGAAAGGTTTTACATATATAGAAAAAGTTTTCAAACAATCCTTAAAATATTGTAGTTTTTTCATCCTGGCCCCAAAGTCTCCTCTGCCTCCAAATCCACATGTCATAGCTGCTTTATGTGGTCAATATGGGCTCGTTTCTGATAAAAGACCAAAATCTACCTCAGACCTTAGAATATTCCACTATCAGCCTCATACACCACAGTCAGTCCCCAACTGCAGTGCCTGACAAAGGGCCCGCATGAGACTGGCCTTGTCCGAATCATCCATGGACTAGTCAAGGAAACATAGGGTTTTGGTAGTTTCTGTGAGGCCAAGTCATTGTCTTTATTTGTGCATCTACTGTTGACCTTAGCAGGCTCCAGTGGCTAAGTACAAATGTGTGGTCACACAGACAGCCCTGCTAAAGCTCAGTGGGTCACAAACCAAAGCAGATATAAATGGGAGAATTCAATCTGTGGGGAAGGAATGAGTGAATAGGGAAATCAGGGAAATGGGACCAGTGTCAGGAACAGTGGTCAGTATGCATTGTGCTCATCTGTATCATTGTCAAACAGTGATATATAAAAATGTAATGAGAAAACAGAACCAAAATTGTGGATATCAGTTATGTTTTCATCTCTGTGAACCCAAGTAGAAAGGATCAATTTCTTTTTTAAAAAAATTTAAATTATCGTTTTTATTTTAAATAAAAATGTAATCAGATCATTTCCCAAATTCTCCTTCCTCTCTCTTGTCCCTTCCATGTCCCCCAACCTCACTTCCTTTAAAAATCATGGCCTTGTCTTCATAATTGTTACATAGATGTAAAAATGCATAAATAATTAACTAAACCTGCTGAGTCTGTTTAGTGTTGCTTATATGTGCCTGATTTGGGGAAATAACCCTTAGGATTTAGATAATCAGTCAGGGAGCTTGTGAGTGGGAATGACTAATTCTCCTCTTAGTAATCCCTTTCTGTGGCTATGGCCATCCATCACCATTAGCAGGCTAATCCTTGGGGAAAACAAATGCTCTTTCATCAAATGTTAATTGTTTATAGCTTAGGATTGGATACCCATGTGATTTCCCCCTATTCATGCTGATATATCAATGGGTGTTGTTATTGTTAATGTCTTGCTTAAGAAGCCATTTTAATAAGATCCACTGTCTTTTTCTGAGCAGTTAGGAGAACATGGGTGTTAGTCCTTCTTTTGATAGCTGGGAAAATTGATTAGTGACTCCATTTGAGTTGAGCTTTTCTGTGTTGGGAGACTTTTATTACTGCTTCAACCTCATTGAATGGATTTAAATGGTTTATCTCAATTTTCTTGTGTTAGAAACTGCTTTTATTTCTTTTGGACATATAAGATTGTAAGGAGCGGTTAGAGTATTCGCCATTACAAGATGGCGCTGACCTCCGCTGTCGCTCTAAGGAAACTTACGGATAGCGCGGGGAAAACCCCCGAAGCGCATTATGGGTGTACATGACTAATCACCGCCCACTCCCGGGGCGTGCCAATCAGTGGAGGACACGCTGCCTCAGGGCTATATAACAGCGCCATTTTGGGGCCCCAGGGTTCCTCCTCTATCAATGGCTGAATAAAGCTGAACTGCAGACGAAGCCTGCGTGTCACGTGTCTTCTTGCTGGCGAGAGGCTCGCGGGACAACTGGTGCCGAAAACCCGGGACGCCGGGAACCCCCCCGCCCAACGGACGGGGAGGCTTCGCAAATCTGCAGTGGTAGGTGAGCTCTCTCAGGTATGCTGGATTCTGAATTTCTGACGGGGTCGTTTGCGGGTGATGCACTGCTGAGACTTCTCTTGACAATTGTGATTGCTGCCTGCTTCCTTGAGATAGCTAATGGCCAGGAGGCACTAGAAGACATTCAGGATAGTTTATCTGAGTCAGAGCGGAACCATAGGTTAGGAGCTCGACCAAAACGGAGAGATGCATCTAAGGAAACAGGCCTCCCCAGAAAAGGAGATATAAAGGGGAAGATAAGAGGGGGAAAGGATGCCCTGGGAGAGAAAGCAAAAGAAGGTGCCCTAGCACCATCCAAGGAGCTAGAGGCCATGAGGTGCTTCTAGACTAGAGATGTTGT
>CM052708.1:9980066-9999118 GCA_028551405.1 Uromys caudimaculatus
TCCCCTCAAGCGTGGTTTTCATTTGTGGGTTAACAGCCCTTGCACCCCTAGGAGATATGCTCCATTGCACGGGGATGGGTGTTACTCATAGCATAGCCTCCTTAGCCCTTGCACCCAGGGGTCTTGTACCATTGCACCTGGAAGGGTAAGGATGGAATGCTCTCAGAATATTGGCCCTTGATCGCCTATTCACTCATGATGGAATTCGCTTGATCGAGCCTGGTTCTGTGTTTTGATACCACTGTAGGGAGGTGTGGCCCTATTAACCCAGCTGACCCCCCTCTCCTTCTTACTTGAAAGAATAGGGGGAGATGTAAGGAGCGGTTAGAGTATTCGCCATTACAAGATGGCGCTGACCTCCGCTGTCACTCTAAGGAAACTTACGGATAGCGCGGGAAAATCCCCGAAGCGCATTATGGGTGTACATGACTAATCACCGCCCACTCCCGGGGCGCGCCAATCAGTGGAGGACACACTGCCTCAGGGCTATATAACAGCGCCATTTTGGGGCCCCGGGGTTCCTCCTCTATCAATGGCTGAATAAAGCTGAACTGCAGACGAAGCCTGCGTGTCGCGTGTCTTCTTGCTGGCGAGAGGCGCGCGGGACATAAGATAAAGTAGGATTGATGGGTTATATGGTAAGGCCATGGATAATTAAAAATTTAACTAGACAGAAGACCAAGATACTATTGTGAGATCCAGTATCCTAGAAATGACAGGGAAGCTACACTAATGATACTTAAACTATTAGACTGCCTAAATCGGACCCTAATAGACATGTTATCATGGAAGGGGTAAATTTCCAGGGCCCCCCTCCTAACAGAACTACAGATAAATGAAAAGGATCAATTTCTTTATGAAGAGTGATACAAGAGATCACTGCTGTCATGTTTTGTACCATCCCCTGCCTATATGGTCTTTCATTGACTTCGTTTCCAAAGATTTTCTTTTTTTTAATGTTGGCATTTAATTCTGCAAACATAATTGTTTTAGTCATTTCAATTTTGTATTATATTTTAAAATTTTTCATCATAATTCAGTTAGTCTCAATTTACCCTTATGTAATGTCTACTGTTAATTATTCAGGTATGTTAATAATAATTTGGCGTAGTATGGTTTTTGAGTTCATATTTTTAAGAGACAGAATTAGAATGTATTATAGGCAATAGCCTAAGGCTCATTCCTAAAGTTCATCACCATGTATTAATATTAAATGGATTTCTGATGATATTCTTTAGTTGAGAGGATATAACTTACTTCATATCTGAGGAATCACAAGACTCTTATGATAAAATGTTGCCAGTTTGGTTTTTGCTGTTGTCGTTGTTTTCTAGAGACTTTATGATGGGGATGTATGAAGGCTGTTGCCGTACAGTTGGCAACCAAAGCACAAAATCTAGAACTGGAACAACATAAGTCTAGGCTTATGGAGGTCATTTGGCCTTGCAATTAAAATAGGGGAACTTTATTTATCGTCTGAATTGGCCATGGAAAGAACGTATAGGATATTTGGAATCTGCAGCATAAGCCATGCTATGTTCTTCAGTGATCAGTGCTAACTAATAATGGACTCACACTTTCGGTTCCTCTGTTTGATTGATTCTCTGTTTCTCAGTATTTGACTGTGCTCCATTAAAAGATTTTCTCTGTGCCCTGATGTTTGAGCGCTGAAGATGGAAAACTTACCTAAGGTTTATAGTGACTGCCACTACAGCATGTATGGTAAGTTACTATTTCACTTTTGGCATTTGTCCTTGTTTTCAATGGAGCATGCTTTTGGAATATTGAAGCAAAGCGTTTACTAAATGAAATGCAAACATGCATTTGAAGCCACTTCTGAAAGTGCAAAGTGAACATCGGAGCAGACAGAAGCAGATCTTCCTGCAAAGCTAAGGAAACACAGGAAGAAACACAGCACTCCAACCTGACTTAGTGGGCTGAGGAGTTGCAAGCAGTAGGCTCATACAGTCTGTGCATATTACGAACCCATGTCTGTTACTGAGAAAACCAAGTAATTCATTTTCATGAGGCTACCCACGTACTTATTCCAATTAGGTAGAATACACAATTCTATCAATTAGGACAGAAGCCATAAGGAATCTAAAATGAGATTTCTCTTCCTCAATCAGGATAATACTGGAAGAAAACAGTATATTACCTTTGATTTTGAAACAGTCAAGTATAAGTAATCTGGTAATTCTGAGGGACACTCTGCGATAAAGCCAGGTGACTTTTGCAACTCCATTGATGTTGAATATGTTTAAGGGACTCCATCTGTATGTAGGGAAAATCACATTCTGTATTTAAATCATAAATTACAATTTGAACAAAAAATTGTAGCTATAATATATTGGTTAAGCTGTTGACAAAATAGCCCTTCATCATTTTATTGCTTAAAAATAGAAATAAGTAAAAGGTGACCTGATAATCTGCTCTGTATTCTTCCAGGTTAGTGCATGTGTTGTTAAAATTATCAACGAACTAGAAAAAAAAAAATATTTGAAATGGAGATAGGCATTTTGTAAGACGTACTATTAGTTTTAGCATATCTTAGATAGAGATCAAAGAAGCCTTATCAGGAAATGCTGGCTGACAGGCCAGCTACAAATTTCAATCTTGTAAATGTTAGGGTTAAATCTGAGGTTCAATGATTTAAGGATTCTTTTATTTGCACATCCAAAGCAATCAAAAAAGGAAAGAAATGAAGAAAACAGAAAAAAATAATTGATAATTTCTAACCAAAGCAGTTGTAAATTTTCTTCTTATTGATGAATCACATCCCATAAAAATATTGTACAATTCTTATATGCAGGTGATCATTTCACAAAATCATTGATGTTTCTCAAATTATTAAAACACCTACATTGGTATCCGAGAAATTTGGATCTGATTTTATAAATAGTGTAATATGTTACACAAATACAACTGAATCTAAGTTTAAACATACATGGAATATCCAAAGTATGTAGATGCCATTCACTGACAAAATGTGTTTGTCAGCACTAGAAATCATACATAAAAAAATCACAGATGAATAAAATCAGGTGTATGTGAGGGGAGATCCTGACTGCTTCTAAACTGAGTTGCATACTTGTTAGTAACATGAATTTAAAAAGAACTTTCTAGAAAATTAAGGTATGTTTTGTTTTACTGAACAGCATTTCAAAAATGTAAAACGTAGTTAAATGACTGGGAAGGAGAATACTTACAATTTCTATTTAAAAAGACATGTCATCTTAACCTACACTTGCAGCTTACCAAACTAGAAAAAGAAGAGAAACTAAATTCAAAGCAAGCTTAAGAAAGGGGTGGAAAAAAATCAATAAAACTGAACGCAGAAAAAAACAGAAAGGCAAATCAAAAGCTGATTCAGTTCCTCCAAACTCCACTAAAATCAAGACATCTGCAAATCAGTGTCCTTGCATGGAGGCTTGTTGCCTTTCAGCTGCTAGGGCTGTTTTTGTTCCTGGGTCAGACTTCCTCTCCTCATCTACAAAATTAAGTTCTCAAAGAATTTAGTAAAAAAGGGATTCTAAAAATATAAAAAAAGTGAAGGAAATACAGAAGAAGCATGACTGACAGACACTAAGAACAGTGTAGGGACATTGAATCCGAACACAATATGCACATATGTTCAAAACATGTTTGCTAAAATATTTAGCATCTGTTGAGAAAAGACATGACACGCTTGCAGTGGTGAATCTTGGAAGCAACATTTCAGGTTCAAAGTTGATGTCACCAGTCACATGCATGGATAGTTTGCTTATCATTATATTATGGGCTGAAAAATAATCATTTTTTGCCTTTGTGTATTCCTTGCCTATAATTTCTAATGTCTAATCTATATGTAATTATGATAAAATAGAGGGTAAATATGTAGGGCAATGATTTGTAAAATGACTTTTAATCATTGACAGGATAGAAATAATAAGAGAAAAAAAATAATGACGAACTTCTTTAGATGAACTGATGAGAAAATTCCATGAAGCTCACATTATGTAACAGAAAATATCATGGACTTAAATAAAGTCTGGACATTAATCAATATTATTGTTACAAGATTAATTTTGCAAATATGTTATTCCTCGGCAAGAAATTAATAAGAATAGGCAGAAGAGAATACCGAAACTGCTAATAATTCCTGTGTGAATTGTTTTGTCAAACGAAAACTTTCCTTAAAATGCAATTGCTAACCTACGGTTTGTAACACGGAGGGGAAATAGTTTAAAAATCCTAACTACAGGTTACTGTTATGGTTTCAATGATAAGATTCCCCCTAAAGTGTCATGGACTGAACAACGGGTTCTTAGTGGGAGATGCCTGGAGAGCTTCAAGAAATGGGAAGTAAGGTGACCAAGTGGGAAGACGTGGACCACTGAAGCAGAGGTCTGCACATTGTATCATTATGGGACTTGTCCTGTCAAGTCCTCTGCTTTCTTTCTGTTGTGAGGTAAAGAAACAACTCCCTCATGCTTCTGATGCCATTAAATTCTTCCCAACTACATGTAGGCAAAAGCAGCAATGTAAAAAGCCCTCTAAAACAATGACTCTGATCAGACCCTTAGTCCTTTTGTGTTGTTTGCTTGGAGAATTTAGCACAAGGAGAAAAGAAACTGCCATAGCTCTCTCTAGGTTATGTTTCTTAAGTTTCCTTTTCAAATAGATACTTAATTCTGGGTTAAAAGAGCATTGCAGAAAAAAAACAAGAAAAACAAAAAAACAAAAACTGCATTCTAATCATTGTATTATATCGTTAAGATATTTGAGGATGGTTCTAGGGCCTTTCTCCTGAAGAACTAAAGAGATCATAGATGAAATAATCTTGCTTCCGTTTTTCTCCACCCTTCTAATAATGACAGGCCCACCTAGCTCACTAATTTGACAGGACTCAGAACAGGATAGTGGTCTTGCAACCAGGTTCCTCAGAGAAAGAGAAGAGAAAACTGCAGGAGGATGATGTTGAGTTTTCTGTCACATTTTTAATAAGAATTCATTTCTTCATGAATTTTGTCATGTCATTAAGCTCCATTTATAACATTCATAACACCATTAATGTTCACATATATTTGAGTCCTCTTTGATTCTCAGAAACGGTCAACAAAGCTTGTTGAAAAATAATATTTGCTTGACATTTTCTCACGTGGTACCATTCATTTAATTGTAGAGCTTTGGTCTAATTGAAGCGTGGTACATGAGGATGACAAGGATAGTTAGGTCCTTTCAGTCAGAATCGTTTATTCTTGCACTGCAGCTCCTTTGTCACCCTGGCATTTTCAATTGCAGAAGACGTGGCTGTGAGAGAAAGAAGTCTCAGTCTGAGCTAGCACTGCCTCTGCTAATAATGTGCTTGAAAGTGACATGAAACTTTTCAAGTTGGGAGAAATACCCACTTTTAGAAAAACAGTTAGATAGTCTTTCTCCCACACAGAATGCTTTAAACCTCTCCCCTTTGGTGGAATAAAGGCAGCTTTAAAGAAAAAATAATAATACGAGAATTATTGAAATGCAGCAGTCACCCAGGATTTCTCTGTGGTCTCCTCCATTGTGCTCTCGCAGTGGCTCTGTTAGGTTCAGTCCAACGATGAGACTGGAAGGACCATTTTAATGGAAACTAGACAGACAGGACATTAATTTACTGAAGGAACTCAAGTCACAGAGGAGCTTAATGGTGAAGAAAGATGTGGTTTTATGATTATAAAATTAATGTTGTTTTCCTCCAAAGTTTCATTAAATTAGTTCATTTTTCAGAAGAATGCCTAACTGGAAAATAATTTGTAGAACTCTACTCTTTTGACTAGTGAAGAAGTTGAATAATATCAAAGAAATAGCATTTTAAAGATCTTTAAACAATTTTTAGTCAAGTTTATATGTCTGTGTGTCTATGGGTGCTCTTGAGGACCAGTGCCCTTGGGTTCTAGAGGACAGTGCTGGAGTTACAGGTCATTGTGAGATACGTTATATCGGTTGTGAAAATCCAATTCGGATAGCTTGGAAGAAAACTCTTAACCTCTGAGCCATCACTTAGCTCCATAAATAAATTTTGTAGAAAGTTGAATACCTGTGGTAGGCTACTGAAAACTATTTTCTATTTTGTTTAGCCTTCCATTATCTGCAATGACTGACTCCATGGATTTTGATCACCTATTTTTTTAGGCAGTAGAAAAATAGCTACTATTATGTATTCCCTGATGTTGAATTCACTATACCCCTGAGTTCATGTTTTTCTTTTCACCCTTAAAATGGACAGCCAATTTCCATAAGTATACTTGCATAATAGAACAGAAATGTGATGGAAACTCTAGCGACCAACGCAAAAGTTAGTAAGAAAAGTGCCAGGTTGATCCCGTCAAAGGACATTAAGCTTCTTAATGAGAAGACAGGCACATGATTTGTATTTTAAGCAATTAAATATGAGTAAGGATTTTTAAAAACTTACACAAGCTGAAGGACACTTGTGGATATTCTTCACACATTTTCAGAATCATTTCTGAGTTGTAGCATGAGATTCCAGGTCAAAAGGGGAGAGATTACAGGAAGAATTAATATGGGGACCAGGACATATGAACATAACTTTGTACACATGGAAATTACAAATCAGTGTGTAGCATCCCGGAAGTGATGACTGTGGGGACAGAGGCCATATTGGCTGGCAATAAGATACTGGATAACATGTTGCATAGTGTGTGCTAGCAGTTCATACAGCTGGAGGGAGAGTGAGTGATGGCATGAGTCATGAATACTATTTTACACTGATTTCCAATGTTTTCAAATATCAGCATAGAATGGCATATATGAATCTTGATTAGAGTAGTTGTACAGTGAAATATTTCTTAGCAGAAAAAAACTGAATCTATGTAGGCAGGTGTGAAATCTAATGAATCTTAATTGTATAAGGAGTTACAGTAAAGATTCCCAGATCTATCACAATCATAGTAATGAAACTAGCATGGGACTGTCTTAAAACAAGACATGTAGATCAATGGAACAAAATAGGAGAGTCACAGATGAGCATATACAATTATAGTCATTTAATGTTTGATAAAGGTGTCAAAAATATTGCTGGGCAGTGGTGGCACACGCCTTTAATCCCAGCAGTAGGGAGGCAGAGGCAGGAGGATTTCTGAGTTTGAGGCCAGCCTGGTCTACAGAGTGAGTTCCAGGACAGCCAGAGCTACACAGAGAAACCCTGTCTTGAAAAAAACCTATATATATATACTGACACAAGAATAGCACCTTCAACAAATGGTGAAGGGAAAAGGAAAAGTGGAGACGTAGAATTAAATTATCCCATCTATATCACCTTGCACAGAAATTAACTCCACGCAGATGCTCTGAAGGGCTATCTATAAAACCTGCATGATGAAATAGCTTGAAGACAACATAGGTCCTAGAAAGTACATGTTGAACAGGATCCCATTTGATGAGAAATTAATTTCAGTGTTTGACCTTGTGAATCTAACAATGCTTTCACGAAGCTGAAAAACAATCAATTAAGTAATGAGGATGTCCAAAGAGTGGGAAAAATCTCCCGACTAAACTTCTGGCAGATGACTAAAGTCAAGAAAACAAGTGACTCAACTGAAGACTGCACTGTAGATCTAAACATAGAGATCACAGTAGAAGAAATTACAATGACTAAGAAGTATTTCAAAGGGATTCAACATACTAAGCATTATGAAAATGGAAATCAAAACTACTACAAAATTTCATTTTTACCCAGAATAGGTAAGATAAAAAAATCTAACACAGAATGCTAGAGAAGATTTGGGTAAAAGGATCCCTGATTCACTAATTTACTATTGGTAGGAGTGTAAACTGGTTCATTCACTCTGGTAATCAGTTTCACAAATTCTCAAAACACTAAAAGTAAATCTACCATATAAGCCATATATATCACTACCAGCTATATGCTGAAAAGACTGGCCATCATATACCATAGATATGTGCTCACAAGCATCTCATAAGTCATTTTCTCTCTGTCTCTCTCTGTCTCTGTCTCTGTCTCTCTCTCTCTCTCTCTCTCCTGAGACAGGGTTTCTCTGTGTAGCCCTGGCTGCCCTGGAACTCACTCTGTAGACCAGGCTGGTCTCGAACTCAGAAATCCACCTGCCTCTGCCTCCCTAGTGCTGGGATTAAAGGCGTGCGCCACCACCGCCCGGCTTCATTTTCATTGTCACTATATTCACAATAGCTAAGAATAGAGACAGAATCTATGTCCTTTAACTGATGGATGGCTAATGAAATCATGGTATATATGTATAAGAGAATACAGTCTACCTGATATGAAAAAGGAAATCAGCTGATGTAATTCAGACCCAGAAAAAAAAAAAAAAAGCTCCAAGAGTTTCCTTATGTGGATATTAGCTCAAAATCTTTACAAGTAAATATATAACCTGGGTTCATCACAGAAATCTGGGCAATGAAATAAGAACATTAAGGGGTTGGAGTGGGGTCTTGAGAATAGTAGGACATTTGCTATGAAGGGAGAAATGGTAAAAACATGATACCATTTTTTTTTAAATTAAGCATGAGTCTATAGTTGTTTATCAAATAGTAGTCTTGTGTATTTTGTGTCAACCCCTCATTTGGAGATAGAAAACAAACACCTCAGTGGACAACTTAACCCCTTTGAATTCCTAAGGCACATTGAACATCTATAGCCCATGAAAGACATGTTACATTTCCCCATTACTGGGGCAGAACGAAGCTCAGGGAATGAACCAGGGGAAAGTCTGCTGTAGTGTTTTTCTCTCTATACTGAGTAATTCACACTGGCAGTATTTTGCTGTCTAGTTTTCTTTCATTTTGAAAGATTTCAGCTAAGAAAGCTGCATGCCATTTTCTAATGTCAAATCAAGATTGATATTTTGCCTCATTGTTCTATAGCTTTTGCATCATGGAATTCTCATATCTTTACATGACAAGAAGGCAGTGGAGTGTGGAAAGCAATTTAGTAAATGGAAAACTATTTTGAAGAGAAAATGAATAAAACACAAAATATTTAAATGAAGCAATAGCATTCCTGATTCAGCTGCCAATACCAAGCATCTATGACAAGGCAGGAACATTGCATGTTTCAAAAACTTGAGAATGTGTGAAATAGACAAAACCCTATCTGTAATGATTTTCTGAAGAAGGATAAGAGAAATACTAAACTTTAAATAGATGTAGACAGATAATAAGAGCTGTCAATTTTTGCTCATACGATTTTTATGTGGCTAAAGTACAATGACTGTTGAGATACTTGTGTGGTATTTTGAATGGATTTGAAAATAAAATTTAAAGAAGCAGTGGTAGTCTTTCATTTACAAATCATAATTGGGCCACAGACACAAATAAAAACTTAGCCAGACGGCAGACATAATAAAAGCACTTAAAAGTAATATGGAGTCTGAGCATATTACATTTATATATTTAGGGATATATATGAAAATTTAATGAAAAAGAAGCCAAGGACCACAAATTTAAGGAAGAGCAAAGGAGGTATAGATAGTAGGGGTCGTGCGGTGTAAGTAAAAGGAGAGAACAATGTAATTATACTTTATTAAAAAGAAGTATGGTCTACATAGTGTTATAGGTTGTGTCTACTAGCTATGTAATTAGATTTAACAAGTCACAGAATCTAAAATTATCAGTCACGTGCAACCTATAAAAGGCACGGAAATTTGACCCAATTGCAGGAAAATAGTTTCTTTATGGATAGTAAAGCACTTAACTTTATAACTGTGTCATAATTTTATACGATATGATACAATTTGTGGAATTTTTAAGTTTCCAGCCATTTTATATTGCCGTGTCTACTAAAATAAATGACATAGAATCTGCTTTAGTTAATTTCATTGATGTTGTAATAGGTGAATCTCTGACAGGAACAACTTGACAAGGACTATTTTGTCTTGTAGTTCTCATGGTTACAGTTCATCCGATTGGAATAGCCTGGTTAATGTGGACACCTTATGTTATGACCGACTATTAAACAAAGGAAATGAAGTTCTGCTAGTTCAATGACCTCTTGCTCGGCCTATGCATGTATTCCAATGCAAAATCTCATCCCATGGAAGCGTTCCCCACCTTCAGGACACTACCCCATCCTCAGTTCATCCTCAGTCCATCCTGTTGAGAGCCACTCTCAGGGATGTACCCAGAGCCATCCTCACAAGTTTCCTGGATGATTTGAAATCTAGTGAAGATGATAAGGATGATAAAGTTTCACAAGATTTTGTATATATTTAAATAAATAAATATACCCATTTCAAATCTATATTGGTTGTTAGTACCTAATAATATGGTCCCATAATTAATTGCAAAGAACATTTTCCTGAGGTGAGATTTATATCATAATTGACCTCTTGTAAAATCCACCAACAATTTTTATTGAGTATTTGTATATTCAGAGTAGAACAAAAAGGTAGATTGCAAATAAAGTTTAATTTTATTTTTGTTTCTTCAGTTATTGTGGATTTAAACTGAATTATAAAATGAAGAATCATTTTATAAAGCTACTGCTTCTAAATATTAAGTATTAAATATTACTTTTAATCATAGGAAAACACTAAGTGGATTGTCTAAATATTGATGAATTCTTATTTTGATTGATATGATAGATTTTGATTATTTTTGTCTCTGATAATATAATATACTAGCTACCTTAAAATTCATTTGTTTTTTTAATTGCAATGATTTGTTTTCTTCAAATACATTTATCAGAATAAAAATCAACACAGAAAACCTAACTGCAAATGAAAATTTTAGTTGTCATGTTGGTCAGTTGTGGATCTTTATTATGATCTACTGAAGGAGCAAGTTTCCGGGCTGTTTTCTGGGCTCTAAATACAGCACTATATTATTAGGAGTCATTTAATTATGAGCCTTCAATCTGAAATATGAAAGCTTTACCAAATTGTTGTACCTCACTACCTAAGGTCACAGTCTACCATATCTGGATAACTACTCTTTTCTTATTGGGACTTCCTCCTTTCTGCCTGATCTGGTGAGCTGACCCCAGTGGTCTACCTGAGGAAAGCCACATAGTCCTTGAAAAACCTACAATTTCAACTTCCTCTTCCCCAGTATAAGAACCTGCGCAGCATGTTCCTGAAATGTCTCTCTATTTACATGAGGCATTTCTAATACAATAAACTCCAGGTAATGATTTTATTCCCCTTTAAAATTCCTTTACACTCTCCACTTGTCCACCCCAAATAAAGAGTATATGCTCAAGCTAAGATTGTCTAAGAGAACTGTTTCATTAAAATCTCTGGAGAAGTCCCACCCCCTCTCGTGCACCTCCACTCACTCCCAGCGAGACAGGGATCCTGCAGACACACCTATTCCGGACTGGGCATCATCCTTCCAGCCTGGTGTACAGTACCACGAGGACATCCTGAGGGAAGACAAACACACTGATCCATAGCTTTTCCTCAGCATATTTACCACACAACCCCGCCCCTCAAGGCTCAAAGATCAGTGTGGAAGAGAAGAGGAGGTAGGAAGGTAGCAAGAGTCTGACATGGTGGATAACTCCCCGGAAACAGACTCTTCCAGAATCAACAGCATTAATACCTGTATGAACTTACAAAGACAATGCCAGGAAACACAAGACCTGCCCAGAGTCAAACCATACAATCTCAGCACGGAGGAGGGCAAGTATACACAAATCCCAAGCATGACCAATAAGCTGTTAGCAATTGATTTCTTCTGAGAAAGGGAAAAGTTCGTGGAGTCTCACTGGGTGTATATCAACCACACCCCAGATCAAGCCCCCATGCTCAGGTCAACACGTGTGTGTGTGTGTGTGTGTGTGTGTGTGTGTGTGTGTGTGTGTGTGTGTGTCTGTGTCTCTCTGTGTGTGTGTGTGTGTGTCTGTGTGTGTGTCTGTGTCTGTGTCTGTGTTTTGTGGTATTTTCCTTATTTTGTTAGTTTGTTTTAATCTTCATTTTTTATTTCATGTTTTTCCTTTTGTTCTTTCTCTCTCTCTTTCTTTCTCTCTCTCTGTCTCTCTCTCCTTCCCTATTTTGAAGGAAAATTTCCTTAAAAAGAAAAAAAAATAAAGTTTACATTAGTCAAATGTGGAGGTAGGGAAGATATGGGACAAATTGGGGGGTGGAAATAATATGATCAAAATATACTGTATGAAAAAAACATTTAAATAAATGTTAAAAATAATATTATTTTTAAAAATAAAAGTTTACTTGGCATAAGTTTAAGTATTTAAAATTTTCATAATTGCATTTATGTTACTATAACTTGTAAGAAATTGTTAAATGGAGAAAGAACAAAAAGATGGGTTAATGGTTGGAAATATTAGATTCATTTATGTACAAAAATTTAATTCTATAAAAGTTTATAGAGAATATACTGAATTTTCCTCTAATAACATTTTATTAACATAAAATTTCATTCTTCTGAACTCATAAAATTATGCTGAAGATTTTGAAGATTTTATTTTTGGAATATCTACAATAATTAATAAAAATTCTGGTCTATAAAACTAATTAAACTAAATTATGTCACAATTTTTCAGAACTAATTTATTTTATTTTTTATTTTAATTTTAAAATGTCTTAATATTTTAAAAAGAGTGACCTTGAGTTTGTCATCCCCTTGCCTCAAATTCACTAGGTCTGTATTCAATTTATACACAAGCATACTAGGCAAATTATTTTATTTCTGCTTAATATTTTATATAATGTCTAAAAATTTCATATTCATCCACCTAACTGCTGAAGTTATTGTAAAACCACTACATATCATTAACATGCTACAATAGCACAAAGAGACAGAGACTTGTAAAATTAAATTATCACTTCAAAGACAAAATTGAAATTTCTAAGGATACTTTTATCTCTAAGAATAATGTTTGTATGGAATACCAATTGTCATATATGAATATTGTCAAAAGTTAAAATCCATATAGAAAAAAAATGATGAATATATATTCCCAGTAACAGCAGAGATAGATTTTAAGGTCAAATCTCCATCAAAATATGCTTCATGTTATTTCTTCATATGTGCTTTTCTCTCCTCCAGGCACAATAGATTTTATGTATCAGCACATTCTTCACTCACTATTTTTACCACCTCACTCTCAGGTTTCTAGTTATAGCATCTTATTAATTGTAACATCAATTTTAATTCGTAAATTTAATGTACATATTCAACAGCATAACTTACCTTTAAATAAACATCACACTTTTACACCAGACAATAAAGCATTTCTAATTGTGAAATTTTGGCATAGTGCCTTTACAATATATAAACTTTAAAAATATTATACTTATTTAATTTTTTCTTTAAACATTTCAAGGCAGACACATTTTTAAGAGGGAAATGAAAGCCCAACATGAAGATGTATAGCTATAACTTCATGAGAAATGAGATTGGAATAGAAATATCAGGAGTAGAAATACCTTCTCAGCTATGTAGAAAGTTCAAGACCAGACTAATAACAAGACACTGACTCAACAGCCTCCTCACCTACATCAAGTGTAGCAGTGATCACTCAGCTGAAGCTACAGAACTTCATGACGGACAGGGATGCCTGCATGTCTGTGTTCATTGTTGACCAAGTCACAACAGTGAGGAACTGGAAACGGCTGAGATGTCTGTCTGCTGAAAAATAACCATGACAATATCGGCTGTGTGTGACTTTGTGTGTACGTGTTCACACGCATGCACATGTATGTCTATGTGTGTTTGAATATTATTCAGCTGGGAATAATGAAGAAAAATTAAAATAATGAATTTGTAAGAGAATGAATACAACTTTAAAAATGTACATGGAGCAATATTTTTCTCGACCAGAATGACAAGCACTATGTCTTTTCTAATGCGGATCATAATGTCAAATAGTGTGTGTGTTATTTAATGTGGAGAAACTCTGAAAGCTAGGAAACTGAGAAGAAAACTTGAGAGGAAAGGGTCTGGCTTAAGGCAGGGGCATATTACAATATCTGTTAAAAAAGAGAAAAGAATATGGCAAGTAGCAAATTTTAAGCAAGGAAGAGCTGATATGTTTGGGAAGATGGAGGCATGGGAAATGAGCTATGTTGGCTGGTATCAAAGAAATCTAAAGAAAGCATATTGTGGCCTAAATGAAAAATATAAAATAATGTTTGAAAGGAATTACTTTGTAAGATTGTCTTTTTTTCTACTAGAAATAATAGATTATTGAACATACTTAGAGTTCCAGAAATCAGATACCTCTTCAAGAGTGGGTCTAGGAGCCCCCAAAAATCAAACAAGTTTTTGTTAGTCTTCTATGCTGCCCATGAGAAATATAGGATAAGATCATACTACAAAAGATACTATGCTTATTACTTGTAAGATACAGAGAAAGCTTGTTGAAAACACCTGGTGTCTCCTTTCATGCTGGCTAGCTTCCAGTCCACCAGAGGGTGTTGAGCAGGATGCTAAGAGGGAAAAAGTATCTCAAATAGTGCCTAACTGTGAGCTCTAGGATACACAAATCTAACCTGTTGGTCAAGGTATATTCACATTTTCATCTGCACCAAAGCATCATGATAGTGGCATGTCTGATACAAATCAACTCTCTTCACACTGGATCTGTGGCACACATCACTGGTTTAGGTATAGTATTGGGAACGATCAATGCCTGGGATTGTAAGACTGATTAACAGCACAAGCCAAGTAAGCTGATGGGCCCAGGTTGGAGAGTTGCTACAATTGCTCAACAGATTGACAAAGCAGAAAACTTCTTTGAAACATCTGTGCTTACACTCGATGAAAACACCTCATCCTCTTAATCAGAGAAACTTTTCCCTACAAATATCTGTAGTTAATGAAGAATTTTAGGGCTTACCCCGATTTAGAGAAGAAGCAATGATTGTGGTATCAACCCAAAACAAGACAGATGTATCGTCCTTTCTAATGCTCAGGAAACATGGCAGAAAAGGGTACTGGAAGCACTTACGAGCTAGAAGATTGGATAAAGGGATTCAAAACACCGTTCTTTAGACTGGATGCAGCTACTGTAAGCATTAGCTCACAGGAACTATACTGGCCTTCACTGGCCCGCAAGATAGACCAGCCTGATTAATAATCAGGCAAGAAAGTGACAGGACTCACGAGGTAATTTTTTTTTTAATTTTAAAATTCTGGCTATTAGTAGAGTTTGAGATATGAAAGACCTTAATAGCACATAAACATCTGAGCCCACCAAGCTCCAAAAGAAAGCTCCAAATGCACGGTTATCCAGGTAGCCCGTGTTAACGTAAGTGGATCCATCATGCAATAAGACAGAAGGAGACTTCTGTGGATGAAGGGGTCTATATGAGTGAGCAGGGAGAGGAGGCATGCATTGCCTTTATAAGGTATGTTCTCTAAAAACAAATTTAATTAATAAAATTAATAACAATCCTAGGTGCAGTCGTGTCGTGAAAAAAGAGCAAATGATTGTGCAGAGAAATTCTCATGAAATGTGCACTGATGAAGCAAGCAGGCCTATCACAGTGCCAGCTGTAAAGTGCCTTTCACTGCAGAACTTCATTGGTAGCCCCCTTATCCTTGACACACCACAGCCACCAGCCGGCATCCATCACACGGTTTCTCTCTTCTCTGTTCAATGTCATCGCTGAGTCTATCCATCTGCTCCTGAGAAGAAGTCTCCTGTAGCCTGTCTTCACGTGTTAACTGGTTTTCATTCCATCATTACTCTTTTCTCTGAATTCTTCTGAAGGAAAATGAATTATCTGTTAAAAGAACCATCTCTCCTGCTTGGCACATATCAACAGAAAAATCCATGGTGAATTACTGGAAAGCAAAAGAACCATGTTTTTGCCCTTTTTGCTTTTTTGCCTGTCTTTATTGATAGGTAGATAAATTCTGTATAGGAAATACCAGTGCTTATAAATTGCTTTATCTTTAATAATTTTAAAGTTAATTGTGCATATATTTTATTTTGTATATATTTTTCAAATTTCTTTACAGGAACAAAAGTTACTGAGCACAGTAAACTTCATTTAAAAATTACTTTTCACTCTGCATACTTACTAACCAAATGTGAATGTTTATTAAAATAGATGAGGTAATATATTAGATGTAAAAATGAAATAATATACAGTTGATAATATTTCCTAAAACATATAAGTAAAATATATTTGAAAACATTGGCAGATGATTTTAAGTAAACTTCAAATCGTAAAATAATAACTTTCTTTGACAGAAAGTTTGTTTAATGAGGAAGTTGATACTTCTCTTTTCCTAGTCAAAAATGAAAGAGACCATTTCATTTACGTAGTAAGTTTTTACAAGTGAAGATTTTCAGTTTGCAAATCAGATTTAAAAGGCTTAATTGGTTTGTTTTACAAATACAAATGAGATGTAGCCAATTACTTGTAGATTCTTTCTGATATATAATTGAATCCCTCTTTCTTGCAAGCAAGTCTTTTTTTAAATGTGACGAAGAACTAAATTAAATCTGCTTCTTTGAGAGAAATGTCTAGGCTGTCAGATTTCCTGGCTGCTTGTGATCTTTTCTTTTTTAACTTAGGATCGGAACAATTTAGGAACTACCTTGGCTGTATCATGTTGTAGCAGAATATGACCACAAGTCACACTTGAGAATTCCCCGTCAGCCTCCAGGCTTTTTAACAACTGTTAAGATACCTTACTGACAGCTGCCTTGTTAGAAGGGACAATTCCTAGTTGCTATTGACTGTGATATAGCTTCTTCCTGTTTCTATGTGTACGCCCAGGTGGCTCTATCGGTATGTAACAAGTGTACTCCCTTATGGCTCTGCACAGATATTTTTCCTGTGGTTTTAAAGCAGCACTGTCATTACCCTAGTTATTTTAGAAAATTCATGAAGGGAACTGATTTCTATTTAGCCCTACTTACACGTACCTGTGTAATGGCAGATAAGTCTATCGCCTTTCTGAACATGCAGCTTTAGAGATCGTCGGTGCCAAACCCCTCAGCTTCTCCCTCCACACTGTTCCTCTCCATAGTACACTGCCACATGCTAAGGAGGGGCACACTGCTCTCTCTAGATGTGTTTAACATGAAGTTGGAGGTTGGCTAGCAAGGCCTATTTTTGTTTTCTGCATAGATACATGGTTGATGGTCTTTAGTGTTCCCTTAAACAACCTATTGAGACACTTGCTTTCATATTTTGACCACAATCAGGACTCCAGAAAGACAAGAAAATCATTCTCCTCTTTATTATATAATGTTCATTTATTATACATAATTGACAAGGTATTTTGATCATATATAGCTTATTTATCCATTTCTATCTAGAACCACCCCAATTCTTCTTCTTCTTCTTCTTCTTCTTCTTCTTCTTCTTCTTCTTCTTCTTCTTCTTCTTCTTCTTCTTCTTCTTCTTCTTCTTCCCTTCAATTATTCTTGGACACATGATCTTCCACTGGAGAGTGGCCAACCTGCAAGTGCTAAACTTTTTGAGAAAGCAGTCCCTTCTTCTCCATGCCACTAACAATTGCTAATGACTACAATGTCAGAAGTGGGATGGTGGCCCAAAACAACCTTTGTGTGATAGGCTCTCACCTGGCTTTGACTTAGACAGACTTTGGCATACAATTGCAACTGCTGTGATTTCATATGGGCAGAGTTGTGCTGTGGTGTCCAAAAGATGATGTTTAAATCCACAGCCTTAGAATTTTACACTCTTTCTCCCATCCCTTCCATAGTCATCCTTGTGAACTGATAGTTGGTATAATACTTGATTTCCATATAGGGCTGTCTCCTACTTTATTCTTCTCCAGTATTCTTCACCTTGCCAGTTATTAGGTGATAACTCCCTAATGACTACCTACAGCAAATAGAAGCTCTTCAGTAGAGGGCTAACAGATGCACTGATCAATATTTATAATGTTAAGCAATTAAAAGTCAATTTAGCTAAGATCAAAAACTCAAGTGACAGTAGATGCTGGCGAGGATGTGGAGAAAGAGGAACACTCCTCCATTGCTGGTGGGATTGCATGCTGGTACAACCACTCTGGAAATCAGTTTGGCAGACCCTCAGAAAAGTGGACATAATACTACTTGAGGACCCAGCTATACCACTCCTGGGCATATACCCAGAAGATGCTCCGACATGTAATAAAGACACATGCTCCACTATGTTCATAGCAGCCATATTTATAATAGCCAGAAGATGGAAACAACCCAGATGTCCCTCAGCAGAGGAATGGATACAGAAAATGTGGTACATTTACACAATAGAATACTACTCAGCTATTAAACACAATGAGTTCATGAAATTTGCAGGCAAATGGATGGAACTTGAAAATACCATCCTGAGTGAGGTAACTCAGTCACAAAAAAACGAACATGGTATGTATTCGGTGATAAGTGGATATTAGCCCAAAATTTCAGAATACCCAAGTTTCACTTCACAGTAACCTTTGGACTGAGTGTGAGGTCCCAGATGGAGGAGTTGGAGAAGGGACTGAAGGAACTGAGGGAATTTGCAGCCCCATGGAGGGAGCAACAGCATCAACTGGCCTAACCCCCCAGTGCCCCTGGAGACTGGACCACCAACCAAAGAATACACATGGAGGGACCCATGGTTCGAACTACATATATGGCAGAGGAGGGCCTTGTTGGCCATCAGTGAGAGAAGAGGCCCTTAGGCCTGAGGGTGTTAGAGGCCCCAGTATAGGGGAATGCCAAGGTGGGAAGATGGGAGTGGGTAGGTGCGTGGGAGGGGGAATACTCTCATAGAGGCGGGGAAGGTGGGAAGGGATAAGGATTTCTTTCTTTTTTTTTTTTTTTTTTTGTATTAATAAAACTTTCTTTCTTTCTTTCTTTTTTTTTTTGATACTTTATTTACATTTCCAATGCTTCCCCTTTTCTGGGTCTCCTCTTTGGAAAACCCCTATCCCCTTCCTATCCCTGCCTCTATGAGGGAATTCCACCTCCCACCCACCCACCCACCCATCCCCATATTCCACCTTGACATTTCCCTTTACTGGGGCCTCTAACACTCTCAGGCCCAAGAGACTCTACTCTCTCCCTGATGGCCATCAAGGTCATCCTCTGCCACATATGTGGTCCAAACCATGGGTCC
>CM052708.1:9999618-10042088 GCA_028551405.1 Uromys caudimaculatus
AGGTGGGAATATGGGGATGGGTAGGTGGGTAGGTGGGAGGAGGAATTCCCTCACAGAGGAGGGGAGGGGGAGGGTATAGGGGGTTTCCAAAGAGGAGACCCAGAAAAGGGAAAACATTGGAAATGTAAATAAAGTATCAAAAATAAATAAATTAATTAATTTAAAAAAAAAGACTTGAGAGTAAAGTCTTACTTAAAGGAAGTGATGTTAAATACTCATAACTTGACATATTAATAATTCAGTTGTATACCTAATTATTCTCATAAGGTGAGGATAGTTAACTGGCCTCATAAACATTGTGACTGGTCCATTCTTAAGTGAAATTCCTCATCAGCAACGGTGAACTTTAAATACCAAACAGAATTGTTCCATTGACTACTGAACATATTCAAATAATCTAAGAAGAAGTTACATAATATTCAGAATTTGAGACAACTTTTTACTTTTATGCCCATCTATAGTTATGGCTATTTCTCTCTAAATATTCCTATGTTAACAAGAGAAAGATTCCAAAGACTTTAGGTTTACTATGTCTCTCACTTTTTAAAACCTCTCAAATTTCTTTCTTTAAAGAAGAATCTAAACATTTTCATGAGTGCTACTTCAGACACAAAATTGTATATTGAAAAGTTAAGTGTATTGTTATGTTATTGAGAAATAAGATGCCATCTTTGGTTTAGTTCATAGGTAAGGCTATTAAAACAAAAACTGAGTGTAATTCATATGAAAGTTAAAATGTTACAGTAGAGTTAAGTTGTTAGCAAAGTTAAAAGCAAAAGCTAGAGACTCTGTCAGAATGAAGATATACTTTATATAGATCATTGACTATCAAAAATTCCATTGCTTTAATCATCAACTTATTAGGTCTACAGATTAAATAATGTAGTACTGATAATAAATGCCAAAAGATTGGACTCAAGAGTGGGGAATACAGCACTCATTTGACTTATGAAAACAGGGAAATGTTAGTGTTGGTATGATGGTTAATGTTAATTGATATCTCAACAGAATCTATCTTGTCCCGGGACACATTAGCCTAGGAACGTTATCTGTGGGTTCTTGGGCAAGTGGCTCATTTTCATTGGCTTGTGAAGACTCTTTCTATGGCTGCTTCCATTCTTTGTTTATGATCCTGGGCTTTGTAAGTAGAGAGTAGAAACAAAGTACCATTTGCGCTTTTATTGACTTCTCCTGAATGTGGACAGCTGCTTTTAAGTTCCTGTGCCACAAACTCCTTGAAAAATTTGTACCCTGAATGGGGAGCTAAAAAATAAATATAAGTTCTTCCTTAAATTGGTATTTTGTAGGTATTGTGTATTATAATCTTTATTTATTTGTTTTTTATTGAAAATAGATTTTTTCATATTATACATCAAATATGGTGTTCCCTTACCAAGTCCTTCTAGATCTCCACCCCCACCTATACAAATGTACAGTCTTTCATTCTTCCTTTCTCTCTCTCTCTCTCTCTCTCCTTCTTTCCCTCCCTCTCCCGTGTTTGTGTCTGTGTGCACACCTGAGTGTGTCCTTGCATGTGTGAGTGATATGTTTATATCACTGTGCAGTGTGGACTGAGATTCTAAAACATGTGGGAAAGCCTTGAGAAGGATTTACAGTGAAATACACACAGGCTGAATTTTTTCCCCAGAAAATGCAATAGTTACTTCTGAGGCTTTCTATTGATTGGATTCAGCCCAACCAACTTAAAGAATTAATTTCATTTATATACATGCAACTGATTACTTTTATTTTACTCATTTCAGATATGCTTTCAGACTGCATTACCTTCCCTTCGTTAATTGCAAACCTCTCCAGCAGCCAAATGGACAGTTGTATTACTCTCTTCTTTTGATAAAGACATATTAAACTGTGAAATAACTGGCATTCACTTCCAGGAGACTGTGAAACACTTGTACTAGGTAATGATGGATGGATAAAGCACATACTCAAAGCACAGCATTAGAAACTATTCTGCAAAATTATAAAGTAAAAGATTGTAAAATAAAAAGATTGATTAGACATTGTGTGAAGCAATATGCAGATCACATGTCCATGGTGATGTTATAACTACCTTTTATTCTGTCATTTTAAATGTAGGTAAAAGAACATTGGCATAAGACCAAGGTACATTTGATAATGTACAATAATTATATATTTTTGATCTGAGTTATGTTAAGTATTCGCTATCTAGTATGTTTTGCTGAAGCTATAAATATATATTTTAATGATAATATAAAATTGAAAAATCTCATGAAATATGTTGGGGATATATAACCCAGCAATAACTAAGTTATTGCACTGCATTACACACACATACACACACATACATATACACATTTATCTGACATCATCTGCATTATGCCCATGCATATTATTTATGATTCCATCAATTTTATGGTTTCCAGGTTATGTAACTTGGACTTCACATTGCTTTTGCTGTCTTGCAAATTTCAGGTCCTTCTAGTTAATCAACATAATCTTAACCATAACAACATTACTTGTGTTTGATTCAATGCATGCTAGGTTTCAAAGTTTTACTGTCTTTTTAATAATGTTATCATACACTTGAGCGGCAGTTATTTTCATTAACTTTTTACATGAGCCAATTGATTGTCACAAGTTAGTTCATACCTTTAGTTTCTCATCACTATTCCCACGGTCGTCACAGACAGAATGCAAAGCTACAGAAAGCACCTTTCTATTTCCTGGTCTTGCTTTGCTTTCAATTCTGTTCATCTTATAAAAATGCATTGAGTTCTATGAGAGTTTACATTTTCATGTTATTGCAAATAAACACATGGGGATTATATTATCATCGAATTTTAGAGACCTGAAAGGAGAAGCACAAATTCCCACTTTGAAGAAATTAAGATCGATATTGAATACAAATCAGGTCTTGGTAGCTGCTGCACACAGTATGTGTAATTATCAAACAATGCTAATTATATAAACCTATAACCCACACTATGTTATAATCCATTTAGTTCCAGAGAGTGTCCCCTTTTCTCTAATACTGGCAAAAGCACACCAGATCCCTTAGCTAAGCAAACTAGGGGACACAATCCAGTAAAGGGCACCCCTCCATGGCCTCTGCATCAGCTCCTGCCTTCGAGTTCCAGCACTGTGTGAGTACCAGTCCTGACTTCTTTTGGTGATGAACAGCAACAATGTGGACATGTAAGCTGAATAAACCCTTTCCTCCCCAACTTTCTTCTTGGTCATGATGTTTGTGCAAGAATACAAAACCTGATTAAGACTGCCAAGGGCAGGGGAGTGGAAGAGTAGACCCTGCCTCCTGCAGATAGCCATGTTTAGTTGCCTAGCCAGAACAGAGCTGGAGAGCTTGCCTTGGTGGAAAGAATAAGAAGAGCCAGGAAGCTAACCAGTTCAGCTACCACCCAAGCCCAGATCCAGGGCTTTGAGTTGGACCACGGAGAAATCTACATCATCTATGAACTGTTGGGTCACATAAAAGGACTGGTCCTGCTGTTCCAAAGCTGCAGGATCTCTATGACACAAGGAAACAAAAGAATAACTAGGAGGAGTCCCAGTGAGGATCCAATATTGATGGTGTCACAGAAGCCAGAGACCTGAAATCAGACTCATGACTCATTCCAATGAACGTTTGCAGGTGAAGATGTATGGGCAGAGGAGTATACAGTGGGACTCACTCTGACATATACAGCTTCCATGATGAGATGATTTTTATGCTTTGTTTGGTTTTGTTTAGTGTGTGTGTGTGTGTGTGTGTGTGTGTGTGTGTGTGTGTGTCTATTTTTATTTTGACAGGGAGGTCGCCAGGGTGAAGTGTGGATACAAGGGGATTGAGAGATGAGTGGAATGGGATGCATGATGTGAAGCTTACAAAGAGTCAATAAAAAGTTAAAGAAATGAAATGAAAGCAATATGGCCTGGTTTATGCTTCCAACAATATTTATATACAAGTTACCGTAGTATTTTCTAAAATGTAGAAGAATAAATTAAAACTAAGTAATTGGTGAAGGGTAATTTAGGATTTTTCAATCAGTCAGTAAAAATGTATTTACCTTTTTAAGATATAATAATAAGTTGATAATGCACTGCTAAATTAAAATGTTTGTCATTTTTTTTTAAGATTCAATGACTAGTAGAATAGTACAGTAGTATGTTGTCTCTCTATACATCCTCAGAAAAGATGCTACTCAAAATTACTGAAGCCAACATGTAAAACTTTTAGAACATGATATATTCCTGCTAATGCTGATTTTATTTGCCTAGTTTCAATCACAGCTTTATCTAATGACATTGCATATCAGTTTAGAACTTCTTTGTACAGATCTCATTTTGTTTTATCTATTAGCATAATACATTAAATTTTATTACATTACGAAATACTGAGAAATTCCCTTCTTGATGTTCACGTAAAGAATGTCTCTCTCTCCTTCAAAAGAGAACATATTTAATTTAATTTGCTTCTTATTTGCCTTATATTTGTTTTATATTTATTAACAAAAATTTAATTTAATTTGTTTTTTAATTGCCTTAGATTTTCTCATTTTTCACCTAAGCAAAAGTTTATTAAGCTTCTGAAATCAATTTTGTTCACTGAATATATATTTATTCTTAGTAAGTGTGCTCAGAAAGTATACTGCAATCATATGTTAAAGAAAGCCTGACCCAGAGCATTTTGCTTACACATTATGTACATTATAAATAAAAGTACAAATAGTTAAATATATAATTTTAATTTTGATAATCTGCTACAAAGAACACACTGCAGAGCCCCGCTATGGGATATTCAACTGATTTCCCTTGTGCCATATTTCAGGCACCAAGAACAGTGCTTAGCACAGCAAAGGCAGACTATAAATATTTTAAAGAAAATGATTTAAAAAGGCAGGATTCACTTTGATGTCCAGAAGCCTAAAACTAAGTGTTTCTTATTATGAAATATATCACTTGCTATGAAAAATTAAGAAAATATGAACATTCAAGGAGATAAGTTTCATCACAGCAATAGCCTTCTGCTGAAATCGGGTCCAGCGGGGTTCATTTGAGAGTGCTGCTGGCTTATAGGATGAAGAACTTCACTTGCATTCAAGTGGAGAGCAATTACTTAATCTAAAATTTAGGGTATTTGATTTGGGTATTTGGAATAATAGGGAAATTATGTATGTGAAGAGGGAAGTTTCGTATGGATTTTCAACTTGTGAAACTGGAGAAATAAGGAAAGCATAAATTGAGGAGAACAGATAGAGAATAAACTGCTAGGCTTCAGAGGGGTCCTTTGCTTCCATGGTTCTGGGTATTGTAAACAACCATTACTATAGATCCTGGCCATATATTTGCAATTAGACAATGCTGTTATTTTGCATCATAGACAATAATCTACTATTTTTAAAAAGTGCTAAAAGCAAAGTTCTATCAGGGATATTTTAAATAAGCAATGGCACATGAGCAAAATAATGAAGAATAAAATTTGTAGTTATATAAAAATAAACTTCTCCAAGGCCCTGTAGCTTAACACAGCATTAGAAATTAATACAAACTGAAACCCTGACAACGGACATCAATTTTGAAGCAGAGATAGAGGCCTCAAAGGGAGAAAGAAGAAATGAAGTTTGCTAGAAAATTTCTAAACATTTGACTATGTTATAGGGGTGTGTGTGTGTGTGTGTGTGTTTGTGTGTATGTGTGTGTGCACGTGTTGATAACCTACTGTGGTATACTTACTCTTTCTATATAAGTTGTTTTTATGTAGCTTTTCCTTAACCATTTACACTTTATGTGGTAATATCTCATAGCCTCAGTTAAAACGTATGCCTTTATAAAGGTTCTTACTCTATGAAAAAGAAACACAGCCTTTAAAACGAAAATATACTTAAGCACTCAAGAAACTTTAAAAATGTCTTCTAGTTATTCATTATATCTATCTGCACTTATGGTTCAGTTTTTAGAATGGAAATTATATAGAACACAAATGAACTTATTTTGGGGTAGAGATACCACTATATATTTTATAAATTATTTAAACTTAAATACTATATAATATCAAAATTGGCATTTAATTCAATTTTAATGATTCTTGATTATTTAATGAACACATCATGTTCAACAATGTGGTTTTGCACCATTATTTTTCTGCATATTTGTACTGCATTCTTACACTGCTTGGAGAAGCTTCCTGACAATCACTGCTTGCTCATTGTTACCCTATTATTGAAATATTTCTTCACAGAAATTCTGCAGTTTTGTTGGAATAATTATGAGTCTTCCTCACTGCTCTCTCAATTTCAGTGATTCCTTTTGTTCTGTTTTAACCAAAGATCCCAGGCTTAGCATAGGCCGGTTGGTGGTGTGACCTGGGGATTGCGATCTAATACTGGAGGGATCCTGGATCTTTTGACAATCAGAATGAGTAAGGGGGTATAGTATGTCCTAGGATCTTCAGGTCTTACCTATAATAATAAAATTCCCCTCTGAGAAGCTAATAAACTTCTTATAGTAGTAATATAAAGCATTTAAAGCATAAAGCATACAAAATACAATAAGTATTAAAATAATAAATTTTCACCTTGTTTTGAATTAATTATAAATGTGAGAGACTGTTTACCAGAGTGAATATAGAAATTATGCTTAAATGTAGAGTTTTTGGTTTAAACTGATGACCAATAATTTTATAATTCTGTCAACTCTTTGCAACATAACCAGTAGGCAGAGTGTTTAGAAATTATTACTGGGGTATTTATTTTTAAAGAAGAGATTCTTTTATGATATTTTGAGGAAGGTATCATTAGACTATAGGCATGATTAGTTATGGAGACGTTATGGGTAATGGTTATTAGAATTAGTGATAGGTAAGAACAGTTAATAGAAGACCTGTGTGTTGGTGCAGACAGGTGGCTGGTTTTGACTTAGTCCAGAGAAAACATTAGCAAGGGTTAAAGGAGAAGCTGTCTCAGTAGGAAAGATAGACAGAAGGAGAGAGATTAAAAATATTCAGACTCTAATTATAAGAAAAGTGAGCCCTTGAAGTTCATGTAGAGCCTGTATGCCTATTTATACTCACTTAAAAAAAATAATCTCTGGCTTGGGAGATGGCTCAGACAGTTTGCTTTACAAGTGTTAAAAACCTATCATCCCCCAAACCCACATAAAAATGTTGGGTGTTCCTATGTGATTGTATTACCAGTATTTGGGAAGGAGGGAGAGGTGAATTTCTAGGGATTTTAGTCAGCCACCTTAGCTTACTTAGTGAACTACCAGCCACCAAAAAGCTTTTTCTAAAAAAATAAAGAAAACAAAATCAAAACAAAAATCCAAATTCAGCCCAAAGAGGGACATACAAAAATGTTCCTCTGGCCTTCAGCTGAGCACAGTACACTTGAATATGCATATATGCACACACACACACACACACACACACACACCACTGAATTCAGACCAATAAAATTGTGCAAGGACGTAGGTGACTCCTCAAGCAGGAGGTTTTTAATGGGGTCATAGATCATAGAAGCAGGCCACTCTCACTCAACCACTCGATCAGCATAGATTTTACCTTCATTCTAAAACATATTCCTACGTCTCCAGCTATGGTAGTTCCTATTTATAGCAATTGGAGACTATTGCAGAAAACCACACCTGGTGATAATCCATAGATCTGTGGTTTATGGGAAATTCAGCCGCAGCAGATACTTTTACAGCCCAACTCTCAGCACTGGACATAGAATCCCCCTTCTGCAGTAGGTAGTTATAATAAAGATTCATAACTTGCCAAAATACCAAGAGTTTGTGCTCATCTCTAAAGGACACATTTATATCAACCTAATGTCAGAACATGGTAAAAGAATGACCTATGGTGAATAATTCCTGAAGAACTGTGAGACAGACTCCGGGGGAAAAGTCAGAGGGATAGTATATGCCAGGCAATTGTGTTTCAATTGGTCTATCCTGAGAAAGTTCTGGGAAAGAACTGCTCTGTTAATATTTAGTGTGTGATTACTAGCATTTATTGTTTTTTTGGCCACGTGGTTTTGTTGCTCCTGTTTTGTTTTTTGTTTCTGAACTCAAACATCCTTCCTTGGATCACTGTTTTCTTTGTTGCATCCATGTACAAAAGTACACTGAAACTGAAGTGAAGCTGTCTACAGCATCAGCCTGTGTAGTCTGCCCCACTCTTACTGGTGCTTAGATCTCAGATTCGGAAGATAAGATCAACATTGTTCAACAGAAAGTCGACATCCTTGAAGGGTCAGGGTACATCATGAACAAGGAGAAGAAAACCTTGTAAAAGTTGAAGAAAGAAGAGGAATCAATGCCGTCGTCAGAATATTTGATGGCCAATATAAGCATAAGACATAGCTGCTGCGACTACCCAGGAACCACATCCACAAACATGAGGTATAACATGAGGAGCAGACCTAGGGAGGAAGAATGGTTCTGGAGGGACAATTGGGGTGGGCCACAGAAATGAATATATTCATAATAAACTGTAGGCAAGTATGAAATTGTAATTATTTAATTACTTTTCTAAAATTAAAACTAAACTATAATTAAAATATTTCCCTCGTTCCTTTCCATCTTCTGACATGCCTGTTGTTTCCTCTCAATATCAAGGCATCTTTTTGGTTTATTGTTTATTACTTTACACACATACACATGCATAAAAATAATTTTTAAAAAGTATATGATACGTCCTGGTTATATGATTTTACATCCCCTACACCTCTCAGCGCTCACTTCTCACTGCAGAATCATTTTCTCTCTTACAACAACAGCAACAGCATCAACAAAAAGTGAAGCACACACAGAAACATACAGAATTCAAGAACACTTAAGTACTGAGGCTAAAATATTCACTCCTCCTATCTACTGTGGCAGGAGAATCATGTTTTGGAAGCCTGGTTGAGCAATATAGTGAGATGCTGACAATATTCAAATATTCACTAGCAACTAGAGCAACTTCCCCTTATAATGTAGTCTACACAAAACCTTAGTATTATAGGTACAATTTGTAAAATATTATATAGGGTTTTTTTTCTTTCCCTAAAAGACCTAAATTAAGTGCACATTTCCTGAGGCTTGTTCTCCTGTCCCAAATACCTCCACCAGGTGCCTCACTCTCTTATTCTTTAGATTTAAAGACTATTATATAGATAATTATCCCTTTTTCCATTTAAAACCTGTATTGTAACTGTGATCTTCACTGAAGAGTACATTTTAAAATATCTAACTGTTCTTCAAGCTATTATAAGTGATAGTTCATTGTGATGATTACACCTCTTTCTTCTTGTGTTTGTCTCTGATCGTGATAATCCAGGGTTTCACCACATTACTTTGTATTTAGTCATTGTTACTGGAGGTTAGATAATTTCCTGTGTTTGTTTCTGTGTTTCAATGAGACAATGAATATTTATGTCCAATCTCCCAGTGCACATATGCCAATTTTATCTATAATGCATGACGTATGCTTACTAATTGTGTCCTTATTAAAAAGAGCATATTTGGGGCTGGAGAGATGACTCAGTGGTCAGGAGCACTTCTCTTGCAGTGGACCTGGGTTTGTTCTCAGCACTCACATGAGGGCTCACAACTATCTATAACTCTAGTCCCAAGGGTCTAATGCTTCCTTCTGTTGTTTAAGGATCCAGATGCACACATGATCCACAGGCATACCTGCAGCAAAACATCCATACATAGCATAAAAATATACGTAAAAGTCTAAAACAAAGACAAATATATCAGATTTACAGTTATATTTTCTAAGAAAGACCTATTTAGACCTCATTTATAATGATAATTAAAATGTTAATTTACTTTAACATTTTAAAATCTTAGAATACTTTCTTAAATTGCTTGTTTTTATTTGTTTCAGTAAAGATCAATCACTGTTTCTGCCTGATATGGAAGGAACTACTCTTTTCTGATTTAATGTAATCATACATTATAGTTATTTATAATATTTAGAATCTTGTGGTAATTAGCTGTCAAGAATGCATTTAAGGTAGATTATCTTCATCAGATCAAAAACCGCATGCAGTGATTTCATGCCCAACAATAGGCAAATATTACAAGAATCCTCCTTATAGACTCATGTATTAACAGATATTTTCCAATATAATTCAGTGTTTGAGAAGGCCAGTATTTTTATGAAGTACTATTTGATCATCTGTACTTCCTTTTTCTAAGTAAATGATTTAATTCATACCTTATGTATTTTTTTTTTGATTTGTCAATTGGCAGCAATTTACTTTAACAGGAGGTATATGAGAATTTTTTTTTTTATTCTTTAATCTTTTTTTTAGAGTCCAGTTCATTTCTCCCTCCTGGTCTGCCCTCTGACAGTTCTTAATGCCATAACTCCTCCTCTATCTCCAAGAGGATGACCCTTCCCCACCCCCATCCCACCAGACCTCCTGACCCCCTGGGGCCTCAAGTCTTTCCAGAGTTAGGTGCTTCTTCTCTCACTGGGGCCAGACCAGGTAGTCCTCTGCTGTGTATGTGTTGGGGCCTCAGACTAGTTAGTGTATGCTGCCTGGTTGGTGGTTCAGTGTCTAAATCAATTTTCCATGCTGCAGCTTCCAATTGGTTCTAAATGTCTTGCTACTCATGAGTATTCTGGGAGCAGAAATTCAAATAGAATAAAGAGGTGGTCTCATGGGATGGTGGTTATAAGAATGGGCCACCTTATCTTTCGAGTGTATATTGACTTGTGTCCTCATCTATAGCAGTTGCTCCAGTAAAATATCGTAAACCGGTAGGACTATAAATAAAGCCTTTGTATACATGATCCAGGGAATGGCAAGTTTAAGTATAGGGCACAGCTAGACTCAGTCTGTGGTGTCTGGGGATGACCCAATTCCAGCATCAAACTATTTACGTGGTGTCTGGATGTAAAAGCTCTGGGGTCTATAAGAGGAAACAATGATTTCATTCATGAAAGCCATGCCATAATAGCCCAATTACCTTCCAAAGGCCACCTCTAAATACCACATTAACTTTTGAGTTAGAATTTCAACATGCTAATATTTGATAGAACTGAACATTGACAACAGAGCAGATAAAAACAAATGGAAACAGAAGCAAAAATATGGACTCTCTCTCTCTCTCTCTCTCTCTCTCTCTCTCTCTCTCTCTCTCTCTCTCTCTCTTTCCTCCACCACTGTGTGTGTGCACATACGTGCGAGCGTGAGCATGCACCGATATGTATGCATGCATATGTAAGCAAGAAGTTAATGCCATAAATTCTATCAATTTCTATCTTACTTTCATCATTGCTTACAAAAAAATATGTATTTTTTGAGAATGTCTTATAATACATTGGGATCATATACTTCCCCTCACCCAGTTCGTCTCTGATCCTTGCCGGCGAGCTACATACTCAACTTCAGGTTCTTTCTCTGTTAACAAACTAGACTAAACAATAGCACAAAAATATAAACTCTGATTTATGTTGATCAACTGTTTTATTCCTGAGCATGAGGCTTGCAAGTACTGTGGTTGAGATCCCAATCAGGTTTTGACACAGAAGCTTTTCATGTGCTCAGGTCGACACCATTGGACACCTTGAGCACAGTCTTTCCAGGGCTCAGAGCCTACCATGGACAGCACAATGGAGCTGAACAGAGGGAGCTGCTGAGTGCCTCTCTGTTCAAGGTTTTGGTACAAAAAAATCAGAAAGTTTAGACTGAAAGTTAGAAGAGGGAACGCACAATTAAGAATCCATTGTTATTTAACATTTACGCAAAAACTAAATTTGCGCAACTCAGTTTCTTAATTAATAGGAAGAAATAATATTAACAAACCCCGCGTGGTTTTCCTAAACAACAAACTTTAATAAGGTCTCAAAAATACTGGGATCAGACTACAAAAATAATCTAAATGAACATAATTTCTTACTAGCAAATTCATTAAATGATCATTTGATTATTATTCATTATAAATTACATATAAATTAATAATTAATTATTATTGTTCTGCTGTTCATTATTCTTATTGATTATTATTCAATAACAAAAATAAGTTATCTCATGGCAAAATCGACAGACAGACTTTATAACAATATAAAAATGTGTTTCAAAACACATCTTATTGGTACTCAAAATCTGGAGAATTTTTATTTTAAAGAACCCAATATATGGCTGCTAACCAATCCAAAATCACCCACAATTGTTATAAATAGTCTTTAGAAAGATATGGAAGATTCTTCTGTCTGACACAAAATTACAGATTTTTTTTTTTCTTATTGAATATTTTATTTATTTATGTTTGAAATGCCATTCCTTTTCCTGGTTTCCCCTCAGGAAACTTCCTATCCCTTGCCCCCTCCCCCTGCTTCTGTGGGGGTGCTCCCAAACCCACCTACCCCCTCCCACCTCCACGCTCTGGCATTCCCCAACACTGTGGCATCAAGCCTTCCCAGGACCAAGGACCTCTCCTCCCATTGATGTCCCACAAGGCCATCCTCTGCTACATATGTGACTGGATCCATGGGTCCCTCCATGTGTACTCTTTGGTTGGTGATTTAGTCCCTGGGAGCTCTGGAAGTTCTGGTTGGTTGATATTGTTGTTCTTCCTATGGGGTTGCAAAACCCTTCAGCTCCTTCAGCCCTTTCTCTAACTCCTCCCTTGGGGACCCTGTGTTCAGTCCAATGGTTGGCCTTGAGCTTCCCCTCTGTATTTGTCAGGTTTTGGCAGAGCCTCTCTGGAGACAGCTATACCAGGCTCCTATCAGCAGTCACTTATTGGCATCCACAATAGTGTCTGGGTTTGGTGTCTGCATATGGGATTGATCCTCAGGTGGGGCAGTCTCTGGATGGCCTTTCCTTCAGTCTCTGCTCCACACTTCCGCATTTCCTCCCTTGAGTATTTTGTTCCCCTTTCTAAGAAGGACTGAGCATCCACATGTGTTCATGAAATCAAGCTAAATGGTGTGGAATCAGTTGAGAGTACTTCGGTGAAAATCCAGTTTAAATAAGAATACGTATTCCCCACAGCATGAACAGTTCACTCCCGGGAAATTTCATTTCTCTTTATCTTGGAGGAAGAAAGAACGAGGGAAAATTAATTGTCTGAAGAAGTAAGTTAACTTGAAGCTCTGACAGAAAATAAGTTGGTGAGCATAGAGGAAAAGCAAGGAGAGGGAAATCACCAGTGTGAGTGTCTGATTCCTCTTTTCAATTGTCTTTATAAATCTTTGAAGTTAGAGGAATAGGAAAATGAACATGTTTTCTTTCTACTAGTTATACTACGCAATTTTACTCTTTAATTCAAATGACTATGGTATTCAATCTTAGATGCATCCATTATGGTAAGCTAATTTATTTCTATTTCTTTTATAATCAATTAAGATTCTAGGATGCGGTCTTTTTATTTCAAGTGGCAATTATAGAAAAAAGTAGTTTATTTTTTCTCATTATTTCATAACTTTATAGTGGTCCTGGATTATTCCAGGCAAACCGCTAGACTTCACAAAGACCAGTATGAAATATCAATTTTAAGGCTGAGGGAGGTTAAAAGCTATTGCTAATAGTAATCCTTATTGTGTTTCTTAAAGTAGTATGATTCATAAAGGTAGTGGAAAAATATGGAACAGAAAAAGAATAGCATTTATTGGGAGGTACTGCTGGTATCTCTGAATGCGAAAGACTGTACAGAACCTCAGTTGTCGGGACCAGCCTCAGCTGAGGGTGAGGTCTGGAGAAGTGTGGATGCAGGGCAGTGAAGTGAAGGAAGGATCAGACACAGGACAGTATTCTCTTCATAAGAGACGGGACAAAGAGGAAGCATATCTTCATATGGATTTTCCTACACGGACAACATTTGTCTCTTTCAGGCTTTATTTATACCTAAAATGATTTCCTCAGAAATTGTATTCATTGATTACACAGCTTTTCAAAATACATTTTCTTCTAAAGTCTTCCTTGATTACATAGGAATATTAAAAGAGGAACAAAACAAGTGAACAGCAATTTTATAAGAACTGAAAATTAACATTATGACAAAATCAGTTTTCTTTAAACTCAATATCTTCTTTCTTAAGGTTGATGTTGTAAAGCCTTGTGGTTACAGAAATGCTAGGCAGGATGACTCTATTTAAATTTGATTTTGTTTCAGTTTGGCATAAGATTAATACATCAAAATTTATTTCCTACTGCCTACTATATCAAACTTAGCTTTCTATAAAAGTTCAATCTCTAACCCGTCTCTATATTTCTTCCTTCCTCTATACTTTACTTATATGTGTCATAAGACCACCATCCTTTTCCTTTGATTCTTAAAATATTGTTCAACCACTTTGCTTAAGCAAGGGCAGTCTATCAGTAAAGTTCTGGTCTGACAAGTCTGTTCAGGAAGGCAAGCAGTTCACTGAGCCAAGATGCCTTCCTCTGTGTCTCTCTATTGAACTCTTGTTTCAATAAGATTCTTATCTTTATTGCAATTCTGTAAAGAGGAGAAGAACATCAGGATTCCTAAAACTGCTAACTTTTGCCTTCAGAAAGACACCAAGTCTTGTCATAAACCAAGTCCCAGATGACAGACAAGCAAGAGGTTCCCAGACCCCAACAGGGATGACATTAGCCAAAATACCCAACACAGGGGAGATAGAACCTGTAGAGACCTTATCCAGTAGATAGCCACAGCCTCTGGTTGAGGGATACAGCCACCCACCCTTCTAAAAAGTTTTAACCCAGAATTGTTCCTGTCTAAAAAAAATACAGGAACTGAGTGGAGCAGAGACTGAAGGAAAGACTATCCAGAGACTGCCCTACCTAGGGATCCATCCTATCTGCAGACAACAAATCCAGACATTATTGCTGATGCCAAGAAGTGCTTTCTGACAGGAGACTGCCACAGCAGTTCCCTGAGAGGCTCTGCCAGAGTCTGATCATTACAGATGTGGATGCTTGCAGACTATCATCAGACTCAGACCGCAGAATCCCAAGGGAAGGGTTAGGGGAAAGACTGAAGATGGAGGGAATTGCAACCCCACAGGAACAACAATACCGACTAACCAGACCCCTCCCAAAGCCCTCAGGGACTAACCAACCAACCAAACAAGGAGTGACCCCATGGCTCCAGTAGGATCCATAGCAGAGGATCACCTTAGCAGCATCAGTAGGAGGGGAGGCACTTGGTTCTTTGGAGGCTTGATGCCCCATTATAGGGGATGCTAGGGTGGTGAGGTGGGAGTGGGTGGGTCGGTGGGGAAGCACCCTCATAGGGGCAGGGGGGAGGGGACATTGGGAAGGGGGACAACATTTGAAATGTGAGCAAAAAAATAACCAATAATATTTTTTAAAAAAACTAACAACAATAATCACCAAAAATTCTGAGCAATTAAATTATTGCTTGTCAGCTTCTAAAATATTCTTAAGTAATAGGTTCTTAGTGAAGACTATTTTCTGCATAACAGTTTTTCCAGGGAACTTTCATATATTTCACTCTTGTTTACACTATCATTTTGCTATCCCAGCTCTAGGTTTTGGAGAGAGGACTTTAACAGTAGGCAACATACGCAAAGCAAAAAGTGTGCAGCGAATATCCACCAAGGGCAGTGAGTGTCAGTCCAGATTGTCCAAGCACCCAAGCACTGGACTTTTGTCAAAGAGTGCCTTCAGGATGCTTGGCATTGCCACCCAGTGTCAGGGGAAAGTCCAAACTGTTTTTGTTTTATTGTTCAATAATTTAATATTAATATATTTAATAAACAGATTTATGCTTGAAATATAAAATACTTAATAGTGGCATGCACACTGGAGTCAGAATGGGGCAATCAGAGTGCTCACTAACAGGAACAAGGGAATGAAAGAAATTACATTAGTCTCTGTCCAGAGACCGAGCCAGATCACCTTCTAACATTTGCGTTCTGGAATTTCAAAACAAAAACTCAAAATCTTAGTGAGGACTGCTTGATGGAGTCAGAGACCACAACCTCGGAATTGATTTTAGTTTAATGGACAGTTAAAATGTATATCCTGCAGCTGGGGATGTATATACATTAAGGAAGTATAAAATGCAGTTCATATGGATATTCTTTTACAGCACATACGGTTTACTTAAGGGAATTTTCTTTTAAGTTTATTGCAAAATCCAATTGACAAAATAAAATGTCCATTTCTTTAAACGTACCCAAATAAATATGATATAAAGGTAACTGATCACAAATAAATTTAACAGACAGAAGAATAAAGGCACAGAGAACAAAAATATGTCATGCTGGTATAAATATTGACCTCCTTTTGATAAGCCACTTGTATCATACATCTCATGGTTATAAATATATGGATGGAACTTGAAAATATCATCCTGAGCAAGGTAACTCAGTCACAAAAGGACGAACACGGTATGTACTCACTGATAAGTGGATATTAGCCCAAACGTTCGGAATGCCCAAGTTTCACTTTACAGTAACCGCTGGACTGAGAGGTCCCAGATGGAGGAGTTGGAGAAAGGACTGAAGGAGCTGAGGGAGTTTGCAGCCCCATGGAGGGAGCAACAGTGTCAATGGGCCTGACACCACCACCCCCAGTTGTTCTGGAGTTTGGAGCACCAACCAAAGAATACACATAGAGGGACCCATGGTTCGGACCACATATGTGGCAGAGGAGGGCCTTGTTGGCTATCAGGGAGAGGAGAGGCCCTTGGGCCTGAGGGTGTTAGAAGCCCCAGTAAAGGGGAATGTCAAGGTAGGAATATGGGAATGGGTGGGCGGGTGGGTGGGAGGTGATAGGGGGTTTCCAAAGAGGAGACCTAGAAAAGGGGAAACATTGGAAATGTAAATAAAGTATCAAAAAATAAATTAATTAATTAAAAATATATTATAATGAATACTTTAATGGTTTTGCAAATTTGGGGAAGATAATACTGGCAACATGTCAGGGGAGTAGTTAAATAGTTGGATCAGGCAGTAAAGTATTTATTCTGCAGATATGAGGAGTTGAGTTCAGATTCCCAGGAACCAAGTAAAAAGTGGCATAGAGCACAGTGTTCCTGGCATCTGAGAGCAGAGAAGGTATATACAAAAGGATCCTTGGAGCTTTCTGGCCATCTAGTCTCACCAAATCAGTGAACTGCAGAATCCTCAGAAATTAGGTGAAGGAATTAGAAAGACGACTAATACCAAATCATGGCCTTGAAGTACACATACACCTAACACATGTGTGCATAAATATGGGCCTAACATCCACCCAAACACAGAGCCATGAATTTTAGAAACCTATGTTATGTGGAAAGAAACGAGTGACATGACCTCTCCAGAAATATCCCCAGGGAGTCATGTGTAAGCAGGGGATGAAAATTAGAAATGAATCGAAAGCACAAGCAATGGTACTGTGATGTTTTTATCTTTAGAGTCTTCAGATGGAAAAATGGTAGCACACTTGTGTGTATATATGTAAAGTAAAAATAAATTAAGTGTTGCCATTAGCAGGAAAAGAAATGATTGCTACTGCCAATGAAAATATAAATTGAAAGGAAAAATTAATTTCATGAATAAAATGTATAAAGTTTCTTCCTTTCAACTTCCTATTTTTTCAGAAAGTTGAAAATTGTAAATTGCTCTTTGTTGCATTTATATGTATGAAAATCATTTAAAAATTAAATTATTTCCTTGCTGTTTTTACAACACAGCTGAGATTCTTCTCAAAGATTTGGCAGAAATGAATTTGAAATATAGCTGTCAAAGTACAATTAGGCTAATATCTCTTAATTCTTGGGAGTTAGCAGCCTACATTAGATAGCCGCCTCTCTTTACAATCCGCAAATTCCTCCTGTCACACAAATAGATGCAGAACTCAGAGTACAGAGAAAGGAAATGAAAGAAAACAAAACCAAAACTAAAACCAAAAAGATAAACTTGGAACAAAATATTTAAACAGTGTCTTCTTTTTAACTGGATATTTTCTTTATTTACATTTCGAATGTTATTCCCTTTCCTGTCCCCCCAACCACTTACCCCATTCCCCCTCCCCTTGCTTCTATGAGAGTATTCCCACACCCACCCCTCCCACTTCCACGCCTTGGCATTCCCCTACACTGAGGCATCAAACCTTCACAGGACCAATGGCCTCTCCTTCCATTGATTCCATAAAAGGCCATCCTTTGCTACATATGCAAAGGGGAGACATGGGTTCCTCCATGTGTACTATTTGGTTGGTGGATTAGTCCCTGGGAGCTCTGGGGGCGGTGGGATGGGCTCTTGTTGGTTGATATTGTTGTTCTTCCTATGGGGTTGCAAACTCCTTCAGCTCCTTCAGTCCTTTCTCTAACTCCTGCACTGGGAACCTTGTGCTCAGTCCAATGGCTGGTTGCCAGCTTCCATCTCCATATTTGTCAGGCTCTGGCAGAGCCTCTCAGGAAACAGCTATATCAGTCACCTTTCATCAAACACTTTTTGGCATCCACAATAGTGTCTGCATTTGGTGACTGTATATGGGATGGATCCCCAGGTGGGGCAGTTTCGGTATGGCATTCCCTTCAGTCTCTGCTCCACACTTTGTCTCCATACTTGCTCCCATGAGCATTTTGTTCCCCTTTCTAAGAATGACCTAAGCACCCACTCTTTGCTCTTCCTTCTTTTTGAGCTTCATGTAATCTGTGAATTGTATCTTGGGTACTCTGAGCTTTTGGGCTAATATCCACTTATCAGTGAGTGCATACCATGTGTGTTCTTTTGTGTTTGTTTTACCTTATTTAGGATGATATTTTCTAGTTCTATCCATTTGCCTGAGAATTTCATGAAGTCATTGTTTTTAATAGCTGAATAGTATTCCATTGTGTAAATGTACCACATTTTCTGTATCCATTCCTCTGTTGAAAGACATCTGGGTTCTTTTCAGCTTCTGGCTATTATAAATAGGGTTGCTATTAACATAGTGGAACATGTGTCCTTGTTCTATGTGGGAGCTCTAAGAGCAACAATAGACAAATGGGACCTCATAACATTATAAAGCTTCTGTAAGGCAAAGAATACTGTCAGTAGGACAAAATGGCAACCAACAGATTGGGAAAAGATCTTTACCAATCCTACATCCAATAGAGGGCTAATATCCAATATATACAAAGAACTTGAGAAGTTAGACTCCAGAGAACCAAATAACCCTATTAAAAATGTGGTACAGAGCAAAACAAATAATTTTCAACAGAGGAATATCGAATGGACATGAAGCACCTAAAGAATTGTTCAACATCTTTGTCATGAGGGAAATGCAAATCAAACCAACCCTGAGTTTCCACCTCACAGCAGTCAGAATGGCTAAATCAAAAAGTCAGGTGACAGTAGATGGTGGCAAGGATGTGGAGAAAAAGGAACACTCCTCCATTGTTGTTGGGATTGCAAATTGGTACAATCACTCAGGAAATCAGTCTGGCAGTTTCTCAAAAAATTAATCAGTGTAATTTTATCAGGAGAGAAAAAGCTTGACTCATAAAATAGAAAATTCTTTTTAACTTTGCAGCCCATTTAGCAGATAAACATCATGTACACGGTTTTTACTTGATTCATATTCAACACTTAGACCATATGTTTGTGTGTTTGTTTGTTTATTTATTTATTTATTTATTTATTTATTGAGAGATGGTCTAGGCTGTCTGAAAATTCTGGTTTAATTATGGTTCCTCATGAGATTCAGTGCTTATGTTGAGCTGTTGATTCTAGCTAGGAACACAGGTGGTCCATCTTTGTAGAGAAACAGAAGTCATCACATATGTCTATAGATAAAGTCGTGCATAGGATTCTCTCTCTCTCTCTCTTTCTTTCTTTCTTTTCTGTCCTTTTCTATTTTTCTTTTCTTAGTTTTTAAAAATAATGGCAGCCTACACCAGCTGATAGGATACCCCCATCACATATACAACAGAAGACTGCTGGGTCTGGGATGAATCAGAGATGTATCTAACCCTCAAGAGGCTGGAGTCCCCAGGGAGTTCAGAGGTCTGGTTGGGTAGGACATGGGGGGTGGGGAGGAGGTATGGGATGTGGAATATTCAGAGTGTAGACTGGGGCAGGGTGGAATGAAATCTGGAGTGTAAAAATAATAAATAAAAGACAATAAAATAAAGTGGAGTTCCTACACTGAAAGCATAGATTTACTTGCTCTCTGAAGAACTTTTAGAGTCAGTAGTGATCGTTTGTCATGTAGAATAGGAGCACAAGGCTGAAGGAATTGCAACTCCTTTTTTCAGCTCGAACATCTAAACAAGTATGGTTCTTTTTATTTTCTGAAAAGGCAAGTCATCATAGAACTATTTTCTCCAATTATCTTAAACAGAGTACTTTTTGTCCAAACTTGGTCAGAATTAACAGGGTTGTGTTTTAGATGAGCAAGCATGGAAAACTAAGAGATTAAGGTCAACGAGCATTCTAAGCCAATTAACGACTACAGTGATTGTGAGTTTAAAGGTTAAACTTGTTTAGTTGGTTAAAACATCATTGATTTCCTCATATCAAGACTAAAGACTAAAGTAAAATACACACAGCTATTTGTCCCTTATGTATTTTTCAGATTGTGCATTGGTTTTTGTATACACTATTAGGAGTGAGTTATAGAAATAATAAACAGCGACATAAATGTGAAATGTGATACAAGAGTCATGGTATTTCTGAGTGGCCCTTAGGTAGGGTAGACACTAATACAGAGGATGTTCTTGAGGTACCTGAACCCAATGAATACTATTGTTGTAAGATTTGACAGAATATATTTCCCCCTTAAAAGTAGCAGTGAGAACACAGATGAAACAAGATTGAGGTACTCAGAGAATTAGAGTATCTACTGCACAGTCAATGAATGTTGGATGGTAAAAATAATTTAAAATTGGTGAGGTACACAAAATTCAGAAAAGGCAGAGTCCCAGGTAAGATTTCATCCTTATTCAAGTGGGTTTTTCAAGTTTAGAAAGTTGTGCAAAAGAAACAGTCTTCAAAAATGTATCCCGTGACAAAAACAAAACAAGCACATATCGAATGCTTCAACACCCTGCCCTCCCAAGAGCTTATGATCTCACAAGTCATGAAGTTTGGGCCAGATGTATAGCAGTAGATATGAACTATGTCTCATGGAATGGGTTTTTTATCTAATAATAAAGTAGTTACTTGTTAATATCACACCACTATTGCACCAGTATGCATATAATGTTAGCCTGTTAGTATTGTGCCAGGCAGGGTCTAGCACTGGGTAAAATTATTAATGCTTTTCTCCCTCAATAGCCTCCATAGTCACGGCTGGCACTGAAAAAGCTAGCAGCATGGAGAAAATTTCTCTACCAAATGCTACCAAACTGAACCCTAAATATTCATACATTTATTTATACTTACAGGTTTGTGTTTCTATCAACTTGGTCAAGGAAGGGTTTTTTGTTTGGTTGGTTGGTTTTGCTTTGTTTTATTTTTGCAGTGTGTTAATGCAAATACAACTGGTCTAAATGTCTAAGATAAATAGGTCTGGGTACTCAGAAATGCGGACTTCTGGATATGACGTGCCATGCTGCTTCACTCAAATACTCATAGTGGCTGAACTTACACAAGCAAGATTTATGCAAGGACAAGTCAATGAAAAAGTACAGTGTGTATGTCACAGGGATCTCCAAGAATCAATTCCAGTTTTAAGAGCTTTTAACAGGTGACGGCTGTTGATGGGGAGAATTACTCTCATTTAGAGATATGACTATTGGTAGATTACTTGCGTCTCAGTGAATGATCACATACCTATATGCATATAGATAGCACAGCATAACTACTCAGGGTGCTACAAATAGCAATATAAAGGACCTTCAGTTGGGAGTGAGATGGAGCAGAGGCATTGAACAAGATTTGAAGAGAGATAGTGGTGGGTGAATATGACCAAGATACATTTCATAAATTTATACAATTTTCTAAGATAAATCTTTTTAAAAATATGCACTCTTGAATCAGCTATAGGTAGCATATGTAGAATGGATGGAGAGGGGTCTATAATTCTGAAATCTGCCAAAAATTTTGAGAATTCCTCTTAGCAGTAGTTCTAAGGGGACATGTGATTTACTAAGTGGAAGTGACCATTAAAATTAAATTCTGAATGGACAGCTTAGGAGGAATTTCATACCCTTGTAACATTAAGTGACATTATTGTTCTGTGCTCATACCTATTTGGGTAATCTTGCAGACTACGTTTATTTTTTCTCATTAGAGCAAATGTTTAAAACAAGAACAGTTTGATTAATCAGAAATATATAGGTGAAATATCTGTTATTTACTTTATCAACTAAGATGTGTATTATTATATACTGTAAATATCTATGCATCTAGGGCACATAAATGAAAAATGGGAGATAAAAAGCATACAATTTTTAAAGTTTTAGGAAAAAAGGGGTGATGTGCTTAATTAACCTTCCTCCAAAATGCTCAGAATGCAAACCTAGCTGCTGTCTGAGTCAGGGTCTCAGGTCACAGTTGAAATGCTAGAGCAAGGAGTGACTAAAATGGCAGGAAGGTATCTGCAGGCATTTTATCTTGTCCTTCTCAAGTTTTATTTTTATGCAAATGTCTGCATTCACATATTTTGGTTTCACAGCTCACTTAGAAGCAAATGCTGAAACAAATATTTAAATGCAAGAGATGTTCCTGCACCGTGATCAAAGAAACACTTTCAAGGTAACAGAAAAGGAGCCAGAGAACCAAAGACAGCCAAGGCCTGAGTGTCAGCAGGCCAACTCTCCTGTGGGAAACTGAAGCTCAGGATTGGGATGAGATCTGAAAGCAAGGTTCGTGTAACCCCTCCCTTCTCACATAGGTCTTTAGGTCAGCCATCCATCATTATTGAATGTGATCTTAGAAGCTTAGCACCGGCTGGTTGGTTATATATGTTAAGAAGTCCATAGGAAAATCAATGGAATGCTAACATCTAAAGGTTCAGGTAATTACCAACGGGGTAAGTGTGAGAAGTTAATAGGAATGCCCACTATACTCCTAAAACAGAGCCCACCAGTCATTCCTTTTCACTGCCTGTTTCGTTGATTCACTTTCATGCCCAGCCTGCATGGGGCTGAACTCCACACAGATCTCGATTGCAAGTCTATCACTCACTATCTTAGCCTATAATGGGTTTGTATGAGAATTTTAAAAGATAATTAAATCCAACCCCCCAAGAATTGGTCCTGGCAATAGGAGACAGAACTCCATGGCCAGATTAAAGAAATTTGTGCTTTGTAACAATCTAAATACAATTAAAAGATTTCTTGTGGGGGTGAGTATATCATACATTTTCTGTGGAAAATATAAAGAATTGATCATTTTAAAATGTTTAAAAATGTTCTGTGCTGATACACATGGCCATTTCTGTAGTTAATGAGAATCTTAGTAGTGTTTTCATAGTCAACCATTTGTACAATTATCTGTATATCTCCCCTTCACTGAGTATTTTGGCTAAAGTCATCCCCATTGGGTCCTGGGAGCCTCTTGCTTCCTTGACGCCTGGGACCCTCCAGTGGCTGTCCCCAGTTCCTCATCCCCCACTGCTACATATTTTTATTTGATTTCCTGACCAGTTACTGGAGGGGATGGAAGAGAGTACAGAGTGTCCGGAAATAGAATCATTTCTGATCTTAACTTTAAGATCTTAATGCTTATATCACACTTTAAATATTTACCAACTGCATGAAAATATAATGAAAAATAACAATTTACAATATTAAATTTAAACTTAAAACATCACAAAATCTTGTAAGGATAGCCATTCCTTTTGCATGTGAGTAAAATGACACACCTTCACTGCTACACTCAAGCTGAAAGAGTCTGGCAGTCCAGATTTTGAACACACAAACCCTCTCTCCACACTTTATTTGCAGTGTGTGATTACTCTATTAAGAATGACAAGGGAATAATCTCCTTGGCCAATGCCCTTAATTGGGTTTTGCAACTACAACAGTCAGTATTTTAGCATTTCCCAAGCTACAGAGTATGGGTACTCAGATGATCGGGCATTATAAGACAGCGCCGATTATAGTCCTATTGTAAACTGAGAAGAATGTCTTAAATGGTTATTGGGAGCACCACAGGGATTCAAGCTATTTGTGGATGTGTGTGCTCTAGATTATAAATAAATCCCTGCATAGCACATCGTAGCAACATAACAACCTTCAGCTTTCCCGGTGACCTTAAATGAAAAGCCCCAGGCATCCTTCCTCATTGCATCTGAGAGCATTTTGGCTGACAGAGTGGAAGGGAAGGCTCTAACTGTGCACTCTGGAGAAATGCTGTAAATGAGAACTAGGGAAGCAGGCTTACACTGACTGAAATAATGGTAGATGGTCTATCCATTTATTTAAAATAAAAAATAATTTCTTCTCCAAAAGATTTATCTATCAGTCAAGGAACTTGACCATAAATGCATATGCAAAGAGTGGTTTTCTTAAGTGAATCTCTTATGTTATTAATCCTCTGTAAAACAGATAGATCCAGTTGGAAATCAGTTTTCTTAAATTATCTTTTATTATAAAGTTAGTTTATTCTAGTATGTAATTATTGCACCCTTTATAACTAAGTAAATGGGTTATACATGCATACTCATTTCTTACCTTTAATAGTGTGATATTCACAATATAGAACTTATAGTCACTATGAAGAAATAAATATTCAAAGTTGAACTGAATGTAACACATTTGGGTGTATGAAGCCAATTCTCCTTGATTTAAATTTCAAAAGCTCATTATTAGTCATTAACAGAAAATGTCAGATAATCTTGCAACAAAAGTCAAAAACATGGTATTTTACTTTGGAGGAATTTTCCAATAGCCTTAAGATTTATTTTTTACCTCAGTAGACAGTTCATTCACAATTAAGGGTGAATATCTGCACACTTTGCATGTATTCACTGAGCATACCAAACTCAGTACCCATAAAAGAGTTCAGCTTTAGTCAGTTTAATGTATTGTAATAAACGATAGCAACATTGGATGAAATGAGTCAGTGCATTTTGTAAATGAAAAGCAGTCTAACATGATTGCTTTTATACTTAAGTGTTTAATGTGAAAAAATATTTGATAGTAGAAGCCCAATAAGCAAAACTTCACTGAAAAAGATGCAAAGTGTAAAAGATTACTTTTTTCTCGTTTATAATGTAATCATGTCCACAACATCTAAATATTTTCAAACTATTCTTGCATCAAGATCAATATACTGAATGTGTGTATTCAGTCATTGTACTAGCAATTAACATTGTATAAAACCCAGCATGCTACTGCTGCACAATTGGCATATTTTGATTTTAATATGGATTTTCTAAGAGGTTTAATAAAAATATAAAAATTAAATTCTGTCATTTCAGAAGTTTCAAAGGGCGTTAACAACCATAAAGCCTATCTTTCCCATTTCAACACATATAGAAGCTATTATTTAGATTATTTCTCCCATACCAAATAAACAGATGACAGCAAGAAACATTTACAATAGAGCCATTGTGCGGGCTTTGTTTTTCATTTAATTTTATTTATTTATTTATTTATTTATTTATTTATTTATTTATTTATTGTCAACTTGACAGGGGTTAGAATCATCTGAGAGGGAAAACCTTTTCTTTCATTTAAATTTAATTTTATTTACTTATTCACTTTACATCCAGCTCACTGTCCCCTTCTTGATCACCTCCTCCCACAATCCGTCCTCCATCCACCTCCCAATCCCCTTCTCCTCTGAGTAGGTGGGGGGGTCACCTTGCAAATCCCCCACATAAAAGTAAAGCATTCATTCTAGCTCTGAGGCTCGACAAGTCAGCCCAGATAAAAGAGCATATCCCATGTACAGGCAACAACTTTTGGGATAGCCCCCACTCCAGTGTTTCAGGACCTACATGAAGGTTAAGCTGCACATCTGCTACATATCAGTGGGGCATAGGTCCAGCCTGCATACGTTCTTTGGACGGTGGCTTGGACTCTGAGAGCCCCAATGGTCCAGGTTAGCTGACCTTGTTGGTCTTCCTGTAAAGTTCTTTTCCCCTTCAGAGTTCACAATCCTTCCTCCTCTTCTTCTGTAAGAGTCCGCAAGTTCCATCCACAGGTGGGCTGTGGGTGTCTGTATCTGTCTGAGTCAGCTGCTGGGTGGAGCCTCTCAGAGGACAGCACGATTCTGTCTGCAAGCATAACAGAGTATCATTAATAGTGTTAGGGATTGGTACTTGCCCATAGGGTGTGTCTCAAGTTGGGCCGGTTATTGGTTGGACATTGCCTTAGTCTCTGCTCCCTCCCCTGTGCCGGCATTATTTGTTAGGATAAATTTGGGGATGAAGTTTTCGTTGGTGGTTTGTGTCTCTGTCGTTCCACTGGGGTTCCTGTCTGGCTACAGGAGGTGGCCACTTCAGGGTCTATATCCCCAATATAATGAGTCACAGTTAAGGTTACCCTCACTGATTCTTGGACTCCTCCCTTATCCCCAGTCTCTGTCTTATCCTGGATATGAACCCCACCTCCTTACCCCTGTCAGTTGCAGATGTCTGTTTTCATGACCATCTAGCCATCTCTCCTGTCCTTCCAGGAGCCTGCTCCTGAACCCCATATTCCCCTCCCCAACACAACTCCCTCCCAGTCCCTTCCCTCCATGTGCCTCCTATGACTATTTTACTGCCCCTTATGAGTGAGATTCAAGATTCCTTGCTTGGGTCTTCCTTCTTGCTTAGCTTCTGGGGATTTGTGTAGTGTAACACGGTAGTTATATTTTATGGCAATATCCACTTATAAGTGAATACATATAATGGCATGTCCTTTTGGGACTAGGATGAGAGGGAGAATTTTTTTTTATTTTTAATATTTTTATTGGATATTTTCTTTATTTACATTTCAAATGTTATCCCCTCCCATCCCCAAACATCCTATCTCATCCCTGCTCGCCCTGCTTCTATGAGAGTGGTCACCCACCCATCCACCAACTCCTGCCTCCCCACTCTCGAATTCCCCTACACTGGGGAATCTCTCCAGCCTTCACAGGACCAAGGGTCTCTCCTTCCATTGATGACTGACAAGGCCATCCTATGCTACATATGTTGCTAGAGCCATGAGTCCCTCCATGTGTACTTCTTGGTTGGTGGTTTAGTTACTGGGAGCTATGGGGGTTCTGGTTGGTTAATATTGTTGTTCTTCCTATGGGGTTGCAAACCCCTTCAACTCCTTTAGTCCTTTCTCTAACTCCTCCATTGGGAACCCCATGCTCAATCAAACAGTTGGCTGCAAGCATCTGCCTCTATATTTGTCAGGCTCTGGCAAAGTCTCTCAGGAGACAGCTATATCAGCCTCCTTTCAGCAAGCACTTCTTGGCATCCACATTAGTGTCTGGGTTTTGTGACTGTATACCGGATGGATCTCTAGGTAGGGTAGTCTATGGATGGCCTTTCTTTCAGTCTGTGCTCTACAAGTTGTCTCCATATTTGTCCCAGTGAGTATTTTGCTCCTCTTTCTAAGAAGGACCGGAACACCCACACTTTGGTCTTCCTTCTCCATGAGCTTCATGGGGTCTCTGAATTGTATCTTGGATATTCTGAGATTTTAGGCTAATATCCACTTATCAGTGAGTGCATACCACATGTGTTCTTTTGTGATGGGGCTACCTCACTCAGGATGATATTTTCTAGTTCCATCCATTTGCCTAAGAATTTCATGAAATCATTGTTTTTAATACATGAGTAGTACTCCATTGTGTAAATGTACCACGTTTTCTGTATCCATTCCTCTGTTGAAGGACATCTGGGTTCTTTACAGCTTCTGGCTATTATAAATAAGGCTGCTATAACATGTGATCTTTTTTTTTTTTTTTTTTGGTTTTTCAAGACAGGGTTTCTCTGTATAGCCCTGGCTGTCCTGGAACTCACTCTGTAGACCAGGCTGGCCTCGAATTCAGTAATCCGCCTGTCTCTGCCTCCCAAGTGCTGGGATTAAAGGCGTGAGCCACCACGGCCCGGCTAGCATGTGATCTTAATTGAGCAATGCTTTCATAGGATTGTCTTGTTTGCCAACCTATGAGGCATTTTCTTGCTTGGTGATTGATGTGAGAAGTCCCACATCACCGTGTGCCGTAATACTCCTTGGGTGGTGGTCCTGGCTTCTGTGAGGGAATAGAATGAGCAAGCCTGGGATGCAAGGTAGTTAAGTAGAGTTTCTTCACTGCCTCTGCTTCAGATGATGCCTTCAACTCTGTTTGGAGTTCCTGCCCTGCCTTTCTTCAGTGATAGAGATGCTGTGTGACCTGAAAGTTGTAAGATAAAATACATTTTTTTTTCTTCCCCAAGTTGCTTTTGGCAATGTTTTTTGATTATAGAACCAAGAGCCCTAAGACAGGGAGCCCATTTCAAAAATAAGGTTTGTGCTAGAATTAAAAACAGCTTTGATTTTTCAAACTTTCCATTTAATAAACAAGTGATAAAGAGTATTGGTAATGTATTAACTGTCCTACCTAGGACCCACATGGTAAAAACAATAAATATAATAAACATCAAAAATAATGTATCTTGCTCATTTTGTTCTTTTAATGCTATCATGTTGCAAATTCACTTGGAAAAATATTTTTATGTTTGTAAAAGACATGTATTATAACAAATAAATTTTGATGTCATATAAGCATTTATGTTAGTTAACATAAATAAATCTCATTACTCCTCTTAGGATTTCTGTTTTATTTTGAAATCGTAATGATACAGTCACTGTATATCTTGGTCTATTTGATTAAGATTTCTTTAGCTACCAGGAGTGTTTTGTGGTTTGGATGCATTTGAATATTGTTTTACTACTAAATGTTTAATAACTCTTTGTAAAGTCTGTATATAGAACCCCTTTGTCATTGTTTTAATTTAAAAATATTCATCAGCTATCACTCAAAATCTATGTTATGCAGGTATAGTATTGAGGAGATAATGACAGTAAAATATTGTATAATGTTACATGTTCAGTTGCGACACCATCCCTCCCAGACTCTCTCTTACGTTCCTGCCTTTTTTCTCAGCTATACCTTTCAATCCCCATCAGGTACCCCTTCCTATTCTTGATTTGTGTGTTTTTTCTGAGCGCTTTTGTTTTTCTTTTTCTTTTCTTTGACTTTTCATTTTAATTAAACTCATCTCGTGGGTCACTCTATAGCTTCCCGTCTTCTATCTACACTTTCTCTCACTGAAATGCACATCTGTAACGCAGAATCCATGATCAACATCTGACAGAAAATACGAAGGATTTGATTTTTAAATCCAGGATCACCTTTTATTCATGCAAGATTTTCTAGTTCCATTAATTATTTTCTCTAAATCATGTGCTTTGTCATTTAAAAGCTAAATAAATTCACAGTGTGTGAATGTACTCCATTTTCATTATGTATTCATTTGTTGTTGGATTTTAGTCTGATTCTATGTCCTTGCTTGTGAAAATACCTGTAATGAATATGGATGCATAAGTTTCTCTGTGGTAAAGTTTTGAGACCTTTAGGCATCTGCTTAGGACTAGTTTGGATAGTTTATATCACAGATCCAATTTTAGGCTATGGGGTAGCCTTCACACTGAATTGTATAGTAACTATACTGAATTACACTCCGAGCAAAAGTGAATATGGGTTTTTCATTTCTGAACACCCAATGACATTTATTGTCATTTTTTAATGATAGATATTCTATACAGAATGAGATGGAATACCAAAAACATTTTCGTTGAATTTCTCTGATGGATAAGGATGTTGACCCCTTTAAAAATATTAACAAGTAGTGTGGCAGAGGAGGGCCTTGTTGACCATCAGGGGGAGGAGAGGCCCTTGGGCCTGAGGGTGTTAGAGACCCTAGTACAGGGGAATGTCAAGGTGGGAAGACGGGAGTGGGTGGACGGGTGGGTGGGAGGGGGAATACCCTCATAGAGGTGGGGGGAGGGGGGTAGGATAGGGGGTTTTCAAAGAGAAGACCTGGAAAGAGGGAAACATTTGAAATGTAAATAAAGTATCAAAAAATTAAAATAAAAAAATATTTACTACTTTCTGTAAAACAGTAAAATAAAATAAAATAAAATAAAATAAAATAAAATAAAATAAAATAAAATAAAATAAAATAAAATAACAAATAGTTTGTAGTTTTCCTTGGGGATGGGACTGTCCATAGGCTCATTTCTTGATAGGCAGGTCACTTTCAGTGTTCAGTTTTTGCAGTTCTTTACATGTTCTAATTAAGAATCACTTACCATAAGTAATATATGCCATGGTGGGCTGCCTACACAGTCTGTTATTTTGCTGTGCTTAATGTGTTCCACATGACATCCATTTGTTAATGCTTATGGTTATACCTTGTTCTATTTTGGTTCTACTAAGGAATTTTGTGTGTTCTTAACATCTTCAAGTGTTTCTCCTGTTTTCCCTTTAGTGTTTTCAATTGTAAAGCAGCATTTTTAACACAACTGGAAAATTTTGGGGGCTAAGTGTGAGAAGTGGGTCGAATTTTACTTCTCTGAGGTGGCTGTCCAATTTTACTAACATTTCTTTGCTAAATGGGCTGTTTTTCACATGTGTAGGTTTTTGACACCTCTGCTAATAGTTAAGTAATTGTATCTGTATGGGTTCATGTCCTAGTTGTATATTATTGACCACCTATTTTCTACCCTACTTTTCAATTATAAGCTTTTATGTTTAGTTATATCATAACCCAAAGAAGCCAGGTTGGCATTTTATTTGTATCAATAAAACTTTATTGTTTTATCACTTTGATGACTTCAATGATTGTTAGAGAAATATATTCTTTTATCCAATCTCCTGAGTGACCGCCAACCTCCTCAAATTTCTCTCTTTATAATTTTATCAGTGTCCAGAACATTATCTTTCATGTGATGCCTTTTCAACTATGTCTTTAAAATTCCACCTTAAACTAACAGCTTCTGTGGCTGAGAGGTAAGTTCCTTGTCCAGATCACTGGCAGCTATGCAGTTTACTTAGTCATGGTAGCAAGTGGTGCCATGAACAATATTTACCACATTTAACATCATTCTTCTATGACTAACAAATCTGTTCAGCAACTACTAAATTATGGATTCAGAAGGGTTTCTTTAGCACCGCTTTATTTTTCTGTTTGGGATTTCTATCTCTTAGACATGGATAGGAGCCCAAGAGAGATGCGCAGTATATTGACTGACAGCTCTTTTAAGTTTAAAGCAGTATGTCTGTCTAGTAAGAGTTGCTGAATATCTTATAAGGAGAAATGTCATATTGAATAGTGGAATATATTATAATTTTTAACTGGACATTTTCACTATGGACTTACTTGACGTATTCTCCACCTACTACAGTAAATGTAACAGTTAGTAAATATGCTAAATAACAGAGTATGAAGTAATAAGTCCAGCAATGTGGGTGGGATAACATTGTAAACTTTGATTTATCTACCTGAGCTGTACAATAATGAACAAATTATTCAGTTTCACTAAATTCCATTTTCCTGCCAGGTGCTGGTGAGGTAAGGGAGACAGTAAGTCTCGTGTTTAATTGGGACTTAAGGTTAATTTGACAATTGAAATACTTAGTTAATACACACACGATACATATAATGATTACAGGATGGATTATGATTCTCAGTAATGCTATGTAAATGTTGTAATGTTTTATTCTTATTCAGAAAAATAAGTATTATAAATAAGAAATATCTATAAACAGAGCAAATGAAGGTAGAAGAAAAGTAGTGACGTGATATTTTAAAGCTTATGAGATAGAGGGCAAAACTTAGAAAAGGGCTAGAGATGTCTCAGACAAGAACGTGGGTAGAGGCCAGAATGAGGACTTGGCTTGACATAGAGCTTCCGTATTAAATAAGGATAATAATCTAGACCAGGCATTATATGTCTGTTATCCCATAGATAGGAAGAGCCTTGCCGTTCGCTAGTCAGCTGCTATGGCCAAATCTGAGTTCCAGGGTTAGTGAAAGACTGTCTTTTATAACAGGGTGAAGAGTGTTTAAGGAAAGCATACCACACACATGAATAAATGAAACAGTTGAATGCATATATCTCTTCTGTACACATGCACATGCCTTCCCACACAGTTTCATGTGACATGTGTGCACTCTCATGCTCATGCATGCTCACACACCCCCACACACGCAGCCCCCAAAACTATTACACCAGATAATTTTTTTTGTTTCTGGTGTGGTTAATTATTCCAGAAAAGTCTATGAAATACTGAATGCAAATGTAAAAGTCCTAGAATTTTACATATAAAATTTCAGTACATCTTGTTTTAATTATTTTATAATTACTGCAAATAATTTTTATGTATCAGAAAATCAGAATTGCCATAAAATAATAAAGCAATGCTTTACACACATATAAACTGCAGGTAATGTGATTTCTAATGTGACCAGAGTAATTTTAATTGGAAAGTTTGGTAGTGAGAAAGTTGTGTAACTTCCACTAACTACTGCCATTTCTTATGTCTTTCTGAAGTGATCTACCTGTCACATAATTTTAAATATAAGACTTTTTTTTTGTATGTAAGTTGACAAAAAGTTGTGGGTATCATACAAAAGAAACAAGTGTATGAGATGATGATTTTCTGTTCAACTGTATTCTTAACGATATTAAACCCCGCGGCATTAGAATTACTTATTTTAATGTATGGTCTTTTAATTTAAAGAGTTTTGGGTTGGTATGGATTTCATTTGAACATGCAGTTGATTTTTACCATTTTTCCATTTGTGGGATTAAACATTTAAGCAGTGTATGGCTGACTAGTAAGAAGAACTGCCAGATGGAATTTACATAATGTTTTCAATTTTTGTCAATTAATTCTTCCAAGCAAACCAATGAGGTGAAAAGGGTCACCACTAAGTTCCAGAGGAGAGGACGGTTCAGTTTCCTCTCATGACTGGATTCTCACCCTAAGTGAAATATGCTAAAGCTTGATATCAGGAATGTCTCAATGTTGAGCATCTCCAACTTTAGCTTACTTTTATACTGTTTTAGAAAATAATCTTTGACATTTATTAAAGTATATTATGAAACATTTAACTTAAAAACACCTTTTAAATTTAACCTAAAATTTAAAATATTTATGCTTTACTGGATAAGTTAATAGAAAATAAAAATTAAGTCGTGCCTAGAATATCAAAGACTTTATTTCTCTGCAGTTTTCCCATTTATATGCATTTTTGAAGATATTAATGCAATGTCATTCTGTAAATTTATGATAATTTAATTGACAATGTCTATTAATTTTGATGGAAAAAGAGATCATACTAAATAGCATGACATATGCAAAGACATAAAACTGTGCATATATACTAAAAATAAACACCATATATATATAATTTATTATATATCAAAATATTTTAGGCAAATGTCTGCTAAGATTTCTCAAATTTAAAGCAAATTTGAGTAGTTAATATATGAATTTTGATGATGTTTCTCAAACCAGATAATGTTTTTTACTTCTATTTTTTTAAAATTTTAATTGTTGTTTGAAAAGAAAATAGAAATACACCTGATGACATGTAATGCTCCTTTTGAAATGTCAATAGTTCTTTCCTAGCTTCAATTTTTCAATTAGGCTCATTCAGTAAACTCACAATAAAAACGTTATCATTGAGATACTGAAGCAGAGTAAGGTGTCTCATACTTCTAATCTCAGCAATGATTTAAAAAGTAGAGACTGACCAAGGCAACCGACTACGCCTTTGTCTCAGAGATGAGGGAAATGATGGGGGCTGCGAGGAATGATGACATACACATATGATGCTATAGGCTGTGAAACTGAGGCAGCAGTACAGAGACTGGAAATTCATTCTCATTGTGTAGCCCAATCAGGTCTCTCAGACCGGTATTAAATAACACCTGAAATGATTTTGTCTCAAATAGTCAAACATCAAACAAATGAGACACACACACACACACACACACACACACACACACACACACACACACACACACAGACACACACAGACACACACAAGCAATTCTTTTCACTGATAACTTTTTTTTTCTTTTAGATATTTTGTTTATTTACATTTCAAATGTGATCCCCTTTCCTGGTTTCCCCTCTGAAAACCCGCTATTCCATTCCCTTCCCCCTGCTTCTATGAGGGCACTCCCCCACCCACCCACTCCACTCCTGCCTTCCTGCCCTGGCATTCCCCTAAACTGGGGCATCAAGCCTTTACAGAAACAAGGACCTCTCCTCCCATTGGTGCTCTACAAGGTCTTCCTCTGCTAAATATGAGGTTGGAGCCATGGGTCTCTCCATGTGTACTCTTTGGTTGGTGGTTTAGTTCCTGGGAGCTCTAGGGGGGTCTGTTTGGTTGATATTGTTGTTTTTCCTATCACCAACAATTTTAAAGAAATACTTTTCTAATCCTTGCCAAAACAGGAACTATGATCCACAGAAATGCTATCATATAAGAAATCCCATTTATACATTATATGGTTCTAAGTAGTTCAAAAGGACTGGTAGTCTTGACTACTACCTATCTTCTGAAACCCTTCCTTTTGATTTTGGTTGCTTGAAAATCATATGGCTACTTGCTTGTCACATGAGTGCTTGACCACATCTACTGCTGAATCTGCCTCTTTTCTTGGACACTAACTTAAATGGCTTTCTTCTTTCCACCTCTTCATTTCCCTCTTCCAGACTACTTCCAATATGTATAGTTTGTTTGTGCTAGCCTCTAATAAAATCCCTCTTGAACACTCTTCCAACCCCTCCCTAAATTCTTCAGTTTTTGAGATCAATAAAATAAAAGAATTAAACCAAAGTTTTGGAAAACTAAAAATGGCAGTAACAAGAAGAAAGAGGAAATATGTCTCTTGACTGTGATCTTAGCTACTGTACCAGTATGTCTAGCCTAAAGGAAGACTGAGTCACGAGTTTACTAGCAGTCCTAAACCTGAGATTTCCCTGCATGTCAGGGATGATATCATCCCAAAATAATAACTATTGACTTTTTAAAATTCATTTTGATAAAGTTCAATTCTTAGTTGGATTTTAAAAAACTACCAGTTTCATAAACCCACTATCTCTAACCTAGCATAAAGAACTAGCTACAAATAGACCAGAAGCCTTGACTAAAGACCTACAACTCCTCTGTCAGAGGAAAAGATTGAGGAGTACTTCACAAAAGAAGTTTAGGTATGTAAGGTAACATTAAACAATGCAACTTCTTCACAGCAGAAGAAACAATAATACAGGGAAAACTGTGGAACCTACAAAAAGACAAGAGATGAGAGTAATTTGTACATCTGAGAAAAACGTAAAATTCAAAACATTTTGTAGAATTATATGAATCAAATTTTTTTAAAAAAAAAATCTGTACAATTGACTTGAGTATACATTTTCCCAAGGGAAATAGACAAATCATGAAGGAGTATACGTACAAACATTTAACATTATTAATCATCAAATGTACACAACTCAAATTGCAATATGTCACCCATACTTGATAACATTTTCTAAAATAAACATACAAGGTTCAGAAGATGTGGAAAGATCAAAGCCTCTTAGTTTGTCAGTGGGGTTTTAAGTATTGGTGTATCTGTACTTTCCAGAGGTTTCTAGAGAAATTATTTATAGATCCACCTAGCAAACTTGTTTATTCAAAAATGTATTCAAAATGGAAATGAAGTTCAAAAGAGATTTTTGTATTTTTATGTTCATTGTCATATTTTTCATAGCACGATGATACAAAAACTGGCCACATGTCCTTGTACGATTCAAAGGTTAATAAAACACGATACATACCAACAACAAACAGCCCATTGTTGAAAAGTAAAGGAATCCTTCTACTCCCTACATTAGTGGGTACAAAAGCTATGCTAAGTGAAATGAGTCCTGAAAGGAAAGATACTGAATAAATACTTCACCTCAAACAAGCTGTAGAGAACAAACAGGAAGTCAAAGGCAGTTTCAGGAACTAACATGGGAATTATAGGAGACATTTATTCAAGTAAAATATTCATTCAAGCAAGATAAATAAATCTAAGGATACATTATATAGCCTTGCCTGCTAGTTTTCCAACTAAGTATACTGCATTTGAAAGTTTGTTAGAATGTAAGGTATCACTTTAAATATTAAGGAGACAGGAGGGGGGGAGGGTGCAACAAAAGAAGTTAAAGAAAGTGATTAAAAAAAAAAGAGTATAAAACAGAAAAACAGAGGTAGTAAGGATATTTGGGAGTGGTTAGTGGTGCCCACTACCTTCCTGGTGGTACTCACGTCACAAATGTTTGAATACTTGTAACCTTATCAGTTTGTATCCTGAATACAACTTGTTTTGTAAAATTATGTCAGTAAATTTAAAACATTTTAAAATGTTAATGTTTATAAAGTATTCAGATTTTATGCAGTTAGATGAAACTATGAGTTTTTCAATAGTTAATAGTCAGATTTAAATGGGATTCATCTTGACAAGATAGTCAAACATATAATAAAGAACACAAATATCAGTGTGTGCTGACAAATGGAGGCTGCACACATCAAGAGTGATGAGAAGGTAAAGGCAAACAGCAACAACAAATAAACCACTGTTAATAATGGAAAAAAAGAATTGTATTGGAGTTATCCACGTGAATTAGATGCAGCAAGATAGAGCAGAAAGTGTTCTACTTCAGAATTTACACAGAATGATTTCTACCCCATCTCCCAAGCATTTGTTCAGCTCAGGTATTATCTGTATAAACCACTCACAATTCGCACACCTATACAATAACAAAAGGAGTATTTTATCTGTTCTTTAAACTGTATAAGCTTTGTGTCAGCTTAATTTTAGTTAGTGCTTTTTCTTCTCCCTGTGCCTGTCCCTCTTGCTCTCCTCCCTCTCCCCATCCCCTTAACTCCTCCCCCATCTCTCTCTGTCTCTGTCTCTGTCTCTGTCTGTCTCTGTCTCTCTGTCTCTGTCTCTGTCTCTCTCTCTCTGTCTCTCTCTCTCTCTGTCTCTCTCTCTCTCTCTCTCTCTCTCTGTGTGTGTGTCTGTCTGTCTCTGTCTCTCTCTTTCAGAACCAGTTTTCAAATAGTTAAACTATTTATTTCTAAACTAAAAAATGTTATGGTGTACAATGTACTCAAGGAAATTCATCTACAAGGCACTCAAGAAAATGTACTAGAAAAAAATTATCCAGAGGTAATAAGAAAATAGTAAATGAATAAATAATTGGATGGGAAAATCGCTCTGATATTAAGGTGCTTGTAGAATATTCACGTGGACCCGAGTTCGGAACCCCAGGCAAGGCTGTAATATCATTCATTGCTAGAGGAGTGGGAAGGGTAGAATCAGGAAGATCCTTGAAATTCATTGACCTCCCAATCTAGATGAAGCAGTAAGTCTCTGCTGCTCTTGTATCCCATAAAGGTGAAAGGTGACTGACAGGGAACTACACTGAACATCAATCCTGGCACTCCATATTCACGTGCATACACCTACACATTCGTACACATCCCGCCGCACACACATGCACACACACACACACACACACACACACACACACACACACACACAGCACTAACACCACCACTCTGACCCTGACAAATGACAAGAGAAAGAGAACCAAGAATCTCAAGAAGCTGGATGAAGCAAAGAGAAGCTGTTGTGAAGAAGTAGCTTAGGCTCTACCAAAATATTGTTCGGATACAAGATGGCAGTGTTTTTGGTATCATACTTTGCTGTAAGTTAATAAAACATTTAAAATTGGTGTTTTCAAATGAATGTTTCATTTAGATTTAATGCAATGATTATGGCTAAAAATGAAAGAAAATGCTAATAAAGAAGAAGTGATAGTTCCTATTTTATTTAACTATACGAGGAAAGAGTAAAAAAAATGCTATTCTACTAAATTTATGTTCTACATATATCTGGAAGGGTTATTTTTGGTGTTTGTTTGTTTTTGATAGAATATACAGTCTGAGCTATATTCATTTTATTATTTCTTTTGTGTTTTATAGATGCTACAGTTTATGAAATAACTGATGTAAACATACTAGTTGGCTTTCATGATACATGTGTTCTATGTGTGGCAATATGAATGAGTCGTTTTCTTAAGACACTCAGTTTGTTTAGTCATAATTTAAAATTTTTTAATAAACTTTTTCTTTTGAGTCAGAGTCTCATCAACCAGGTTTTCTGAACTCTACGTGAAGTCCAGGCCGCTTTTAAACTCTCCATCTAGGTTCATTCTCTCGACTGCTGAGGGTGCAGATGTGCCCCATCACCCATCACCCCCTTATGAATTTAAGTTCACAAACACTAAGAATGTATTTCAAATTTCTTGCTTTTAAAACTATCAATTATGTACTTTCTTTGTACCCTTGAATCCTACACAATTTATAGAATTTAGTTGCTACACTCAAATTTCTATTCTCCCTCTGATAAAGAAGCATGCTTTATTTTTACATTTTAACTCTTATCAAGCATTCTACTATAAAAGTGCCTACATATATCTAGATATGGATGACCATAAGACCTTAATATTTCTCACTCCTCTTAGTTCATATATACATCTAACCAAATACAATTTGCCCCTGAGAAATATCCTAACAGTATTCTTGTCCAACTTGGTTGGGTGGCCTTTGTTTTTTTCAATTTTGTTAAGTTTTGTTGTTATCTCTTAGAAGCCTCTTCTTTTTCCAATGAAAGACTGAAAGGGATGGAATCAGATGGAATGTGTGGTGGGGAAGAACTGGAAAGAGTAGAGGGAGGAAAAACTATAATCAGGATTTCTCATTTGAGAAAATAATCTGTTTTCAATAAAAGAAAAAACTAAAAGGAGTATTCTAACTTTAAAATATTATTTTTTTATTAACTGTTGAAATAAATTTAGGATACATACTGCTGGTAAGAAGGAATGGGTGGCTACAATCTGCTGTTCTATCTGATGCTTTTGATCAAAGTAAACCACATACAAACTGTTTGGTTTTTTTTTTTTTTTTTGAACCGTTTCCTGTACTATTATGAAAAATAAAGCAAGACTTTCTAAGTCCAAACTCAGTCTATTCGTACCTCACACAACCGAGCACTCAGTGGAAGGTCAATGTTTGCATTCAGCTGTCGCTTTTCTAGTGCTCTCCGCTATGGGTTTAAAGGTAGCTTAGATTCTTTTCTTGTCTTGCTTTTCATATAAAAATATTCAGACTCAATCTCTAAATCAGAAGCTATCTCCAACTGACAAGCACTTGCAGAGAGATTACTATTTTTCACTGTATGGAGTCTCATATACACACCACACATAAGGGCACGCCCTATGCCCAGCAGTAGATGGCCAACACAAAACAAACTCAATAGTATTTTTGGAGGATTTTGTATCATAATATTCTGTCTGGACTTCTTTCCTCTACAGATTTTAGCTTATATATTATGGTTTCCAGTTTTGAGTGTTGATGGGATTTCTGTGTGTAATGTGTGTGTGTCTTTTGCTGCATGTGCTTCTTGTTGTGGATAGCCCTGGGACTGATTGTAATTCTGCTAATTCTGCCCTCCTGGGATGGGCTTCAGACAAGGAGTGGGTTACACCTGTGACTTCTTGTGACCCAATCCCCTAATGAATAAAAGAGCCAATCACTGGGCACATAGACTTCCAGGTTGGAGAGAGGAAGAGAGGAAGCAGGAGGAAGACTTCTGGGATGGAGAGGAGAAGAGAGACCAAAGAGAGGGAGAGAGAGCTTTTTGAAACAGGTAAGATGTAGCTACTAGAGTCTCCTGGTATGGCGGATCTGCAAGGATTCGCCACAGAGGAATCAGACTTTGATAAGGTTTACAAGATTAGGTTTCAGTTGATGCACCCAGAGATTGAGTGATCCTTGTTTCTGAACTAAGTTTGTGCTGCGTTTTCCTTCATGCTACGGCTCGTCTGGGTTCATGAGAGAAAGGTACAGCGGCAAAGTGTGGATTTGCCTGATGTGCACCACAGAGGCCATTGGGGATACTGAAGCATGGAGCTGGCGTGGTAGTGACCCAGCAGTGGGAGCCTAGTGAGCTGGGTAGAGAGAACCAGGGCATAATGCGGGAACATGTGCAATATATTCCATTCACTCTCTAATACTCCCGCAACAGTTAATCTTAAAAGCAACGTTCATTTCTGTCAGGTTTTTGTTTGTTTTTGTGCCATAAACATTCCATCATTTTTGATATTTCCCGCAACATCTTGTCTCATAATTAACAATATATGTAGTAACAAAAGGAAGCCTTTCCTCCTCATTAGATCATAGTTAAGACAAAGATGCCCAGTATAGATTTTTATTATATTTGTTGTTAGGCAGAGAAATTCAATAAAAATCACAAACTATTCATTTGGGAATAAAAAAAATACGATAATATTATTTCACAGACCAAGTGATATGATTGCTATAACACCTTAACTGATTCATAAAGTATCTATTATAATAAACAAATTAGCACATTTTAATATAAAAATAGATTCTTTTCTTCACATTGAAAATAAATTATATAGAAAACAAATGTTTATGTTTCTGCCAGTTTTCTGCTGTTTGAAAAATCATCTTTGTGACATTATTTTCAGCTTCTGTAAAAACTCAGCTGTCTCCAAGAAGCTAAATTAAATGAATGGACACAGTTTGTGCTTTAATACAGTGAAATGTAGAACTCTTTGTCTCTCTGGAGTCTTTCTTGCCTCTGTCAACTTCTGGAAGCTTCGGGCTTTCCTAGTAGATGCTCCCATGTCTTCTGAGGGGAAACCACTGTTTCTTTTCACTTTTCCCTAACTTATTCACTTCTTGCTCTGCATCATATTGTGACTTATGAGGGCATCAAAACCTGCCTCATAGAAGGGACCATGCTGAAAAGCTGCTTGGTCTGGTTGTGCTGAAGTGGGACACAGCCTCAGACTCAGGTTTCCAAACTGATTATCTATTTACTTTATAATTCTCTGTACTTGGTAAGCACTGGAAAACCTAACACTTACTACTATATAAATGTACTAAATTATTCTCTGGCAATTAACATATGTTGTAGGTCGGAGTGGGGATTAGGTAAAGGATTTATTGCTGGAACTCCTGTCTCTTGCCAGGCAGCCAAAGCCTCTCCGTGGCTAGGCTGAGTAACTCTTTGTGAAGAAGAGAGGAAAGAAAGGAAAAGAATTAAAATCCTTTACACAGGCAAATATACACAGACGCATGTACCTTCATACATGCACATTCTGGCCAAGTCTGCCCACCAGTTCCTTCTATTCCACAAGTATTCATGCACACCTACACATAGACAAACAGACATATACATTTGGTGGATGGATAGATGGATGGGGGAGAGCCTCCCTACGCCAACACATCCTTATTCCCTTTCTCTGGCCTTTTTATAGACAAAAATTCTCAAAAAATGCCTCATAGCTAAAATGTTACACAAAATAGAAGTTACAGAAGGATGTTGATATTAAGTTCAAAGCAGTTTTTTATTCTATATGCTCAGTGTAAGTGCAAAGCAACAGTTTCCTATGGTCTTGTCTTCCCATAGTGCACAACTGTGGCTTTACCCTTCGACCTGAATGCTTTTCCTTGAACATAAATTTGTCCCAAGCCTATATCTCCTTTTAGTTTAATTACGAAAGCTCATTGTATTTCTCATTATGCAGCCTTTTACTTACTATTATGAGGAGTGGACACATTCTATTCTTGATTTTAAATTTAGTGTATGTTCCTAGCAAACAAATAAAACCATCCCTGAAAACTTTCTTCCTAAGATTATTTGAATCAAAACAGAAACTCTACAAAAATCATTAATTCATCTAAACAGCATTAATTTATGAAATGTCATCTTTATGTTGATCTACAGGAAATCTGCTCGTTAGGGTAGGCGAATGCCCAGGACTTATGGTATTAATAAAAGCAAAGGCATATCATCTGTAAGAAGCAACCCTGAGAGGAAGGCTCTTGGGGACCTTGCCTCATACAGGTCACCCATCAGAGATCAAGCAAACACACTGGGCCTCCTCCAGGAAGGCCACCTGCGAGCTTTAGCCTTTCCTAGATGGCTCCTGACAGAGCAGGTCTCTGCAAAATCCTTAACAGCTTTGTTACTGCGGATGTCTTTTAATTTAGATAAAATGTCCAGGTTTTGAAGGAATTGGTCAATATCTGTTTTTTTTCAATTATTTAATTGACATTCATTTCATAATGTTAGCGTTCCTTCTCCGAGCCTACAGTGATGCCTAATGCACTGATGTCAGAGCTAATCCTGGATGCAAAGAAACTGTTAGGTACCAAGAACAACAGATCAGAACAAGCACAGACCTTAAACTCAGAAGCAGAAAAAGATCGTTATTTCTATGTATCTAGGTCAGAATAGGCACGTGGAAGGTCTATACCAACCCATTCTGCACAAAGTTTTTGGACACATTAAATATTTTATTAAGTATCAAAATAATCCAGCTAAGTTTATTGATATAATTTAAAAATTCCAAAATGACTTCACTTACTGGTTTTTATTATCTTTTTTTTTTTCTTTTTGATACTTTATTTACATTTCCGATGATTCCCCTTTTCTTTAGAAACCCCGTGTCCCCTCCCCCTCCCCGCCTCTGTGAGGGAATTCCTACTCCCACC
>CM052708.1:10042588-10059797 GCA_028551405.1 Uromys caudimaculatus
TAGTTTTGTGCATTTCCTTTGTCTGTTTGACTGTGTTTTCTTGAAATTCTGCCTGTTTGTGTTTTCTGTACTTCTTTAATGGATTTTTGTGTTTCCTCTTTAAAGGCTTCTAGTTGTTTATCTCTGTTCTCTTGTATTTCTTTAAGGGTGTTATTCATTTCTTTCTTAACATCTTCTATCATCATTATGGGAAATAATTTTAAATCTGAGTCTTGCTTTTCTGGTGTGTTGCGGTATCCAGGACTTGCTGTGGTGGGAGATCTGGGTTCTGATGATGCCAAGTACCCTTGGTTTCTGTTCCTTATGTTCTTACCCTTGCCTTTTGTCATCTTGTTAACTCTGATGTTAGCTGATCTTATTCTGTCTGGTTGTGGCTTGCCCCTCCTGCAGGCCTTTGTGTCAATACTTCTTGAAGACCAGCTCTCTCTGAGAGGTGTTTGGGTTTGGATAGCTGTGGCACAGGGTCTGCTCTGGGGTGCAGACAGAAATCAGAAGGATCTTGTCCCCAGCTGTTCCTTGGTTCCTATGTCCTGATGGCTCTGCAAGGGTCCCTCTTGATCCAGTAAGTTTGAACAGAAGTGGTGGTTTTGCCTGTGTTCAAAGGTGTGTCAGCACTCCTGGGATACCTGCTCTCTCCTGGAGCCCTGTGGCCCAGGCTGAGATCCCCAGGCACAGACCCCTGGTGGCCCAGACAGAGGTCTCCCCCAACAGATGGAACTGGAAGGTTCAGAGGTTTCCTGTCCCCAAGTTCTCCTCAGGCCCTGTATCCCGCCGGATCCAGGCCGGTCTCGGTGAGCAGTGTTGCTCCCCTTAACCCCACTCATGGCTCTTCCACACTCCTGGGAGGGTAGCTTTCTCCTGGCACTCTTTGGCTCTGAACTCCTGATGGCCCAGGCAGAGGTCTCCACCCACAGATGGAAACCAGAATGTTCCATAACGAATATTCTAAACAGAACTAAATTGATATGGCATTTTATTTGTTATCTGACATCAGCAAATTATTAGCAGTCGATATTGGTATAAATATATTTGTCAGTGTGAAAGTGATGAATAAATTGTATATAATCAGCCAACATTATAGATCAAATATAATAAAGAAAAAGTAATTAATGAGCAATCAGACAAGAACATAAAAAAATGAACAAAGAAAAATACATCAAAAAGAACAATAAAAATGGTAACTGGTAAGGTGATATATCTTAACTTAAATATATGAATAATTTCAGTACTATGCAATGCTTCCAGGATCCTATGATAGTGCATACACTGACAGAACAGATGGAAATTTAATATCAAATCATAAGGGTGGGCCAACTTATAAAGAGGGGATGCATTCTAAATGTTTATGTACTAGATTACACAGCTTCAATGAGTATAGTTAACTGAAGAAATTCTATCAGAAATAGAATATCTCAAAATACAGTCAGACATTTTCATGTCCTCTCTTTTTTAGAATGAAGTAAATGGTCGTTGTTGAGACATGACAGCAGCTGCTGGCCAGGATGTGGAGAAAGAGGAATACACTCCTCCATTGTTGGGGGGACTGCAAGCTGGTACAACCACTTTGGAAATCAGTCTGGTGCTTCCTACCTGAGGATCCACCTATACAACTCCTGGACATATACCCAAATGATGCTCCAACATATAACAAGGACACATGCACCACTATGTTCATAGCAGCCTTATTTATAATAGTCAGAAGCTTGAAAGAACCCAGATGTCCTTCAATAGAGGAATGGATAAAGAAAATGTGATACATTTACACAATGGGTACTACTCAGCTATTAAAATCAATGATTTCATGAAAATCTTGGGCAAATGGATGGAATAAGAAAATATCCTGAGTGAGGTAACTCAGTCACAAAAGAACACACATGGTATGTACTTACTGATAAATGGATATTAGCCCAAAAGCTCGTAATAAACAAGATACAATTCACAGACCACATGAAGCTCAAGAAGAAGGAACACAAAAGTGGGGGATACTTCAGTCCTTCATAGAATGCGGAACAAAAGACTCAAGGGAGGAAATACAGGGACAAAGTGTGGAGCAGAGACTGAAGGAAAGGCCATCCAGAGACTGCCCCAACTGGATATCCATCTTATATACAGTCACCAAATGCAGACACTATTGTGGATGCCAAGAAGTGCTTGCTGAAAGGAGCCTGATATAGCTGTTTCCTGAGAGGCTCAGGCAGAGCCTGACAAATACAGAAGCAGATGCTTGCAGCCAGTCATTGGAGTAAGCACAGAGAACCCAATGGAGGAGTTAGAGAAAGGACTGAATGAGCTAAAGGGGTTTGCAACCCCATAGGAAGAACAACAATATCAACCAACCAGACTGCAAGAGCTCCCTAAGACTAAACCACCAACCAAAGAGTACACATGGAAGCACCCATGGCTCCAGCCGCATATGTAGGAGAGAATGGCCTTGTGGGGGACACCCTCATTGAAGCAGGGGGAGGAGGGATAGGATATGGGTTTTCCATGGGGGAAACAACAATAGGGGATAACATTTGAAATGCAAATAAATAGAATATCCAATTTAAAAAAGGAAAAAAATATTTATTTTTTTAACCATAAAGATGATATCTTGAATAACATTCTCAACTAAATTGGTGTAGCTATTATTTTTGGAAAGTTCTATTAATGCCAAGGTAAAGTATATCCTTGTACATTATAAAATTCTTAACATATTTAAATAGACTTTAGTCTCTGATCATATTTGGATTCAATTGCAAATAATAACCAGGAAGAAATACAAAAACTCAATTATATTAGATATATCTGATAAAACTTTGGATAATAATAAAAGTCATCACTGTCAGGAAAAAATCCTCAATAAATAAGATAAACTTTTAATATTGTAAAAGAACAAAGTCACACAAATGAAAGTGACAGTCATCATGAAATATAAAACATAAAATTAACACAGAAGATCAATAAAAAATCAAAAATTTTAATAAGGTCAGGAAAATTGATCCATCAATAAATATCAAAAAAATAACTAATCATATTTAAACTTTGTCATGTTTTATATCCATTCCCAACTGAGTTATTTAGAAATCATCCATTCACCTCTAATTAATAATTATTGTTTTTGAAAGCTTATTTGCAATATTTAATGTTCATAGTTAAGTGTGTTCTTTATAAATAGTTAAACTTTCCACTAGATACTTTAAGCATTTGTATGATAAAACCTCTGACGAAAGTACGTTAAGTGAGGCAGAGTTCTTTTCTATGAACCATACAGGTTTGGAGTAGGTCATTGAAAGGACAGATTGAAAGCAGGAACATTGGACAAGTCACATGTGTGTGATCAGTGAGGAGAACTCAATGACTGATGCTCTCTGCTCACCTCTCTCTTATTCAGCTCATGACTCTTGTCTATGAAATAGAGCCTCACCACTTTAGTGTGTCTACCTGATTCTGTTGAGCCAATCTAGTAATTCCCTCAGAGAGATTCCCAGAGGCTTATCACCTGGACATTTCTTGATCCTAACAAGTGAATAATCAATATTGACCACCCCAGTGATCAAACTAATGACTCGCTGAATTTAATAGTCAGCTTAATGAGTATCTTAGAAAATTATGTTCAATTAGTCTTTTTCTTCAGGTTTCTTTATTTTATTTTATTTACTTACATTTCAAATGTTATATGCCTTCCTAGTAAAACCCCCTCTCCCCTCCCCATCCCCTCTTGCTTCTATGAGGGTACTCCCCTGCCCTCCCACCCACTCTTGCCTCAGTGCCCTAACAGTCTGCTACACTAGGGTATCAAGCCTTCACAGGACCAAGGGGCTCTCCTCCCATGGATGCCAGATAAGACCATCCTATGCTACATATCCAGCTGGAGCCATGGTTCCCTCCATATGTACTCTTTGGTTGGTGGTTTAGTTCTTGGTGGCTTTGGGGGGTCTGGTTGGTTGATATTGTTGTTCTTCCTGTGGAGTTACTAAACCCTTCAGTTCCTTCACCCCTTCTAACTCTCCAATTGGGGTTCCTGCTCTTAGTCTGATGGTTGGCTCCAAGCATGTGCGTCTGTATTAGTCAGGCTCTGGCACAGCCTCTCAGGGAACAACTGTACCAGGCTCCTGCCAACAAGAACTTCTTGGCATCAGGAATAGTGTCTAGGTTTGGTGGCTGCAGATGGGATGAATCCCCAGGTGAGTCAGTCTCTAGATGGCCTTTCCTTCAATGTCTGCTCGACTCACTGTCCCTGCATTTCCTTTTGACAGGAGCAATTCTGGATTAATATTTTTTGAGAAAGGTGGGTGGCGCCATTCCTCAACCCGGGACCATGCCTAACGGATATGGTCTCTACAGTTTCTGTCTCCCCTTTGTTGGGTATTTCAGCTAACGCCTCCATGTTGGGTCCTGGGAACCTCTTGTGTCCCTGGCATCTGGGACTTTAGTGACTGCCTCCTGTTTCTCATTCCCTACTGCTACACACCTCCAGCCAACTTCCTGACCCTCGGAACCATTTCTAATCTCGCCAGGAGGGCTCAGAATGGATTATTTTGTTGTTCTATATTTGTGCTTACATTTATCATTTAAGGATGATAACTATAGATCTTTGATTTCTCCAGAACAGTTACATATGTGGGTATGCATATGTATGTATCCAATCGGTTTAGGGATATATTACATTTCAGGAAATGATAAAACAAATGATTGGTATTTGATTGCCTGAAATAAGTTTCATAGAAACTATACTTCTATGTACCACATTGTTTTCTGATTAACCCCAAAAAGAGCCATGCCTTCTTTCTTTGTTTTTTGAACTCTACCTATGTGTGTCAACCCAGATCACAAAACTCTGATAACAAAAATAGTAAGTGAAGGTGACAAAACCAATGAACATAAAAATCTATTTTTATCCAATATATTTGTTATACCTGAAAACATACTGCTCTACATGTCCTACTGCTCAAAGCAATAACCAACCCTATTATTTTTAGTAAGGTGATGGCTCAGACCACATATGTGGCAGAGGAGGACCTTGTTGGCCATCAGGATGAGGAGAAGCCCTTGGGCTGAGGGTGTTAGAGGCCCCAGTGAAGGAGAATGTCAAGATGGGAATATGGGAGTGGGTGGTGGGTGGGTGGGAGGTGGAATACCCTCATAGAGGTGGGGGAGGGGCAGGGGATAGGTGGTTTCCAAAGAGGAGACTTAGAAAGGGGGAAACATTGGAAATGTAAATAAAGTATCAAAAAATAATAATAATAAAAAAAATAGAACTGAAAGCTAAACTTTGGACAATTTTCCCTTTTCCCTTGTTGAATCCACTGCATTACTGGATTTCCAGTTTGGTCCAAATGGTGAAAAAAAGTCAATGGATAAAATAATGGATATTTTCATATACATATGATAGAAATAGAGGCATTCATAATGTAAATTCATTCTCATCTGTAGTATCACAGCAATCAATAAAATATAAAGCTCATATAAAATTCATAAACTGCATGCCACATGGGATGATACAAGCCACTGTATTTTTAATAAAGATAAGAAATCTACAGTATGAAATTAAAACTGAGGTAGGAAATAAGTTAAAGTTTACTTCAAATACTGTCACCTACTTTCTGCTTGCCAATCCTAAAGATTTTAGTTTCGTAGTTATATAAAGTCAAACCACAGGCATTTAGAAGTGTTAACTTTGGCTGTTGTCTATAATTAAAAATTCAGTTTATACATATTCACAATGGTCATTAAATAGGCATATGTTAACTGCATTGGCTTTCTTAAAAACTAAGAATAACGCTCAGAATGATCCTTAAGGATGCAAAGTTAACAATTCTGCTCACAGTGCTATGGTACAGATCATTATTCTTGTCCTGTAATACAGGTGAAGAAACTTACAGGTTTAATGTCTCAGCTAATGATATACAGAAGACAGTTAAGGTAGGGGTCAACAATCAGAATTTATTTGGAGATGTCACTTTCAAACTGCTGTTTCACACTGACCTCTGAAAGGAAATCAATTACATAGAGCTTACTAGCTCAGAGAATGTCAAGGCAATGCAGTTTAATTCATCATTAAACCCGCACTGTCTATTTTACTAGCCTGTTGTTTACTGTGAATAGCAATGTGGGATAAAAACTACATCTGGAGAACAAGGAAAGGTTTATTTACCAGGATGCTTGCTAGACATTAGTAATATGCTTGCGAGGGAGCTTTCCTATTATACCAAACTCATTTTTTGAAGATTTAAATTTACTGAATGATGCTAAAGCAGAAAGCAGAAGCAATAATCATTCCATTGTAGCAAATGCAGAGTGTTATTGCTGTAACTTCTGGAATCGCATTAAAAGTACTCAGGGAAAAGAAACCTGTCTAAAGAACAATGGATTCCAAGGAGAAGGAAAATGAGAAAAATCAGTAAAAACATTTTTCAGTGCAGATAATTACCTATTAGAAAAATCTCCCCTAACCCTCCCCCGACCCCGTGTGTGTGTGTGTGTGTGTGTGTGTGTGTGTGTGTGTGTGTGTGTGTGTGTCACACATATGCACAAAATAAGAACTCTGGAAATCAAATCCTGTTTTTTTTTTTTTTTTTATGTAATTACATATAGAATAGAACTTCAGCAAATAATTTATATGGACATTTGAGTGCCAATAACAAGGAAATTTTCAAACATTTTGGCTAAATATAGAAAATTATTTCAAAGTCTTTATTCAGTTAAATTTCAACAAGATGGGAAACTGCCAATTCATTGTTATAAAAATTAGTATAATTTAAAGTACTAGAAAGAGCGGTTGTAAATTTTTCCAGGTATTGTTAGATGATTCAGTGGATAAAATGGTTACTTAAACAAGCATAATTCCCGAGTTTATAAGGCTAGCATTTCTATATCTGTTTACCTTTCAGTGGTTACACAATCTAATCAATTGGTTAGCTCCAGGTCCCATGTCCTATGGGGGGTGGGGGGAGAACTCCTCTCATCTTTGCTGGCTGTGTCCCATGGCAGATCATACAGGGAAGGGATTGGTAGGGGAGACTTCTAAGCTGGCTATTTCTATGGCTATTGCTCAGGCCAGCAAGGAGACACTGCTGGGTTCCTGCAAGTCTCCTATGGAAAGCATGTCTAGCCCAGAAACAGAGACAGACAATGGAGATAAGAAGACTGCATACATGTTTACTCAAGTCCAAGTGCATTAAAGCCCTCAACATGAAAGCAGACACATTAGAGCTACCAGATGAGAAAGTGGGGGCTAGCCTTGAACACACTGTCACAGAACACAGCTTCCCCAATAGAACACCAATATTCAGGAATGAATATTTATAGTCAGTAAGTGGAGCCTCATGAAATTGCAAAGCTTCTGTAAGGCAAAGGACACTGTCAGTAGGACAAAATGGCTGCATACAGAATGGAAAAAGATCTCTAACAAACCCACCTCTGACAGAGGGGTAATATGTAAAATATATAGAGAACTCAAGAAGTTAAGGTACCAACAACCTTAATAAGCCAATTAGAAAAAAATAGTACAGCTAAACAGAGACTTCTCAACAGAGCAATCTCTAATGGCCAAGAGCTCTTAAAGAAATGTTCAGCATCTTTAGTGTTCAGGGAAATGCAAGTCTAAATGGCTCTGAGATTCTACCTTACACCCCCTACCCCCCAGAATGATTAAGATCAAAAACTCAAGTTCCAGTGCAGGCTGGTGAGAATGTGGAGGAAGGGAAACCCTCCTCCATTGCTGGTGGGAGTGTAACCTTGTGCAATCACTTTGAAAATCAATTTGACAGTTTCTCAGAAAATTGGGAATTGTTCTTCCTCAAGACTCAGCTATACTACTCCTGAGCATACACTCGCAAAATGTTCTACCATACCACAAGGAAAATTGCTCAGTTTTGTTGATAGCAGCTTTATTTCTTAATAGCCAGGAATAGAGAACAAACTAAATATCCCTCAACCAAAGAATGGATAAAGAAAGAAAATGTGTTTTCATTTTAATGGTTATTTTATTTATTTACATTTCCAATGTCGTCCTCCTTCCAGGGCTTCCCTCCATAAATCCTCCATCCCCTCCCCTTTGCCTCTATGAGGGAGCTCCTCTACCCACATACACACTCCTGCCTCACCGCCCTAGCATCCTCCTATGCTGGGGTATCAAGCCTCCACAAGACCAAGGGCCTCCTGTCCCACTGATGCCAGATAAGACAATTGTCTGCTACATATGTAGCTAGAGCCATGGACCCATCCATTTCTACTCTTTGGTTGGTGGTGTAGTCCCTGGGAGCTCTGGGCGGTTCGATTAGTTGATAATGTTGTTCTTTCTATGGGGTTGCAATCCCTTTCAACTCCTTCAGTATTTCCCCTAACGCTTCCTTTGAGGTCCCAGGCTTAGGCCCACGGTTGGCTGTATCTACATCTGTATTAGTCATGCTCTGGCAGAGCCTTGAAGAGAACAGCTATACAGGGTCCTGTCAGCAATAAGGGCTTGGGGTTTATCAGGGTTTGGTGTCTGCAGATAGGTTGAAGCCCTAGGTGGGGGCAGTCTCTGGATGGCCTTTCATTCAGTCTCTGCTCCATTTTTTTGTCCCTGTTTTGCCTTTAGACAGAAACAATTCTGGGTTAAAAATATTGAGATGGGTGGGTGGCCCCACCCCTCAACTGGGGGCCATGCCTATCTACTGGAGGTAGTTTCTACAGGTTCTATCTCCCCTTTGTTATATATTTCAGCTAGTGTCATCTCCATTGGGTCCAGGGAACCTCTCACTTCCCTGGCTTCTAGGACTTTCTGGTGGTCTCCCCCCTTGTTCCCCAACCCCCACTGCTGCATATTTCTATTCATTTTCCTGGCTCTCTGGTCTTCTGTCTCTTCCCATACCTGATCATGCCCACCTTTTTCCCTCCCCCCTTCTGCCCTCCCAGGTTCTTCCCTCCCTCTACCTCCCATGATTATTTTGTTCCCCTTCTAAGCAGAATTGAAGCATCCACAGTTTGGTGTTCTGTCTTATTAAGCTTCATATGCCCTGTGAGATGTGTTGTGGGTATTCTGAGCTTTTGGGTTAATATCCATGTGTGTCCTTTTGGGTCTGGGTTACCTCATTCAGGATGATATTTTACAGTTCCATCCATTTGCCTGTAAATTTCATAAAGTCATTGTTTTGTTTTCCATTGTGTAATTGTACCACATTTTCTGTATCCATTCCTCTGCTGAGGGACATGTGGGTTGTTTCTAGTTTCTGGCTATTATAAATAAGACCGTTATGAGCATAATGGAGCATATGTCTTTGCTATACATTGGAAAATCTCTCTGGTGTATGCCCAGGAGTGGCATAGCTGGGTCTACAGATAGAACTATTTTCAAAATTCGGAGGAACTGCCAGATTGTTTTCCAAATTAGTTGTACCAGCTTGCAATCCCACCAGTAATGGAGGAGTGTTCCCTTTCTCCACATCCTACCAGGCATCTGCTGTTACCTGAGTTTTTGATCTTAAACATGCTGTTGTGGGCATGAGGCAGAATCTCAGGCTTATTTTGATTTGTATTTCCCTGATAATTAAGGCTGTTGAACATGCCTTTAAGGACTTCACAGTCATTTGAAATGCCTAAAATTGAGAATTCATTGTTTAGCTCTGTACTCTATTTAAAAAAACAAAACGAACAAACAAACAAGCAACAGTTGTTTGGTTCTATGGAGTCTAACTTCTTGAGTTCTTTGTATATTTTGGATAGTAGATCTTTATAGGGTGTAGGGTTGGGAAAGACCATTTCCCAATTTGTAGACTGCTGTTTTGCCCTATTGACAGTGTCCTTTGTCTGATAAAAGCTTTTCAATTTTATGAGGTCCCATTTGTCAATTGTTTATTTTAGTGCCTGAGCCATTCCTGTTGTGGTCAGGAAATTTTCCCCTGTGCCAGTCTTTTCCACTTTATCTTCTACTATATTCAGCACATCTAGTTTTATGTGGAGGACCTTGATTCACTAGGACTTAAGCTTTGTACAAGTGGATTACAGTGGACCAATTTGCATTTTTCTGCGTGCTGACCACCAGTTGAAACAGCACCATTTTTTGAAAACATTTTTTTTTTATCCACTGGATGTTTTTGGCTTCTTTGTGAAAGATCAAGTGATCATAGGTTTGTAGGTTTATTTCTGGGTCTTCAATTCTATCCCATTGAACTATCTGTCTGTCTCTGTACCAATACTCATGAATTTTATCACTATTGTAATAGAGCTTGAGGTCAGGATTTCCCCAGAATTTCTTTTATAGTTGAGAATTCTTTTTGATATCTTTGGATTTTTGTTATTCCAGGCGAATTTGAAAATTGCTCTTTCCATCTCTGTGAAGAACTGAGCTGGAATTTTGATAGTGATTGCATTGAATTGTAGATTGTTTTTCGTTGGATGGCCATTTTTACTATGTAAATCCTGCCAATCCATGAGCATGGAAGATCTTTCCATCTTCTGAGGTCTTCTTTGATTTCTTTCTTCAGAGTCTTGAAGTTCTTGTCATATATATCTTTCACTTGCTCTGTTAGAGTCACACCATGATATTTTGCATTATTTATGACTATTCTGAAGGGTGTTGTTTCCCTAATTTCTTTCTCAGCCACTTTATCCTTTATGTAGAAGAAGGCTACTGATTTGTTTGAGTTAATTTTATATCCAGTCACTTTGTTAAAGTTGTTTTTCAGGTGAGGAGTTCTCTGGTAGAATTTCTGGGGTCACTTATATATACTATCATATCATCTACAAATAGTGACACCTTGACTTCTTCCTTTCTAATTTGTATCCCTTTGATCTTTTGTTGTCTAATTGCTCTACCTAGAACTTTGAGTACTATATTGAATAAATGTGGAGAGAATGGGAAATCTTGTCCCTGATTTAGTGAGATTGTGTCAAGTTCCAATCTATTTGGTGTTCTATCGGCCTCTTGTATGTTTATGGGCATTACTGTCTTTAGGTTATCTTCTATGATTTTGTTGAAGATGTTTACTTTACTGGTCATTTGAATTGGGAATCTTCACTTTCTTCTATAAGTATTATTCTTGGATCTTTTCATTGTGTCCTGAATTTTCTGATGTTTTAGGTTAGAAGTTTTTTGCATTTTATACTTTCTTTGACCATTGTGTCAGTGTTTTCTATGGAATCTTCTACCCCTGAGATTTTTCTCTTCTATCTCTTGTAGTCTGTTGGTGATGCTGATCTCTTTGCCAGGTCTTCCATCTCCAGGGTTGTCTCACTTTGTGATTTCATTATTGTTTCTATTTTCATTTTTATATCCTGGATGGTTTTGTTCATTTCCTTTACCTGTTTGATTGTGTTTTCCTGTATTCCTGTGGCACTATTAGAAGGTATGGTACTGTTGGAGTAGGTGTTTCACTGTGAGTGTGGGTTCTAAGACTCTCATGCTAGCTTCCTGGATGCCAGTATTTTGCTAGCAGCCTTCAGATAAAAATGTAGAAATCTCAGCTTCTCCTATACCATGCCTGCCTGAATGCTGCCATGCTCCCACCTTGAGGATAATGGACTGAACCTCTGAACTTGTAAGTTAGTCTCAATTATTGTCTTTTTAAGAGTTGCCTTGATCATGGTGTCTATTCATGCCCATAAAATGCTAAGAAAGAAGTTGGTACCAGGAACTGGTATTGCTGGGATAGGGCTGACCATGCTTTTGTTTGGAAGAGTGTGGAGTTTGAGACTTTGGACTTGGAAAGCAGTAGAATACTTTAAATTGAGCTTAATGGGCTATCCTAGTAGACGTATGGAAACTTTGCTACTGGGAATGATTTGAATTGTGCAGACCTAACCCAAGAGGTTTCAACGGAGAATTTCAATATGTGACCTAGAGACTGTTTTTGTGATATTTTAGTGAATAATGTGGCTATTTTTGCCCTTGTCTGAAGAGTCTGCCTTAGGTTACAGTGAAGAGACACAGATTAATTGCATTGACAAAAGAAGTCGCAGAAACACCCATCATAGACTTTGTTCTCTGGTTAAGTCTCATGAAGAGCATTTTAAACAAGCAGAGCAAACTGAGAAAGGAAAACATATGGTTTGAATTATAAAAGGGTACCAGAAAGTGAAATGGAGCTAGATCCTATGTTCAAGGAGATACCAACTTAAGGGAATGGGACTTTGGGGCAAGATCCTATCCAGCTAAGTTTAGGTCCAGATATTGTAGTACAAGCCTTTAATTCCAGGAGACAAACAAGCAGATCTCTGAGTTCAAGGCCAGCCTAGAAGAGAGCAAGTCCTAGGAGAAGAAAGACTTACAATCTGGGTTTGGTGGACCACACTTTTAATCCCAGTGCTTAGGAGGCAGGCATGCACATCTCTGAGTTCAAAGTCAGTCTATGGAGAAAGATCCAGGAGAGCCAAGTTTAGGCAGTGGAGGATTTGGGAAACAGAAAGCTGATGACAAGGTAATAGAATAAGGGGCCATGTTCCAGCCTGAGCAAGCAGCTTTGATCAAGTGGCTCTGGCTTTAGAGTCCAGAATAGAAGGGACTACTGATACAATTGATGCTGGTTAACTGGAACTAAGAAATTAGTGGTGATTAAAGAAGAGACCAGCATCACTGAGGTGAAATCTTCTGGGATGTGTTTTCTGAGAGCACAAAGAAGCAGTGTTGCAAAGATAGCCAAGGTTGTATCTCTTGCTATAGCTGTACTTGGTAATGTGTAAGAGTCACCCCAGGTGGTACTGGTTTTGAAGGCATGAAAGCATCATGAAGAACAGCTGAGGCTCGGCACTGTGAGATGCCATGGAAGGCCATTAGTGAAAGTGCATCCTCAGTTGCAGTTGATATCCCAGGACTGAAGAGATCATGCAAAGGAGTTGAGTCTTGGCACCATGAAGAGAGTCCATGAGAGGCTATTGGTGAAGCCTAGTTGCAGCGGATGATCCAGTATGTTGGAGCCAGTACCATGGGATCTTTACCAAGAACAGTGGCAACAGTGGGGCAACCTTAGCTTAGAGTGCTATAGAGATCAGAGCTGGAGAAGTGATGCCAGCCCTTTCGAGGAGCCAAGAAGATTATGTGTGGATACCAGACATTGAAACAAGAAGCTGTAACATAGACATTGCCTTGGAGACCCCATGTTATTCGAGATGCCAGAGCTGTATGCTATCTGCTGAGGAAGGCTGCTAACAGGGAGAGGAACCAGCCCAGGTGAAAGAAGTTTGTTGCAGTCAACAAAGATGAAAAAGGAGTTGGGAATCTGAAGATGTTTTTGACATCAGCAATGGAGATGCAGAGTATGCAGTTTGCCTAGCTGGTTCCCTGTCTTGCTTTGGGAATTATAGTTAAGTGATTGAATGAATTTCAGAAGAGACTTTGATCTTTGGACTTTTAACATTGTTGAGACTGCTATAGACTATGGGGACTTTTGAAGTTGGACTAAATGTATGTTGCATTATGCTATGTTTAGGTATGCCCCCCCCCATAGACTCATGAGTTTGAACAAGCCTATGGGGGCCAAGGAGTGGTATGAAATGTTTTGTATATGCTGGGCCCAGGGAGTAGCACTATTAGAAGGTGTGGCCCTGTTGGAGTAGGTGTGTCATTGTGGGTGTGGGCTTTAAAAGCCTCATTCTAGGGGCCTGGAAGTGAGTATTCTGATAGCAGCCTTCAGATAAAGGTGTCGAACTCTCAGCTCCTCCTAAACCATGCCACCTTGATAATGGACTGAACCTCTGAACTTGTAAGTTAGACTCAATTAAATATTGTTATTATAAGAGTTGCCTTGGTCATGGTGTCTATCCACAGCAGTAAAACCCTAAGACACTCATGTTCTTATTCTTTTCTCTAACCATTTTGTTCTCTCTGGTGTTAACTGGCCTTGCTATCTTTGACTGGAGCCTGTCTCTCCTGTGAACCTGGTTAAGTTGGGCTTCCTTGGGTCAGGCTGAGGGAGAGGGTCTGGTGAGCATGATCTGTGAGCCTGGCTGTGGCAGACCTCCTGGGAGTCAAGTTGACTCTGGGTGTGGGTGGAGTAGGGGGGGTGCTGAAACAAATGATCTGCTCCATGGTACAGTTATGGATCAGAAGGAAGTTATGTCTCTGTAAAGGCTGATAGGGGGTCCTGTGTCCTCTGTGCAGGGGTTTGTGTCCCCTTTAGGTCAGGTGTTGGGGTGGAGGGACTCACCTGTGAGCCTGGGGATGTCAGAACTCCTGGGGGTCAAGCTGTCTCTGGATGGGGTGCAGGGGGGTGGTTCTAGAGCAATGGATCTTCTCCTGGGTGCAATTGTGAACCAGAAGTGAGCCTATAGACCTCGATAAGCTAAATATCAAGGAGGGCCCAAGGAAGAATGATTGAATCTCATTCAGAAGGGGAAATAAAATAGTTGTTGCAGGTGGATAGAGGGAGTAAACTGGGTGGAAGAGGGGAATCGGAGGCGAAGGGGGTTGCTGGGGATCTAGGGAAAATCAGGGAGAGTGAATGGAGATAGGGAGGGACATCTCCAGGGCATGCCAGAGACCGGGGTTGGGGTAGGCTCCTTGGCATCTATGAGGGTGTGTCTAGTTCACTGAGACTCCTAGCAGTGGGGAATATGAAGCCTGAAGTAGCCACCTCCTCTAGTCAGGCAGGATGGACAGTGGAGGAGCAAGAACATCAAACCACCCACAAAAACCTTTTACCCAAAGTGTGTCCTACCTACAAGAACTATGGGGACAACAATAGACCAGAGACTGAAGGAATGACCAACTTGCGACCTCTCCCAATAGCAAGAACCAATCCCTATTAGTGATACTCTGTTATGCTTGTAGGAGTATAGCATATCTTCTCTGAGAGGCTCACCCAGCAGCTGACCAAAGCAGATGTAGAGAACTACAGCCAAATAGTAGTTGGAGCTCTGGTCGTATTATAGAAGAGTTGGGGGAAGGATTGAGGAACCTAGAGTGTTTAAGAACTTCATAAGAATACCAACAGAGTAGACTAACCTGGCCCATTGGGGGCTCCCAGAGAACCACCAACCAAAGAACATAGATTGGCTAGTCCTAAGCACCCACACATATGTAGCAGACATAAAGCTTGGTCCTCATCCAGATCTCACAACAAGTAGAACAAAAGTTTGTCCTAACTCTGTTTGCTTCCTGTGGCTGCCTTGTCTGGCCTCAGTGAGAGAGGATGTGTCAAGTTCTGCAGTGACTTGAAGTACCATGGTGTATTTATACCCAGGAGATCTTCCTCCTTCTCACAGAAAGGGAAGGGGAAATGAGGGCTGGGCTATGTAAGGCTGAGTCTGGGAGGAGGAGGGTGGCTGCAATTAGGATATAAAGTGAATAAAATAAATAAATACATAAATAAAAATGGAAAAAATAAAATAAGGAGGACACATTATTTTGTGTGTCTTTGAGCTGGAATTCTCTCTTTCTATTCCTATTATTCTTAGGTTTAATCTTTTCTAGTGTCCTAGTATTCCTGGGTGTTTTGTGTCCAGAATGTTTTTTTTAGCTTTAACATTTTTGATTGATATATCTATTTATTTTATCAGTTCTTCTATACCTGAGATTATTTCTTCCAGTTTTGTATTCTGTTGGTGATACCTGCTTCTATATAGTTTCTGTTTGCTTACCTCGTTTTCCTATCTTCTCCAGGATTCTCTTAGTTTTTGTTTTTGTCTTTTTTTTTCTTCTTTTATTCCCAATTTTAGGTCTTTAAGAATTTTATTTAACCAGCTAAGACTTCCAGTTGCAGGATTGGGAAACCAAACCAGACATAAAATCCTTGTCCTACAATTTTTCTTGTTTGCAAGAAGTTCTGGGGCAAAGGTATAGCCCATTCTGACACTGACTGGGGGGACAGGAAACAGAGACTGGATAACCAAGAGACCTTGGATGCTATCGAATACTAAACACAACCAGAAAAATAAAGTAAATAAAACAATTCCTAATGATACTCTGCTATACTCATAGATTGGCGCCTAGCACAGTTGTCATCAGGGAGGCTTCACTGAGCTACTGATGGAAACAGATGTAGCAATGGGGTAGGCACTGGGAGAGGAGAAGGGAGGAGGAACTACTTGAGAGAAGAAAAAAGATTTTAAAAAATTAAAAAAGAAAAAATGAAATTTAAAATATAACATTTCAATTCTCTATTTGATATTTATAAATGTGTTGGCATATTATCTGTTTATGAATAAATACATAGTATTTATGGTATAAAATACATTTTAAACAAGAAATAGCAGTGTACACTTGTAATCTCAGCAGTTAAGCAGAAAGCAGAATGATCAGTACTTGAATTCTAGTCCTTGACACATAATGAGTTTGAGTCTAGCCTAGGCTATTTAATCTTTATCTCATGAACTCAAACACGTGAATGAATATATAAAGAAATACTACAATGGCTATGGAGTATAACGTTTAGATTAATATATGTGACCACATAAATCACATAAATACACTTCATTACAAGAGTTACTTGACAAAGTGAATGGCCAGTCTGTATTAGAGGTTAATAAATTACAAGCCTTGAGTACACTGACTACCCACTGTTTCCATTCTATTATTTCAGAACCAGTGCTATTTAGAAAAAAAGTAGAAAAATATTACATATTACATCAAATCTATATTTTCTGACTATCTTCATTTCATGTGAACCAAAGAAATATATTCTTGACCCATTTCAGAGAATTTTGTATGTCTTTTGTGACTATTCTACAAAACATCAAAAATATGTCTGTCTACAGAAGTTGCTTTCTGTTTGTGGAAAGTAAACTGATATCTGACAGTATTCAACTTAACCTGTATATTTTACTTCTGGTAGTCCTTGATTTTGAGATATCAGAAAACCCCACCATTATATATTGTTACCTGAGAATGAAATAAAGCATATTTTCAACTATCAAGCAATTCTACAATGCAAAATGAAGAGTCACAATGACTATGCTAATGTACTTATTTTCTTTTGAGTATTTTTGGTAAATATCTCTTCATTCTATATAAGAGAGGCCCCTAGGATCCCTGTGTTTTCCTGCTTTTGGCTCTGTGGTGCACACATTCTAAATTGTATGACTTGTGCTGTGAGCATTAGCATCCCATCCTCAAGCCTTGAGAAGGTCAGCATCCTTTGTTTCTTAACCTTCATTAGTTAGGTAGTTTTGTGAGCACTTGTATTGCTCACAATCAATACATCAGAGTTTCATATGACATGACATTTCTACCATGACAGATAGTACCTGCAAACTGATATAGGATTTAACCTTTCCTTCCTTAAATTATTTTTCTAGGTATTTTTTTTAGAGC
>CM052708.1:10060297-10103053 GCA_028551405.1 Uromys caudimaculatus
CTGAGCGAGGTAACTCAGTCACAAAAGAACGAACATGGTATGTACTCACTGATAAGCGGATATTAGCCCAAAAGTTCAGAATGCCCAAGTTTCACTTAACAGTAACCGCTGGACTGAGAGTGAGGTACCAGATGGAGGGGTTGGAGAAAGGTCTGAAGAAGCGGAGGGAATTGGTAGCCCCATGGAGGGAGCAAGAGCGCCAATGGGCCTGACCCTTCCCCTGGTCGTCCTGGAGTTCAGACCACTAACCAAAGAATACACATCTATTGACCCATGGTTTGGACTACATAGGAGGCAGAGGAATCACCTCGATGGCCATCAGGGAGAAAGGAGAGGACTTTGGGCCTGAGGGTGCTAGAGGCCCCAGTAAAGGGGAATGTCAAAGTGGGAATATGGAATGGGTGGGCCGGTAGGTGGGAATAGGAATTCCCTCATAGAGGCGGGGAAGGGGAGGAGATAGGGGGTTTCCAAAGAGGAGACCCATAAAAGGGGAAACATTGGAAATGTAAATAAAGTATCAAAAATAAAAAAAAAAAATTCTGAGAAAAATATCTTAATGGTATGTTAAATCTGTGTTTTAATGGTGTCTTTAATATTTTTATTTGAAATCATCCAAATTATCACTTATATATACACATATATGCATCAAAATAATTTAAGAAACTTATCTGAAAAGTTTTACAATATTTTTTTACTTGATAGTACAGAATCAACTATATATTCTCTCCTATTACATCTTAGAACTCCATCATGTTAATATAAATGACACGTGGTAATCTTTAGTAAGTCTTTTAAAAGTTTGAAAAACATCAACACCATTTCTTATTGAAGATTCAATTCATATCTTACTACTATGAAATATAAGAATATTGAATTTAAATCTCATTTTATCAAATAAACAGAAAAAAAGAAATGGAGACATTCATTTGTCAATAAAAAGAGACCTCAAAGCCAGAGTAGAATGCTAGAATCCAAGTTGTATTAACCCTTGGGTGGCTTTTAATGGTTATTGGCTTAGAGGTCCGAATTTTAAAATTACCATGAAGATCAGAGTCAGGGTTTTAAGAACTGTTGACCGGCTTCAGCTACAACTGATAAACTTCATAAACCAGAAGTCTGAGAAAAGACTGCATGTATAGATGGAGAAACAATTGAGAGACCACGTGGGGCTGTCATATGTAGAAACATAACATCATTTGTCAATTAAAAAGCAACCTTGTAGAAAGGTAAAGAGAGATTTTGTTTGAAAAGACAATATTTAGCAAGGAGAGCACACTGGCTATAGAACTTCAGGCACCTCGAATTTGAACAAAGGAACAATTTTGTTTTCTGAAAGGAGATGAGTGTGGTTAAGTAGGAAGTTGTGGGGTACTGGACTATCAAGAAGCTGGGAGATTGTACAGCCAGGGGAGCAGTGTGCTCTCTCGCATTGACTAATCCTAAGAATGAGAATGACTGTGTTGGTGTGCTGCATGGTGATCTATGCTGGAGCCCATCCTAGATCTAATTTGAAGCACCTGATATACGAAGGAGGATCAAGTTACTGCACCATTTCTTTTATCTTGTGATCCCTCAGCTAAGACTTGCTGTTATGTACCATACACAGTATTAGGAAAGGAACAGAAACCCATGTGAGGGAGAGGATCCTCTGAGTAGTTTCCTGATTTCAGGAATCTGTGGATCTAGAAGAAAAGGCGATTATAGAAAGGACTACGTTGTTTGATTTAAAGTTTGGGTGGGCATTAGCTATCAGGCTGTAGATGGACAGTCTTCCATATATACAGTAGAGATAATAATGAGCGACAAATAATATATGTACTAAAAGGGATTAACATCCATATGTAAAATTTTAAAGTGGGTTTCCTGGTGCTTGCTGTAATATCACAACTGAATGTCTACAAGGCTGGGGAGGATGATAAAAATTTGAAAATTCCCCACATGTAGTGGTTAGAATGAATTAATTGACAGCATGAACATTAGAAAGACACAATTAATTTTTTTAAATGTAGAAATTGTTTTGACCACCATACATTAAGTCACTCAGGGGAGACAGGATTGTGCTCATTGCTACATAACTTTAGTAGATGGCACAGTTCTTCTGTTTTCTGGTAGTGATCTGACAAGTTTTGTTATGATTACCAGAAAGTAGTCTATTCAGTTAACTAATGTGTAGAAAAATAAAGACCGAGTGAACATTTTAAGATTCCTACAGTGCCATAGCATAATAAAAACATGTTCTGTGCAAGATTTTCAGCAATGTTGGGTCCTCTGACTAGTATATCAACTTGCTGCATACAGCTTGTAGAGTGTCTGTAGATGCCAATTGTGACACCAGAGAGTGACATGAGCTCTAGAGAGAAGGTAGCAACTAGAACTGTTTTGAAAAGTTGTAGAGTATGTTTTAAAAAAATGGGAAAAAAATCAAACATTTGATATAGATTGTTAATTTGTGTGGGGCCAGAATAATTTAAATTTCAGACACAAAATTATTTTCAAGTGCAAGACAAAATATAACAAAAAATTATATAGCAAAAGGGCATATCAATATTTTCATACTTAACATTTTCACTGTTCTTCTTTGTGCCCCTTTTGTTATTTAGATTTTGTCTTCTTCTTTGAAGCATGAATGATTTACCTTGGCTCATGTTTTCAGTGATTTTAGCCAATGGACAACTCATTGCTCTGGATCTGTGGGGATGCAACACATTATATTGTCTACAACACGCAGTAATTCAGTGCTCTCAGATCAGGGAAGTGTAGAAGGAGAGAGAATGTCTGGAGGGTCTAGTCAAGTAAGGAATCCTGAGAATCTATTCCAGTTGCCTTTGTCACCCAAGTAAGCAAATGTCACATCTCTGTAAATGACAATTAACGCTAAGTAAGGTCAACAAATTATGAAATGCAAAAGTGGGTTTATCCATTGATTAATCCAGAGTTCTCACTCTCTTGATGTCTTGGAAGTACCAGCTGAAGGTCAACACTTTAACACATGAGACTTTTGATGGACTCTTCTTTAATTTTTTTCTCAATATTTTCTTTATTCACTTTACATCATGATCAAAGCCTCTGTCCTGTCCTGCCCCTACAAAACCCTCCCACATTATCCTCTTCCTTTCTCAGAGAATGTGAAGTGCCTCTCCCCACCAACCTACCCTGGAACATCTAATTTCAGAGGGACTAAGTACATCTTATCACACTGAGGCCCAGTCTGGGAAAGGTATCCAATGGCAGGCAACAGAGTCAGAGACAGCACCCCATCGAATTGTTAGGGTACACAGGACAACCAAGCGCATATCTACTACATATGTGTAGAGGGTGGAGGTCCATCCTGTGCATGCTCTTTTGTTGGTATTTCAGCCTCTGGAAGCTTCTTTGGGCCTGGTTTTCTTGACTCTGTAGGTCTTCTTGCACTGTCCTTGACCCCTCCAAGCCACTCATTTCTATCCCCTGCTTTTCCACAAGACTCCCTGATCTCTCCCTCCTATTTGGCTGTGGAGCTTTGTATAGTTTTCATCCATTGCTGATGAAGACTCTCAGGACACAGTTATGCTAGGCCTTTGTCTGCAAAAATAACAATATCATTAATAATGTTAGGGGTTAGCTATCTCACAGGGGATGGGTCTCTAATTGAGACAGCCATTTGGTTAACTGTTCCCTCAGTGTTAAACCTCCATCTTGTAGGCAAGACAAATTTTGGGTTGAAGGTTTTGTGGGTGGATTGATGTCCCCATCCCTCCACTGGAAGTCCTGTTTGGTTACAGGAGGTAGCCATTTCAGCCTCTATATCTCTTGCTGGTAAGAATCTCAGCTAGGGTCAACCCGATAGACTCCCTGTAGTGTCCCCCATCTCAACCTTTCAGCTAGTCCCAGAGATACCCCCCCCCTCCATTTCTGTGGGTAATGGAGAACCAGGATGGCAAACAGTTGTGGGGAAGGGTTGGGCTGAAGCATTTTGGAAGTGAGAATTGAGGGATACTTCTAACCAAGCACAAACTATTAAAACTTACTTTCATTTATCACGTTTCAAAGATATATTATGCTTTATCATAAAATAAGATTAAATATTTATGTTATTATTATTATTATTATTATTATTATTATTAAACAGTGGTAGCCTACACTATACAAGAGTCTAACTAGAAGCATCTTATATTTAACAAGTGGAAAATTCACAGTTTAATTGAAATTATAAATACCCAAAGAAATAGTGCAATCATTCTGATAAATAAACCAAATGTGTCATCTTATGCATCAGTAGATGCAGGGTATAATTTCTAAATCATTTTCATTAATTTAACACAAATTAACTTAAGAAATCTAAGATTATAGCCTTACCATGAAACTTAGCAGTGTTATCAAATGAATGTAGTTGCTTCTAAAATCTCTTTTATCCATTACAAACTGAGAGTGAGCCATCTGCAGAATCTCGGTGCTGTGTGCAGCACAAGCCTTTGTTTTGGATAAACAAAGAGCATGACTCTACCATAAGCTTTATATATTTGATTAAATAGAATGTTTGGTCACATAAAATGAGGCTATCACTTCCATCACATGGGCAGAAAATGATCCTGAAAGTGTACAATGAAAGGCACTTTTTCTCATACCAGCATGGAAACTTCAAGGGACCTGGCCATCCCAGAGGGAGAAGGCTGTTGTTGCCTTATTTGTTTGTTTGCTTTTAGCATTACACAAGACACTAAGGTGAGAAAGCAAATGAAGGGGTATTTCTACAAGGGGATCATTTACTAATAAAAGCTCCTAGGAATGGTATATTTTAGGTTCCAGATTAAGGTCTATGCCTTCCATTCCCATCCCAGCCATGCAAATTGAAACTATAACTTGATAAGAACTTCATGCATAGAAACACTCTCCTTCTTCATTAGATTTCAGTACAAAGAAGGTGTGCTGAAGAATAAAAGAGAGAATGTTTATCATCCTGTCCACAGCTACCTACACACCAGGCCTCCAAGAATTTGGGCCAGAAATGCTCTTATGACTTGAAAGTCTTTGTTTATTTATAGCTTTAGTAGTAATGATTTTATGTATTGAGTATGATGCTAAGAGTCATCTAGAAGCTAAAAATTATCAGGTGATCTTCCTGAGATGGTTCCGTCATAGACTGTCAATCTGTGATGAATGTGCTTCTCTAGACAAGGACAAGGAGATTATATCTGAGGAAAGATTGCTGCTATTAATATATACTAGGTGTTAATCCACCCCTTTGAGCAGATTTCTACAGACCTACAAAGATGTACTATCTTGTAGTGAAGTTATATATACAAATAGATAATGATTCTATAGAATTCCTGATTTGATTCAAATAATTTTAGGAAGAAAGATTTTAGTGATTTTCTTAGTTGCTAGAAAGATGTAATAAAGTTAGAATCAAGAATGGAATGTGTTCACTCCTCAGAAGAGTAAGTAATGGCTACATAATAAGAAATACAATGAGTATTCATAATTACTCTAAAAAAAAGAAATAGATTTGGGGCAATTTTGTGTTCAAGGAAAAACATTTAGGTCCAAGCATAAATTTACACTATGTACTATGATAAGGCAAGTAATGTAAAAACTGTTGCTTTGAACTTATAACAAGTAAATTATAATGAAACACTACTTTGAAGTTAATATCAACGTCCTTCTCTAACTCCCATTTTATGTAACATTTTATATCTGAGGTAATTTTCTAAAGAACTTTTTGTCTAAGAAGGTATAATAAGACCAGAGAAAATAAATAAAGTGGTTGATTGGATGGTTTGGCCCATCCATCCATCCATCCATCCATCCATCCATCCATCCATCCATCCGTTCATCCATCCATCCATCCATCCAAATGTGTATGTCAGTTTGTCTATACACATGTGTGCAGGTATATGTTCATTATGTAATCATGCATGAATCCTTGTGGAGTTTATTATGACAGAGTTCGGCCCGGCCAGAGGGTGAGTGTATGAATGTTTAAATGTATATGTGTTTGTGCATATTTTCCTATAAAAAGCATCTTAATTCTTTTTTTTTCCTACCTCTCTTGTTCACAAAGAGTTAACCATCTTAGCCAGAGGCTTCTGGATGACTCACCAGAGAAAGGATCTCCAGCACTTTGAGGTGGTAAACACTACAGACTACATTTTCTGCACTTAGAGGGACTCAGGCAGGTCAGTGAACACTACAAAGTAACTTAGACTTAAAACAGGTAAACATTTTATTATAGAAAAAGGCAACTTTATATCTCTCAAGACCAAGTCTTGTGCCCTGCCCCCCATGATCTTCCCTTGGCTTACCTCGAGAAAGAAACAAGAAAGAAGGACCACGTGGTTGACCCCCAGCAGTATGCATGCTTTGATGGAAGAACATCATGGCCCATGTTCTAGCAAGGCCCAAAGACTCAAGGTTTTCTCCCATAAGTAGTACAACTCTCATCTTGCCTCTAGCTACAAAGGCATCTGCAGCAGAATGTGGAGCTATTGAAATCCAAGGAAGGCATTGAAAGAGCAAAGGCTGTGAAAAATTGCGATATGGGAGAAGGGATTATTTTATTTAAGATACAGAATAAATTGTGAACTGTTCTGTTTGTCAGAGAGAGAAAGAGAGAGAGAGAGAGAGAGAGAGAGAGAGAGAGAGAGAGAGAGAGAGAGAGAGAGGGAGGGAGGTGTGGAAGACCTCCCTTGGTCAAAGTCGCGACCTCAGGAACTCTCCTTTCAAAGTACTCCAATTTGATTAGATTAGTTTGTGAGGCAGTTATGTCCCAAAGCATTATTGAAAACTTTGGAGCAATCAGCCTGCAATTAGTGGCACTTAACATCCAGATACAGTCATGAAAAGTGGCAGTCTAACAAACAAACAAAGACAAGGAGAGCAGACAATCCTGTGTGGGTAAGAAGGACAACTGAGTGGCAGGAAAAGAAAGCAGGAGCAGGCCAGTTTAATAGCAAATGTTCTAAGTCAAATCACATCCACCCATGATGCTTGACATCAAGTCAAAATCTCAGGGCCTCTGGGGAGAAAGTCACCCCAGCTTGGTGAAGTCAAGTCATTTGGTCTGTTATTAGGAGTCATGTGCACTCAGTACCAGCTCACAATTTGGACATCAAGGAGTTGTCAAATCCACACACCAGGAACTGAGGATAATAGAGCAATCAGAGAGACACTCACATCACTTATACTTAAGTACCACCAGCGCCATTAGAGGAACAAGCTTGAAAATACAGTAGTGCAGGCTAGCATGTCTAAACTCTGGATGCCAAATGTAAGAACACATAACATTATAGATTGAGGGCAGATTGAGGCTTTGAAAAAAACCAAATATAATTTATACAAAATACTCAGGACAGCAAGAACAATTTGAAATAAATAGTATCAGCTGAAGAGAACATATATTTATAACGGAGACACAGTAAATGCAGAAAATAATTGTAGCCCCCATAATAGGAAAGTGATTATATCTATCATAACTGTTTAATAAAAAGACATGATATAAAAAACACATAAGAAAACAGTCAAGCCGGGCAGTGGTGGCACACGCCTTTAATCCCAGCACTCTGGAGGCAGAGGTAGGCAGATTTCTAAGTTCGAGGCCAGCCTGGTCTACAGAATGAGTTCCAGGACAGCCAGGGCTATACAGAGAAACCCTGTCTCAAAAAATCAAAAAAAAAAAAAAAAGTCAATTCAAGAATAGACAGTATAAAAACCATTAAATATGTTAACACAAATACAAATTTAAGAGAATTATCTCATTATTACAAAAGGTATCAATACATTATGATGAGAAAACACATGTTTATACATATTTTGTAATCTTACAGAATGAATCATATCTTATGCAATCTGTGGTGGAAGTATGGTTAGCTTCATGGGGCCAGCACAACATGGTGTGTTGAAACTTTATATATGTATCTTTGTGCTGTGATGCTTGATTTAGCAATGCATTTCTAAAATTGTCTTTTAGGCTTTCAAAAGAAATACAAAGTTAAAAAAAACCTAAAATCTAAATCCTTTTCTATAGAAAAAATAATTTCAAAGGAAACTTTATGCACATCTAAAATACATACAAGCACAACTAAACAGACTCAACAGGTTTTACTTATAAGTTTATACATATATGTAACAGCAACAATTAAAGAAATAGAGGTCATGAATTTGAGAGGGAAGGGAAGGTTATGGAAGGAGTTGGAGGGAAGAAGGAGGGAAAAGATATAATTATATTTTAATATAAATATTAAAATTGACATGTCTGTGCCTAAGATATTTTTATTGTTTCCTATATTAGAAAAGTAAACAATTTATTAAAACTTTTTTAAACCTAGGCAGATGAATGACTTTTTGTATAACCTGAGTCAGAACGGTGACTGCCCTTGGAGCACATCATGGTATCACCGTACTGCTGAGATTTTATGTGCATCTTTGCTCTCAAATATTCGAGTTAGGAACGCACTTGTAAAATTACCTTTAAAGTTCAGCATTCACTATAAGCATTCCACATACTGGGAAAGTGTTGCAGATCATGCAAGAGGTAAAATATATGGCTTTAGAACTCAGTGGAACGTGTTGTGAGAATATTAAAAAAGAACCTGCCAACTCTCCTCACTCCTTACTTCCACCGTCTGCCCTGGCGTGTTAACGTAGTCAATTATCACCAGCTAGCCTCCGCCAGCTCTCTCCCACATTCCAATAACTAAATTATTCTGCCAAACTCACGGTTCGATATCTCAATACCCAGTAACCTGGTAAAAACAAGACTCGATGCTTTATAGTTAACCAATCAGATTTATATATCAATAGAGTCTCAATTTACAAGACGCCAATACAATAATTTCAGAACCAATTGATAATGATAAAAGTTTTATACCAATTATTCTAACCTTATGATATCACAACTACTTGTGGCTGGTAAATATCAGGCAGGCTCACATTGCTGTCTTCCTTCTCCTCTCTCCCCTGAGATGCTCCCTGTCTCTGCAACTCTTAGCTCTGCCTCTCTGTCCTCCAATCACAGGTCTCCCACTGCCCTAATGTGATTGGACAGGGAAACTCCTGCGACGGAATGCGGCCAACAAGTTAGCACAACCAGGATGGGTATACATTAGGGAGGCAGAGTACTGAGGACAAACGTGTCCTGGAGATTTCAGGCTGTTATGAAGCATCGCTCTGCTGAATTTTCTTCCCATCCTTCATAGCGTGCTAGTTGTGTGAAAACTCTGAGGAGGCTTCCGGCTCCTCACTGGGCGGTATCATTGGCACTTGCAATAATAGTGATTGATTATTTTAAGCATCTTTGCTGAAAGAGATTAATAGTTCATTCACCCACCTCAGGAGGGACTTATGGATGTAGATTGTTAGTAATGTCCACCAGCCTTAGAAAAATGTAGATTGTTAGCAATGTTAGATTAAGATGTTTTGCTACTGATCTGGATGTAGAAAATCTCAGGGAACAATCTGATGTTCAGAAAGGCACACTCTTAATAGCTGATCTGGAGATTTTTTGAGGTCAGGGAACAATAACAATGGCAGCTCAATTGGCACTAACTGACATACCTCTTTTGGTTAAGCTGGGTTGATGGTCAAGGTGGTGATTCATTTCTTGTATCCATTTTTGCCCTTAGCTTCCTGATATGACTTGATAATTTTTTTTTTGTGTGTGAGTAGATGTGCACCTCGATGATTTAAAGTAAAAAAAAAAAAATGACTGTTTACTTTTTATGTAAAAGTTTAGATTTGTGGTTTCTTAAGATATTTTATCATTAATTTTTAAGATAAATAATAAAGTAATTGATCATTGTTTCTGTTACCACAAGTTATAGCCTGCCAGAAAAGAGAAACTGGTTTAGAAAATTGCATTGCTTGCTTGCACTTTGTTAATCTCTAACATGTGGTTTAGTTAGGAACGTGTATGGCTTTTGGAAAATAATTTATTTATGTATGTATCAATCATAAAACATTTAATAATGTGAGGACCCGGAGAACATGTTTTCTTTACGTATATTCATTATAATAATTCACTAGAAAACAAATAGAATATAACTGGTTTGTGATTGTTGTACTGCTTGAAACTGATTTTTGTACTGATTTTTCTGGGCTATATAAGCAGTGGGAGACAATAAAGTTGTTGGTGCTTTGCTCCATCCAACTACTGTGTTTATTTGTACAGAGGTATAGGTATTTATATTAAGTTGGTTGGAGCTCCATCCATGACATATGTGTATGTGTGTGTGTGTGTGTGTGTATATATATATATATATATATATATATATATATATATATATATATATATATATATATATATATATATATAAATGATATTCATAAAAGAATATCATTTAAAATCAGGGAGCCTTTGTCTGATTTGACTTAAGGCCTATTATATTTGATGAAACCCATACAGGACAATGCTTGAGTGACCAAAAACCAGAGACTAGATAGCTCAGAGAACTAAGATAAATGCAGATGCTACTGTTAAAAATAAAGTAACAATAAAATGACTTCTAATGATATTCTGCCATACTCATACATTGGTGCCTATTCAGCCATCATCAGGGTGAAGAGGTAGGAGATTTGCCAAAAGTGTGAAGCTTACCTTGTTTACATACAGACATCCAGGCTAGTTCCAGGTACATATTAAGACAATATTTAAAAAACAAGAGGAACAAAGTATATGGTTGGTTCAATCAAAAATGTTTAGAGAATTAAAAGCAGTGCACTAACTCATAAAAAGTCATTCTTTGCACATTGTCCAATTGTGGGTCTCTTTTTAAATTATGTTCTATTTCAAGGAGAAGTTTCCTTCTGAGAACTGGAAAATGCACTGATCTATGGATACAGCAGTATGACTCCACAAGTCACTGTATTGCTATATTCCTTCAGCAAATAATAAAAATTTCCTCCTATGCCTGGGACCTATTGAGTCTCAGCTTCTTACCTTCAGTAACAATTACAGTTATGGGTTCTCTCTAATGATGTGGACCTTAAATCCAATCAAAAACTAGTTGTTTTCTCCCCTAACCTTTGTGCTACTATTTAAGCAATAGTCATACTTGTCTGGAAGTTCATAGGGTTTGTAGTTAGGTGATATTGTTGATTTTATTTCTTCTCCAGTCATACCTTCTAACAATAAGAAGTTGGCTACCAACTAGATTTTTCCATGTTCTGTCTCATAAGCATGCAGTGTCTTTAGCAAGCGTGTCTTACTGTCAAGTTGTGGAAGGTAATACATAGCATTGGCAATATCCCGAAGTGTTTTAGGAAGTATATTGTATCCTTTGACCAATGAAACAAAACAACATAACCCACTCCTAGTAGTGGCACTTTCTGTATAACAAAGCACACCAGTATTTGAGCAAAGAGATCACCTATGGAATGGGGAAATATTTATTGAGTATACATCTGATAGTGGCCAATATCTAGAATATAAAAATAACCCAAAATTAGACATCAAGGAAACAAGTATCACAATTTAAGAAATGAGTATACAAGCAAACAGAGAGTTCTTAGATAATGAAACATGAAAGGTTGAAAAACTTAAAAATATTCAACATTCTTAGCCACCAGGAAAACACAACTGAAACAACTCTGAGATGGTGTGTTAATCCCATCAGAATATCCAAGAACAATCAAACAAATGATAGCACATGCTGTGAAGGTTTGGAGAAAAGGAACTTTTGTACATTTCTGGTGGGAGTACAAACTGTTAGAACCATTATAGAAATCATTGTAGGGGATCCTCAAGAATCTGAAAAAGATCTACCACAAAGTAAAGATATATCCATACCCTAAGGCCTCTACATATTACTGCAAAGATATTTGTTAATCCATGACTGTTGATGTTCTATTCTTTAGACACTGATTAGAGCAAGCCGAGATGTCCAAAGACTGAAGAACAGAATTTTACTAAGCTGTTAAACAGAAATTATAAAATTTGCACTTAAAAGGATGGAGGATTAAAGTTGGTGAATGGGAGGTCAAGAAGGAAAACTTAATATAGAGGAGCGATAGCTAGCACTAAATGCCTTTTGAAAATCTGTATAAAGCACACAACTATAGAAGTTTTATAAAATACACACTGTTATGAAAGACATTTGAATAGAATCCCATATAATTGAAGACACAATACCCGAACAAGATGTTATCTGTTACCCAATAAAAATTAGCTTTTAACTTTAACTGATATAAAGAACAAGGCATTTGCTAAAAGATATTTCAGAGATACTAAAGGTGATTGATCATGTTTTAAAATTAACAATGTTGTTGGTAAAGTTAGAAAAATTTGAAAAATTTATGGCTTTGCTCCAAACAAAACAGGTCAGTAGGCAGTAAAGAGATGGGTAGTTTGGTAGATAGATAGATAGATAGATAGATAGATAGATAGATAGATAGATAGACAGATTGTAGATGCATAGATATATACATTTAGATAGACAGACCTAAATGACAGATGATGGATAGAAGACAGAAAAAAGACAAATAGATAAATAGATGATAGACAGATCTTGATAAACATAGATAGGTTGATGATAGACAGATGATAGAAAATAGATCCCTATACAGATAAAAAAAAGGAGAAATGATTTCATAATGCTTCCTGTTATATTTCTCTTTCCTTGAGAAGACTTTTATTATGTACCTTTTTTTTTTGGCTAATAGCCACTAATTAGTGAGTACATACCTCTTTTTGGGTCTGAGTTATCTCACTCAGAATGATATTTTCTAGTTCCATCCATTTGGTGCCAAAATTCAGGATGTCCTCTTATTAATATCTGGATAGTATTCCACTGTGTAAATGAATCACATTTTCTGTATCTATTCTTCTGTTGTGGGACATCTGGGTTGTTTCTAGCTTCTGGCTATAACCAACAAGCCTATATTAACATATTGAAACCTGTGCCCCTGTGGCAAGGTGCGGCATCTTTTGGGTATATTTCCAAGAGTTGTATTGCTAGGTCTTCAGACTGATCTATTGCCAGGTGTCTGAGGAACCTCCAGATTGATTTCCAAAGTGGTTGTACCAGTTTGCAATCCTATCAGCAATGGAGGAGTGTTCCTCTTTCTCCACATCTTCACCAACATGTGCTGTCACCTGAGGTTTTTAATCTTAGCCATTCTGATTGATGTAAGGTGGCATCATTTTGATTTGCATTTCTCTGATCACCAAGGACTTTGAACATTTCTTTAGGTGTTTTTCAGCCATTTGAGATTCCTTTGTTGTGAATTCCTAGTTTATTTCTATACCCCATTTTTTGATTAGGTTGTTAGGTCTTTTAGTGGTTAGCTTCTTGAATTCTTTATATATTTTGGATATTAGTCCTCTATCAGATGTGGGGTTAGTGAAGAGTTTTTCCCAAGTGTAGGTTGCTGATTTGTCTTATTGGCTATGTCTTTTGCCTTATAGAAGTTTTCCAGTTTCATGAGGTCCCATTTATCAATTTTTGATCATAGAGCATGTGACATTTGAGTTCTGTTTAGGAAATTTCCCTCTATGCCAATGAGTTCAAAGCTCTTTCCTACCTTCTCTTCTATTAGATTCAGTGTATCTGGTTTTATGTTGAGTTTCTTTATCCACTTGGACTTCAGCTTTATGCAAGGTGACAAATAAGGGTCTATTTTCATTTTTCTATGTATCGACAGCCAGTTAGACCAACACCATTTTTTGAAGAGGCTTTTCCCCCCATTGTATATGTTCAGCTTCTTTGTCAAAGATAAAGAGTCCATATGTGTGTGGTTTTACTTCTGAGTCTTCAGATCTATTCCATTGATCCACGTGTCTGTCTCTGTACAAATACCATGCAGTTTTTATCACTATTGTTCCTTAGTAAAGCTTGAGGTCAGGGATGGTGATTCCCACAGACATTCTTTTGTTTATAAGTATTGTTTTCCTATTCTGGGATTTTTGCCTTTCCAGATGAATTTGAGAATTCCTCTTTCCATGTCTGTGAAGAATTGTGTTGGGATTTTCATGGGGATTGCATTGAATCTGTAGATTGCCTTTGGTAGAATGGGTATTTTTACTATGTTAATTCTGCCAATCCATGAGCATGGAAGATCTCTCCATTTTCTGATTTTTTTCTTCGATTTCATACTGGAGATACAGTCCACAGAACTCAAAAAGGTCAACAAACTTAAGGTCCCAAGTGAGGATGCCTCAGTCCCACTTGGGAGGAAGAATAAAGCAACTACAAGGGGGGAAGGAGGGGAGATCTGGGAGAGAAAGGGGATGGGGCAGGGAGAGGAGAACATCATCTGATATTGGGGGGGGAAACGGAAGCCCTGATATCCAGCAGAAAAATGGAAACAGGCAACCTCGGGAGGCTGGAGGGCAGAAGAACCCTCCAGAATGTAACAGAGACCTGGGAGGTGAGAGACCCTCAAGACTCAAAGGGAGGGACCCTAGATGATAGGCCCTACATTAGGGAGAGGGAACTTATAGAGCCCATCTCCAGAAGAAAGACAGAGCATCAAGTGAGGAATGGTGTTGTCATCCTACAGTCAAAAACCTTACCCATAATTATTGCTGCCTGAAAGAAATGCAGGGATATAAAAGGAGAGGAGTCTGAGGAAACGAAGTCCAGCAATAGGCTCAAAGTGGGATCCAGCTCAAGGGGAGGCCCCAAGACCTGACACTATTACTGAGGCTATGGAGCGCTCACAAAAAGGGACCTATCATGACTGCCCTCCTAACGACACAATAAGCACTGAAAGAGTCACATGCAGATATTTGCACCCAACCAATGGACATAAGCTGCTGACCCCTGTTGATGAATTAGGGGAAAGCCAGAAGAAGCTAAGGAAGAGGGCAACCCTTTAGAAGGACTAGCAGTCTCAATTAACCTGGACCCCCAAGATCTCTCAGACACTGGATCACCAACCAGGCAGCACACACCAACTGATATGAGGCCCACAGTACATATAGAGCAGAGGACTTCTGGGTCTGGGTTTAGTCATAGAAGATGAACCCAACTCTCAAGAGACTGGAGGCCCCAGGGTGTTTAAAGGTCAATTGGGGTGGGGGAGGGTGGGGACATCCGTGTGGAGACAGGGGTATGGGGAGGAGGTATGGGATGTGGAACAGTCATAGGGTGGACAGGAAGGAGAATAAGGTCTGAAGTTTAAAATAAATAAAAAAAAATAAAAATAATTTTTTATTGCTTTTTAAGGTAAGTGAATTTGTTTCTTTCATACCGGATTTAGTTGTTCTTAACTAATTCTGAGTTACTGGTCCCACATAATTGTTCACACTTGTTCAGCGACTATTGGCCATATCCAGAGACATTTCTTCCAGGGAATGAAAATATGCCTTCATTCACATTGCATTGTTTACCTCTTGAGGAAATGATTCAGAAGGGTTAATAACCACAATTCAAATCATATTTTAGAATTCAAAGGGTCTAATATTCCAATGATAAAATATATTGCTACTACTTATATAACATGTTTTATGAGAATCTGTTTAATAATTCTATATGAATTTATTTCCAGTTCATTTTTGACAGAAAACAAATTTCATTCACAGGAATTGTATCTCTTGGTTACCACATCTCAGTTATTTAATGAAATAGTATGATAGGAAATAATTATGATAGTGTAGCTTTAGTTATTGAGCGATATTATTTCAACATACTCAAACTAATGTACTCTGAATCGTTTAGTAGGATGTTTATCATCTTGTAAATGCTAATTCATTTGTGATTTTTGTGTGTGTGTGCATCTTCAATTAATTTTAATCATACAACTTTGTTGAGCTGATACTTCAAAGAAGTAACAACGTAGGAAAAACATCACCCTGTGACAATAAGAAAATGAGACAATGGTAACAGATCAGGCAGATGATAGTTACAATACTGTGAGAGGTAGCCAGAGTCTAGTGAATTTTTTGATTGTGTTTTCTAATGGATTCTGAATAGAAAGTGTGCAAATATAGTAATCAATGAGAGCTCTAAGATTCGTGTACTGATTGTCTAGGCAGGTAAGGTTACAGTCAACTGAGTAGATGATGAATTTGGAAAGAGCAGAGCTTGGGTCAGAAGACGGGCAGTCAAGAACAGGAGTTAATCTCAAATAAGGGAAAGTTAGGATCCCTGTTATTATCTTAGTACAGATAGGCTTATTTAATTGAAATTTGAATACTTATAGATACCTCAGCTAAAATAAGTATTAGATATAGATATTAGATTTGATTTTAAAAATGAAATTTAATTTGAGATGACACTGAATCCGATTAGTATCTGATAATTAGAGAAATCACTACTGAATTTAGAGAAAAGGCATCTAGAGTGAGACAGAAAATCACTGAATTCAACTGGAAACATTTTCACATTTCAAGAATTGTTGAAAAAAGTTCCCACTATCCTTCTCAAAGTTCAGTAACAGTGAACTGAGCATCTTTATCTCCTGTCCATGTGTCTTCTGTGGTCTCAACAACTGGCATATGACTGTCTACTACTCCTCATGGAAAATCAAAAACATTCTGTAGAATCCTCTCATGGGAAATTCTAACAGAACAAAAGGAGAAAGAGTCGAGGAAACTTGTTTCTTAGGTGTTCCTCAGAGAGGGCCTTAGAAAGGATAATTACAATGGCATATTTAAAACATAACTTGAAAAGGCCAGATTCATTTCTATATCATATATGTAGGAAGAAGTTCTCTATAGGAATGTGTTTTATAAAGATGAATTCTTATCCAGATCATGAATTTGGTAATTATATGTTTTCCTAAGTACTATCATAACAAAGTACTAAAACAAAGATTTTTTTCAAATAAATAAGAAAGAAGCTAATACATAGATTGTCTTTATACCTTGTGTTCAGAGAAGAGTAAAGTTGAGTACATTTAGGATAGCCTTTGAATCAGTGAGATTATAGAAAGCTAAATTACTGAAAAAAATGAAAACATGAGAAGTACATTTTGGTAAGGAACATGGATAGTACAGGACATGTCATATCATATACAAGTATAAATAAGAAGCTTGTTATGCATTAAAGTAGAATTTACTAATAAGGAACACTAGTGGGAGATTATTGAAACTTTACTAGGTAAGACCTGGAAGAACACTGTGTTTCTGGCAATGTAGCCTTCATGGGAATAGAGGGATGGTGATCCCTCCTCTGCATCTGTCTTTCACACGATCTCATTAAACAAAAATTGTTCCTGTTCTGCATGTTCCCCACATAATGAGCTGCTCTGCCAAGGGCCTCAAATGAATGGATTAGTGGTTGACAGAGAGAAGATGGAGACTCTGGGAAGACAAGAGAAACCTTTTGCCCTATGGGTGAGTGTTTTTGTTATTTGTTAAGGAAATGTAAAGATGGCCACCGCAGAGTTGAGGATGAAAGTGGCCGCGGAGGTAGAAAAATATTTTTATATTGTTGTTATGAGAACTAACACACTTGAATGGCTTAACAATTGAGTTTTTTTTTTTATCTAGGATGAGATTCAAATTCTAAAATAGATAATATGAAGTAAAATTAGTGACTGATACAGTGCAGTTTTGGAACAAAATAGTTCTTAACCACTTTGAGGTTTATTTTTTTATAGAATTATTTATTTTTTTATTTATATGGGTATACTGTCACCGTCTTCAGACACACCAGAAGACGACATCTAATACCATACAGGTGATTGTGAGCCACAATATGGTTGCTGGAACTGAATTCAGGACCTCTGGAAGAGCAGTCAGTGCTCTTAACTGCTGAGCCATCTCTTCAGCCCAATACTCTACTCTTAATGATGGTATTAACTTCTAAAATGTTTAACACCATGTGGCCACACTGGCCTTAGCTATCATACTGACTGTTCTACGTTAAAAGAAAATTTATGATTAGATGGAATTTATTAAAAATAATATTTTGTTTTAATATCTGTTTGTTAGCCTACTTAATTCCATCTTCAACCAACATTTCTCCCTTCGTCATGTCATAACATTTTCATGGATTTTAGTAATTAGAAAAAATTGAGAGTCTCTGATTGACTTACTAAAAAGAGAATATGGAAACTGTGAATTTCTTGAGACTACCTACCTGTGATAAGAAAATGCAATCAAGTATGATTGAATCATGAAGAAAATCAGTGAAATAAGGTACCTGTTGTAAGTTCAGGTATGTTGAGAGATAAAGTCAGCATTTAGCAAGACGATGATATCCATTGATAAGCACACCTTAAACCATTTTTTTTGAAAAACTTAAGGGCAAACGTAAATATTGATAATCAGTGTTAGTGATCACACAAAATCAATTTCAAGTGCCTGGATTACAGGCACACGGCCTGATTCCTGCCTATGAATGTAGACTATATTACCTCCATGTGCACATCCTGAATTTAAAGTCAGATAGTTGCTGTAACTCTTGAATGCGTATAAATCAATAGTGCTTATTTCTCCTCGACCTATTTTAAAGATGAGATTCATTTGTCTTCCTATATTTTCTGAGAAATTTTTTGCCATGTTTTAGCACTAACTACCTAATGAATGCATTATGAGTCTAGGTGTTTCAACAAGAATCTGCATTAATCCCCATCAAGCCAAAGTTGGACTTGTAGCAGAAACCCTGAAGGACTCTGAGCTCTTAATTACTGCTTCCATCTTTCCAGATATAGAACTCCCCTGGTGATGAGCAACTGGAGAAAAATCCATCACTAAGGCTCTCTCAAAGTTTATAATCATTAACAATGACCTTTCCATGGACCTTAGTTTAAGGACATTTTGAAGGAAAGAGTGATTGCATAAGTATAACATTTAAGAATTCAACTTAGTTCAAAGCAAACATTAAGACATTCAATTTTTTGGCAAAATAACTGTTTCTACCAGAAAAAGATTTTTCAGTATATGAAGAGGAATAATTTTTTTTATTTTGTTCCCAATCATTCAACATTCTCAGCAAAGGTGCTACTTTTATTTCCTGAGGTACTAGAGATTAAACACAGATATAAGAAAGTAAGTGAGCTATCACTGAGCTACACTTTTTATAAAAATGAGAGGAAGAATAATTTTGTTCTTACACTATTTTTGAAATCAACACCAAGTTCTTCCAGCATTTTCTTTAGTTAGAAATGAACTACTAAAGATATGCCTTGATATTTTAATGAGAGCATTTTATTTTGAAAATGGTTGATAAACACTTCCGAATTGAAGCAATTTTAACTGCCTATGTCTCCCTTGTGTTCAGTTTTCCTTAGATATATGCTATTTCTAAAATATAAGCATTAAGATTTATCTTTCTGATAATTCTAAAACCTGTGAATTATAAAACTGCAGTAGATTTATGTCATGTCAAACTTTAGGTAACAGTCCATTACTGAGGGAAGTCAGAGTAAAAAACTCAATTTAGGCAGGAACCTGGAGGCAGGAACTGACCCAGAGGACACCCTGCTTTCTGGCTTGCTCCTCCTGGCTTCCTGAGCCTGCTTTTCCATACCTCCAGGACCACTTAACCTGGATAGCACTACTCATGGTGATTTGGGTATTGTCATATCTAACACTGATTAAGAAAATGTCCCACAAGTTTGCTCCTAGGACAGTCTGGTGGGAGTATTTTCTTAATGGATTTTCTGTCATCCCTACTGTCTCTACCTTGTGCTAATTTGACCCAAACTAGCCAGGATACTATTTATGTGAAGGTTTTTGAATGCTACTAATTGTAGTTCCATTTGAACTTAAAAATAATTAGTAGATATTAATAAAATGGTTCATTTTTACAGTATGGAATGCTAGCTTTATTAAATAAATAATTAGCATGTATCTTGGGTATTTGTACAGGCAAGAAGAAACTTTTGAGTTGGAGTAAAATCAAAGATTAAAAAAAACTAAATTCAATGATACCAATATTATCTATAAGGTAAAATAAATAAAATATTTGATAAACCTCAAATAGCATAAAAATGCATATAATCTCAAATATTTGAAGTGGCATCACCTGACAGTGTTCTGTCATTATTTGGAAGTTTTCTTTGTACAGTACCTTGAATAGTGTTCATTGTTATGTAAGTTTTAAATGAATGCCCCAGAGTACAACACTACTCATAGAAAAGGAAGTATAGCTACTTTCAAGAAATACATTAGGTTCAATATTAGCCTATGAAAATGTTTATATGAAATCAGGTGCCATGAAGCCCTGTACCTTCTTCACAAGCAATGAGAACCAAGATTCCAGAGGTTAAAAACTGAATAACCAAGAAAGAACAATCAACACTGAAACTTGATTCACAGTTAATGGGCAGGAAATCTTTATCAAATGAGGGTCTGAGGGCACTGACTGTTAACCCAATGGAGACCAAGAGAGCAAGCAGCTGCAGCTTTCTGCAATATTTACCTCTCTTTGTGCTCAAGACAATGGAACTGTGATTTGATAACCATTAACAGGTAGTGTATAATCTAACAGGTGGCATGCCTCTAGCCAAAGGGAAGAGCAGATTATCTTCCAAATGCTGTCATAGTTCTGAGTAGTTCCAAATTAAATATTTAAACACACTTTAATCTAAAAACAGCAATTTAAAGATGCCTCTAGTATAACTCATGTGATAAACAGCTAATATTTTACTCTTAAAATAATATACTTTTGGTAGCTAAATCAAGCTGAAAATTGATACTCGGTATAAAAACACATTGCTATTTTAATAGGTTTTGAAAGAGTTATTAGAGACTTGATTGAAACTATTATCTTCTGTGAAAGTGAGAAAGAATTTTAATTGGCTTTATTAACACTTTAGGTAGTGATAAATGATGAAATTCCTTCTTTATAACCTTTCTGTGTTTTTATTATTGAGATTTGTTTAATGGAACTTATTACTGAGCCAGCTAACCTCAATTGTTTAATTACCAGAATATATCTTAGTGAAAAGTTCTTGGTTAGAATATTGTCGCTTTCAACATGGAAACTACTTCCTAATCAAAATGACAATTACATAAAATAGGTCAAGCGGATCCATCACTTTAAGGGCAAATAAGTCAGCTGGAGTAAATGTAATGAAAGAAAAAGTGGCATGACGTGCTGTTAGCCCAGGAATGCAGGGACAACTCATAACATTTCACTAGAAAGCTAGCAAATTTCCAGAAATTATTCCTCATCTACTGAACCCTGGCATTTGGACAATAGCATACATATTAAAGTGGCTATGTAAACAAGGGACTAACACCAAGCATTTTCTGTGCTATTCCTCTCTTAGTTCTGTGAGCGTGGCAGAGCTCAGCTGAATTTTTACAGACAGCCTTTGCTGGGCTCAATAGTCTTTGTAACTACTGTCATGGCCTAGAGCCTCGAGGTCCAAAATCCTACTGAAGATAAATCAAACAGGAACTTTCAGAAGTGGTATATTGGTATCAACTGATGATAGGGTCAAAGAAACCTATTTTCAATTGTTTCAAGGAAACGATTTTTTATCTATCTGCTTCCTGTCAACCATCAATATTAACTGTCTTTCGATGTACATCACATTAAATATAAGAAGCCAGAAAACTTCAATTCTTATCTTTCTTACTTAGAGACAAGGTGATTTGACAGACCTGTGGGTCAGCCAAAAGTGGCATGGTGCATCCCCCTGTGTTTTCTGACTCTTGTCAAGCTTTTTGGTCCACTTTTGTGCTGTTCACCTAGGTAAATGTATTGAATTGGCTTTTCTATGATTCTAACACTTCTACCCTACTAATAGGCATAAGGAAGCACTGGTATACAACAAAACTGCGCAAGTCTTCCTAGATATCTGCCATGCTCAATCCACACTGGGCATTAGACTCTCAAGAGAGGATGAGGGCATGGAGAAATGCCTCAGGGGTTAAGGGTGCTTATTCCAGAAGACTCCAGATTGATCCCAGTACTCAAGTTAAGCGACTCAAATCACTCTGGAATTCCAGCTCTGTAGGAACTGATACCCTGCTCCCAATTCTTCAGGCACTTGCACACAGTTATAATATACAAACAAATATCACAAATACAAATAAACAAAATAGGAAAACATTTAAAATGAGAGAAAATGTTTGAGCAAATTGGAGCTATCCAGAATGCAGAAATTCTCTCCCTTTCTACTTTCTGCAATACATTGACAACTTTCTATTTCAAATAATTTTAAAGACTTTTCAAATTCTGTCCTACAACTTTAAAATTTCATCATAACGATCCCTGAATTCTGCACCAAAAATTATAACAGCAGATGATGTAAAACATTTTATTTTATATAAGTTATAATTTCAACTGAGGATGAAATAATAAATAACAAGTATGATGTTGTTAAACATCTTACAAATCAAAACAGACATCCTCATAACAAAAAAGCTATGTGTAAAGAGTATAAACATCTCTGTATAGGTAGTGGATACTTACATCCATTTTTACAACCACCCATATTATGTAGATGAGGAAAACTTGTTTAAATACATAAGCAGCCTTATAATTCTAAAACATGCTTATTAGTATAAATTAATAATGGGCCTTTGTATTAAGATACTTTAAATATATAAAACATATTTTATCCTAAATTCTGTTTTAAAGATTGGTTGAACTTCATTAAAATCACACTGAAGTAAGATACTATCTTACTTCAATAGACATTTTTAGAATGTTAAATGCAGGTAAATCTTAAACCATGCTATTCATTGTATTAGCTTTTAAGTGCCTAAGATAAAATGAAGGGCTTTCTCCGATTTAATCATTAGAAAATACAATAACAAGTACAATAAAAAGGAATACTATTCATGTTTTTTCAAATGACACCAAATCTCTTTAAAATGTGAGCACAGCCCACTCCTAGAAGCTAGCAAAAACTAATATCTGTTCACATCCATAGCCCCTTTCTCTTAACCAAGTTTCGCAAATGAATTAGCTGTGCAAGATGACATCCTTCTTTACTAATCCACAATCACCGTTAGCTGGTAGCCAATACTTTAAAATACAGATGAATTATATTTAAGTGAGTCAAATCAGTCTGGAATTCCAGCTACGTAGGAACTGATACCCTGTTCCCAATTCTTCAGGCACTTACACATAGATATATTATACAAACAAATATCACGAATACAAATAAACAAAATAAGAAAACATTTTTTAAAAGAGTGAAAAAGGTTGAGCAAATTGGAGCTATAATCTTTCAAATGTCAAATGTCATTGTCATTAGATGTGTGCCTGTATGTTTTACATTTTTTTCAATGGAGAATAAATCTCTGCATTTTCTTGCTTACCGGCAAGGTGTTCCTGGTTCCAAATCTTCAGATGTAAATAAACAAGATGGAGTAATCACAGAAACAAACAACATGTAACAGAGTGGAGGAGATGAAGATTGATAGGGAAATAGCAGAGCATAGGTGACATAAAATAGGAAATGGAGGAATGGGGATGGGTAATCCAAAAGATGAAAGAGGAGAGATGAATTACACCAAGGATTTTTGGTAAATTCTCAAGAAACCTTATTACTTTTTACTTACTGAAAACTATAGATAATACATGTAAATGTACGTCTATCTATCTATCTATCTATCTATCTATCTATCTATCTATCTATCTATCTATCTATCTACCTGTAGTGTATTGTATGTGTATGTGTATCTATCTCTATTTATCTATCATCTATCTATCTATATGTATATCTATATGTATATCTATATCTGGGGGCCATGATAGGCAGTCTGATTTCTGGTAGAGCTAAGATTTGAACCCCGCAGACCCAAAAGGCTGTCCCAAGCAGAGGACAGCCTATAAGGGAAAGCAGGTGTTTGCCAAGCTCCTAGATAACAGCTCCTGACACACACCTATATCTCTCTATAGCTCTGTGACATTTGGTCATGTAAATAAGGTCACGTCCCCAAGTCCCACCACAGGTAGAGGCATGGCCATGTAGCCTCAACATCCCCAAGTTAACTAGACACCTAGAAGCTTAGCCATGCCCCTTCCCAGTTACTATTTTAACCTCGCCTCTCCCTGAGGACGTAGGGGTCTGGTTTCGCCCACACCACTCTCCACAATGACAATAAATGCCTTAGAACTATGGACTGTCTCTATTCATCTTCATCTGCCATGTGAAACAATGGAACCAACCTTCAGCTAATGAGCCATGGGTCTACCCTCCCATTGAAGCCACCTCAGTGTTCCCAGCCGCAGCATACTTCCACCCAAGCTAATGCAGCTAGCCAGCACACAAGCTGCCCACCCGGTCCTGGCGGGGACCCCAACCATGCTCCTTCCCCCTCCTCCCTTAGACCAAGGCTTGATCTAGCCTGTGGTCCCATTCCTTTCCCAGCTTTCCTTTAGCATCCAGCAGTGTCTGTGATGTCCAGAGCCTGGGAACTGCACAGAGCTGGCTGTGATGCATCCAAAGGGAATGGCTGACCCTCTCCCACCCACAGGCTGTGTCTTTGCAGAGGTTTCCCACAGCCTGACTGGCCCAGAGGCCTGTAGGAGAGGCTCGTGGTCACTTTCCATGTGTCCTGCCCCTCTTTGGGGCCGTAAGCACTCTGGGCAGACACAGGACTTGACTCTCTACCATGCTGGTTGATCCAACATATATCTGTATGTTTATGTATCTATCTATCTATCTATCTATCTATCTATCTATCTATCTATCTATCTATCTATATGACTTAAAGCTAGTTATGCCTGTAGTCTAAAAATATTCCCCACAAGAAAGATAGACTAACAAAATCTCTTTTTCTAAATACAAGAAATCTCCTTTCAAATGTTTGATCAGTCTAGTAAATGACTCCCAAAGCAATGTAAACTATGGCTGAGGCCTTTGGTCGCCTCTCAGAGCCAAACCCAATTTCTGAAGATACCACAGATTTAGGACACCAGGTACAGATTATTTGAATTGGATATAATCTCAAAGGTGAAAGTCTTATTCCTAGGGTATAATATCCACGGCCTCAAGAAGTATTATGCAAACTTGCAAAGGAAGGAAGCAATGAATGCCCCTATCCAGAAGCAGTACTGGTGAACCACAACAAGAAGAAGCACAACACAAAATCTTTGAAGGCAAAACCAGTGACAATCTCATGCTCATGGTAACTATTATCTGTCTAATTGAACATAAGTTTCTTTTAACAGGAGGGAATTCACAACAAGTATTCTAAAACTAGCCAGTGCTCTGGGGCTAGTGAGGTCATGAATGATAGAAGAGAACTCACTACTTCTAAATTAGTAGGCCAGATGCTTTCTAACTACATTGTAAATCTTATCCCATACTGAGAGATAGTTATAACTATCATCCCTTATCAAAGAGGCTTCTGTGTACTTCAAATGAAGTTGACAATTGAACACAATACTGAGATCAAGAGGTGAAGGGAGTCCCAGACCCAGGAGATGCATCTACATCAGAGCCCTGCATCTGTGGTTTAGAAGAGAGCACAGAAGAGGCAACAGAATGATCGTAGGTACTGGAGTAACAGGACATCTGGTGTGAAGCACTACTCCTAGAAATGGCTGCATAAGCAAGACACAAAAACTAGCAATAACAATAGTCATATTAACATGGAAGTTGAGAGATTTCATAGGGTCATACCCCTAGATAAAGACTTACAGGCAAGGGATGACTCCTGATAGGAGAATTATGCTCTCCCAGGGATGAGCACCTTAATTGGCTAGCAAATTAAAAATGGTCAGTCTCAAAGCAATATATATACAAACAGCAAAACAGTATTCAGCGGGTTGCATATGTGTGTATATAAACATACATACATTCATACGTACATACATACATATATACATACATACATACTACATACCTACATGTGTATGCGTTCATATATATAGAAATATCTTTAGACTGATAACCAAACATAAATGACAGTAGGGAGGGACAGGGAAGGAGTTAGAGGGAGAGGACTTGAGAGGGACTATACAGGAAAGAGAATAGGAAAAATGATATGGTTATAATTTAACTTAAAATATGTAAAATCCAAAGCAACAATGACAAAAATTGTTGCATGAATTACTAAGTGCTAATATAATCGATGGTATAATGCATAAAGGGTATTAATATGATCATGTTAAATAGATTAAATCAATCATTTATCAAATTAATTATAGTTTAATAAAATATAATAAATTCCCAGGCCAACACATAAAAATAAGTACATATGCTCAGGCTAGGCCAAAGTGTGTTTCTATGTCCGTCTTTTCTCTCCTGACATAAAGAGGAAGAGTAGGTCATGAGTAGAGAGAGGTAAAGTAAAAACATTTGTTATCCATAGTAAACTGTACAAATGGGATTCATTTGTTGAATTTCTTACTGGTGAAAGGACTACATTATTACTCATTTCTTACCATAGTGTGTATCTGTTAAATATTCAGCTGTGAGTCACTGAGCCTAAACACACTGTGAAAAAAATGCTGTCCTATTAATGTCTCTGACATTTTGAGGAACAGAGGGCAGATATCATAAAACTGTAAGCGTCAATTTATTCCTAGCTAAAGCTGCTCAATAATGATAGATGTATGGGGTACTCTAGCTAATTAAATTTTCAACTTCACCTGTTGAAATGAAGGAATCAGTTTCATATAGGGTCTAAGCAAAAGCCTCAAATAAGTTCGCTTACAAGGTGTGGCTACTTTCTTTGGGATATGATTATGTCTTGTCTTGTCCAGGAAAATAAGTAAGGTGAAATTGTAGAGCGAGAAAAAGAAACAAAACAAAACAAAGGAAAATAAACGTAAGTGGCACCAAAAGCTCTCTACATATAATTTAAATGAATCTACTGAGCAATGCCCATATTTGCTGAAGATAAAAAGAGAACAAGATATCACAGGTAGAGTAATGCCTGATCATCATGAATATGGGGAAACAGAATGAGTTCACCTCCTGACTATAGCATGTAAAAGGAAATAAAACATAAAAGTGAATGCAGAGTCTATCTTCATCGACATAGGGCATTTAACCATGGCACAGAACATGGCATGTTCTGTAATATACTGTAGCATAGCTCATAAAGTGTGAAGAACCATTGAAAAAGTAGTGCCTCATATTTAGAAAGCATAGGATGTATGAAAGCAGTCATGGAAGAACAAAATTAAACCTTAGACAATTTTACCTGCTCTGACATGCTTATTATTTAACACAGCATAAAGCCACTGAATTCCAGTGAATGGAGATTAAGAACTCCCATATTAGCAATTTCAATTTATGGGAAGCTAAAAGAATTTGAGAAGCTCCTCAAGTATTCTTTAAGGAAAACGCATGCGCTCACACACACACGCATGCACACGCGCGCGCAGACACACACACAACTGATTCCCGTTTGCCACTTAGTATATGAAATCATATAGTAATAGATAAAATTGGAGCTGGACTTTCTTGCAGCACCTATATGACAAGAAACTGCCAATTCTAAAGCCAGGTGGCAGTTAAAATTTAGAAGTAAGAGAGGCATAATTCTTTAAAGGGAAATAGATGAGAGGGGGAATTAAGGCTTCAGATAAGACACAAAATATAAAGATTGTCAAGATCAATTGTTATGATTAAGACAAAGAGTTAAACAACAAAAGTATTGATTACCCAAGATCTCGGTGTTGTTGGTAGGCTTTTAGTACCAGCCATGATTTTTCTCTTCTTGACTGGGTCTTACTGCTACCAGTTTACTAAACAAATATAATATACAACTAGTTATCTTTGTACCTCACAGCTATGTTTCACCTCTTATCAAATAAATATTTCCTTGCAACATAAAAGCTCATTATAGAAAACATAAACAAAATAAAATGCAGAGAACACATGGCCATGTGAAGCTCGGCTTCTACTGATATATCTACAGTACAATTCCTGTACATGAGACTGAAGGACCAGAGTGAGAAGGAGGCTGAAATATTTTAAGAACCAGAGGAGCAGAAAGAAAAGTGTAATATGACATCTCCTACAGTTGTCAGAGAAGACACACTTGTAATATCTCCTCAGCATATGTATCTAAGAAAGACCTAAATAAGAGCAACACCAGTAAATATGTTAAAATGAAAGAGGGTGAATTCATGGAACTTCCACCCTATTCAAAGGACTATAGGAAAGTAAGAAATTCTGAGGGAGAAGTATGTGGTATGTGTGTGTGTGTGTGTGTGTGTGTGTGTGTGTGTGTGTGTGTGTATTTATATGTGTGTGTGACTGTGTGCATGCACAAGTGTTTATACATAAATAAATATAGGTTATAAATTTGAAAAAGAGCAAGATAGTGTGGTGTATCAGGTGGGATATAGAATGACTAGTCAAGGAAGAAATTATATGATTAGATTTTAATATCAAAAACTGTATTTTTGAAAAAGTGCTGCTTATATATAAACCCAAAATGTCAATAATGGATAAGCAGTAGACAGTCCTTGGCTGCTTTAATGTTCGTGAAAGCTACGTGCTGCATTTGTGACTTTTCTGTTGCTGTTAGAAAAAAAATCTCACAAAAACAATTTAAGGAAGAAAGGATATATTTTTTCATGGTTTCTAGGGGATTCATTTCATTCAAGTTGGGGAAAGCATACATAATGCCAAGGGCATGGATTTGGGTGCTGATCTTTTTATCTACACACAGATGTAGAGGGAGGTAGAGAAAGAGAGATGGGGAGAAACATGAAGTCAGGTAATATTAATAATTAAAAAAGCCCAACTCTACTGATATGCTTTCTCCAGAAAGAAACTATCATCTCTATTCAAATGTTCTATTACCTTCTCAAATAGTGCCATCATCTAGGATCAAGTGTTCAAATACATGAAGCTGTATGGACTGTTTCTCACTTAAACCAAAATACATGTCTATCACAATAGTGATCTGGTCAAGAAAAGACGGAATTACCAAGAAACAAAACCTCTTAAAGCCTCTAAATATAGCATGAATTTTTCCAGTGCTTCTGAGACAAAGTAGAAGTGAGAAACTGTATTCTTTGATAATCCTATGCTGAGAAATGCACTATGCTGATTTTCCGAGAGGCCTTGATTTTAGGAACAGAGCTAACACTATCATATAACAATCCAAAGTGCTATCGTAATTCCTGTAACAGATCAAGTGTCCATGGGAATCATTTTTTAAGAAGAGTCATGATTTAGGCCCATCTCACAGTGAGCCAACTGGATTTATGACCCTAACTGCTGAGTTACTCTCTATGTAACTGTAAAACATATTCTCAATATTTAAATACTCAAATATGTTCTTTCATCTACAGAGTAAGAGCTACTGTATTGAGAACAGCTAAATAGAATACTGTAAAACTGGTATACTGTTAATCTTATTTCTACTAAAATCTAAATGTGATAAAATGACATCCACATGATAATGTCAAAATTATTTCTATACATAAATTCTCATGAAACATAACATGGGATATGCTTCTCATCATATTCCCATTTCATTCATTTCCCTGGCACTTGTAGAGCCCGGAAAGACAATGACACATGATAGCAGATTAACAAGAGCATGACCATATAGCAATATACCAACTGCATCTGTAGTTCTGGATATGGGATCCTTGCTAGTGCTAACAGCACACTGGCGACCAATATGTGCCATTTCCGGCTTACTCATGTTCTTCAGTGAGAAAAGCAACACATATTTGCTTTATATTTCATAGAAATCATGGTCTTGTAATAGAATTTACTTCATTATTTTTTTATTGTCTGGTACCTTCAGATCCTTGCTCTGTTCAATACTTATGGAAGCAACATAAAGGAGAAACTAAAATATTGGAGCATGGATTCAAAGTCCATGCTCACTAGGCTTCATTGTTCTTAGGCTTTCTCAAGGCAGCACATATGATAGAGTAAACCATCTCTTCTCATGATTGACAATAAACAGTGACAAAAGGGACCAGGATCAAAGAACCTTCAAAGACAAGTCCACAATTATACATCTTCTTCAAAATACCACATCTATTAATTTCTATCACTTCTCAAAATAATACTATGAGCCTGAGACAAACTGTACTAGTGTGGAAAAAAGCTATTCATTACAAAATGGATAGCTGGATGCATTGTGATTAGAAACAAAACATGAGCCTGTGAAGGAAATGGCATATTCAAACCATAGCTCTTTTAGAATATAGTATGAGAAAGTCTAAACAACATGGAGTTTGTATATATGTCATTGGTATGTGATATTAATGGTGTAATAATTGCTCCCAATGAGAAAAATGGCAAATAAACTCAATGGCTTGATAATATTTGTACTATCTGAGAAATGGATTTTTTTAATCAAGTACTTGACACTTAGATTTTAGAAATTGAATCATATACAAAATATCAAGTATTTATTTTGTAATTAAATATATATTATCATATCTTGAAATGCTTAAGCCCAAAGAATGAAGTTTTGTGATTGTCATATCCTGTTATCACTCGGATGTAGAAATTGCTAGTCTTGGGGATAATAAAGCAACATATTTCAATATAACTTGAACTATCATTTCATTGGAAAGCAATGCACTGTAAATAGAAGTAATTTCTCTTACAGTATATATATGACTGTACTGAAGGAATACATACATGAGATATATTGTTTTATGACATTTTATGGGAAAACATGAAAATACAAATTTAGTGTATATATATATATATATATATATATATATACACACACACACACACACACACACACATATATCATCGAAAAGTCAAAGAAATATTCCACACCAACTGTAGCTTAAATAATATGTTCATTGTTGTTACTTAGATGAAAATCATTGAGACACTACCTATGAGACCATGAAAGATTTGTCTGTTGGCTCAACCAAAAAGACTAGAAGACTATAAGAAATGGATAACAATTATGCATGTTGCATCATTTGAATTCCCTGTAGAATTTCTAATTTTTAGACAATTCCAGTGAAGAATTTCCTCCAAACACTAGCAACACTGGTTTATCATTTGTTTAACCCTGTGTAGACATCTATGGCATTTTAAATTTCATATATTTCCTGAATCTTTAAATCTTATCTCAGTTTAGGATGAAATGTTTTAATTCAGAGGAATTAGCTATACATCCTGCATGAAACTTTCACTTAAAAATTTTGGAGGGTCTATTTATCATCTATTTGTCTGTCTGTCTGCCTGTCTGTCTATTTGTCACCTGTTTATTTTTCTTTCACATATTACATCCTGACCACAGTGTCTACTCCTTCCTCTCCTTACAGTTTCTCCCCTCTACCTTTCCTCTACTCAAGATCGAGATTACTTCTCTGTTCCCATTCAGAAAAAAAAAAAAAAAAAAAAAAAAAAAATCAAGCTTCCCATGGATGTCAATCCAAAATGGCATAACAACTCACATAGTAAGAACACACACATACTGTCATATCAAGGCTAGAAAAGGCAACCTAGTAGGAGGAAAAGGGTCCTAAAGCAGCAAGAGTCAGAGACAGTCCATGCTCTCACTTTTAGGAGTCCTAAAGTAGCAGCAAGATGCAAAACTATAACATATATGGAGATGACCGGTCAGACCCGTACAGGCTCCCTGGGTTGTCAGTTCAGTCTCTGGGAGTTATTATGAGCCCTGGTTAGTTGATTCTGAGGGCTGTGTTCTTGTGGTGTCCTTGACCTCTCTTGCTCCCACAACTGCTCCTCCCTTCTTCCACAGGATTCCCAGATCTCTGCCTAATGTTTGCCTGTCAATCTCTGCATCTGCCCCTATCAGGTGCTGGATGGAATTTCTCTGATGATGAGTATTCTAGGATCCTCTGTACAGGTACAGCAGAACATCATTGAGAATCATTTTATTGACCTTTCTTGTCTGTTTGTTTTTGTTTTTTCCTAGTCCTGTTTGTTTCTGTCTTGTCGTTAGGGTATACAGCCTCTGGTTACCGGCCCTTGAGGCAGTGTCAGTATTAGGCTCTATCAGATTTAAGGTTGGACCAGTCTTTTGTTGGTCACCCCTACAAGTTCTGTACCACCTTACACCAACACTTCTTGTAGGCAGCAAAAATTGTAGGTAGAAGGTTTTGAGGCTGGGTAGGTGTCACGGTCCCTCCAGTGATCCTCGTAAGCATGCAGGCAACATACCTCAGCCCATGCACGCTAACTTCATATTCTCTACAAATCTAAAATGGGCACATGTCCTCTTATATTCTTAAGGATTACTCTGAAGTAATTTAAAGACGTGAACCAAGTAATTTACTTTGTTGAGAGACAGAATGGCTTTTGTAAGAATTGTTTTAGTGATAGATTGTTCAGCTCATTGAACTTTCAGAAATATGTAGAAATGTTCTATTGATCCTTGAGAGTGATCAGAGCCCTAAAACTAAATTATATTTTACTTTCAGGTCAAATAGTACATGAGATCTTTGCAAATTTACTATAAATTTTAATTTAAATAAAAAATATAGCAAGCACAGCTGGATGCATCCATATTATTGATATTATTCAACACATAAAAGAACCCTTAGGATCAATGGTAAATGTAATATAAACAAAAATCATTTCCTAGGCCAGCAAATGTACTTACCATGGTTATAACCCCTTTAATGAGTGCTTTCAATAACTTAAATACCGAGTATATTATGTAGAAGATGGCAATGGTATCTTACCCAAACAGTTTTGGGGATTTTGATGGTGGTGAGATTGTCGATCATATGTTGTATGGTATTAACTGTGAGTTCCTCATGGTTACCCAAGGTGATGCCTAAATTTGTTATTTTTATTGTATCAAGAAATGTCTAATAGATTAGAGGTGGACAACACTTGGGGACTTGGTGAAGAAATATTTACAGAGACATGTAGACCGTAGCTTCCTTTTAAAATGACGGCATTATTGGATGAAAACAGAAAGTATGAGATGTGCCTAGCTGAAAGCTGTGGACCACTGGGGTTTGTACCTTGAGAATGTCTTTCTTTAGCCTTTCTGTATGAACATCCTTTCAGCTTCCTCTGTCAAGAAATGAGTGAAAACATGTGTGAAGCATTTGCTCCTGCAATGTTCTTTCCATGTCCTGTGGAGCAGTCATGCACTGAAGTCTTTGAAACCGCGAGCTAAAATAATTTTTTCCCACTAAATCTTTTACCTTGGTACTCTGTCACAACTTCTTCAAAAGTCGCTAAAACATTTAAATTTTTTCAAAGAAGTATGTTAGACATGCAAGTACTACCTGGTCCTGACAGTTTTGCCTCTAATTTGTAGTTCTGGCTGACAGCCAACAGAATAACCCTATGCAGCCACCACAATAGCACTGCTTCAGTTAAGGGGATGTTTATCTTACAGAAGCTAAACTCTTTAGTTTAAACTGTAATTTTAATGAAGAAAAAAATATGGTTGATTTTTTATCCTATGCTATTTCATATTTTACAAGACGTTCCTAAAATGGAGTTAATAATTGCAAACTATTTAAATCTTTGAGTTAGACTGTGCATCTAGGTTATACATAACAAGGCCATAGGATTTTGAGTATCTGTACCAAACCTTACTCAATTTCTTTATTATGGCACAAAATATGCTCATACTTTTAATATATTAAAAATGGACAATGGTTTTCTTCATTTACTAAATTAAAATATCAAAGTTATTTCCTCATCTTAGATAAGTATTGTGGTGTGGTAACTGGTGTAAATTATAAATTCATAAACCATAAAAATGAAAGCACAAGTACATCTGTCAACTATGAAATTGCCAAGATAACTGCTTGTCATAGTGTTTTACTGCTGTGAACAGACACCATGACCCAGGCAACTCTTATAAGAACATTTAGAGTTTCAGTCCATTATCATCAAGGCAAGAGCATGGTAGCATCCAGGCAGACATGGGGCTGGAGGACCTGAGAGTTCCACCTCTCGTTCCAAAGGCAGCTAGGAGAAGACTGGCTTCCAGGCAGCTAGAATGAGAATATTAAAAACCCATGCCCACAGTGTAGCACCTGCTCCAGCAAGGCTATACCTCCTAATAACGCCACAACCTGAGCCAAGAATAGGCAAGCCATCATACTGCCACATATAAAGATATGAATATATGTGACTAGGTAGGTAAATGCTAAATATACAAGAGACATGTATTTAATTCTGATAGAAATCAAATTGTAAAATCATAAGTATTTTGGCAGGCATCCTGCCACACATTTGAAATTACGTAAATACCATCCATTCAACCGCAGCACAACTCCCTTACACAGTTACGTTAATTTGGTCTTCCCAATGCAGAAGTCCTAAAGCCATATTCTTTGCTTAATGATATATTCCAGTTGTCCTTTTTGCTATACTGTCTACACATAGTATATTAATCACTCCTTAGAACTGTTAATTTCATCTTATTCTAGAATATATTTAGTTTGATTATATTTACTACTATTCTCTTGTGTTGGATTTTGTAGAAACTAACAAATTTAGTGAAGATGAGCAGTATCACTGTGGAGGATGTATAAGTAGGACTGAGAAGATGAATAAATGATATACACACACACACACAATACACACACACATACACACACACATACACACACACGCACACACACACACACACACACACACACACACACACACACACACACACCTTCAATGAGGGATTTTGGAAATAGGTACTTTCATTGTGGAAACAGCATCCTTGATGATTTGGTGACTCGTGAAACTCCCTGCTGTATATCCTTACCTAAAGTAGCATTTTAAAACAATTAGTATATGTTGAGACAATTATAGTGTCAGAAATGGGGGAGTATGCCTTTCTCAGAAGAATAAACAGCAGGAGAAATGCTGTTGGGGGTAAATATCTTTTTCTAGACAATCATGTTTTTCAATTATAAAAATTTGGGAACACAAGAGAACAGGAATATTTACCTAATAATATTTATATATCTTTTCTCACTATTGTTAAGTTTATTAGAAAAACTTCCTTTTAAGCAATATCTCTACTGAAATTCTTCAAAACTTAGAAAAATCACATTTCTTTGCAGCAATCTCACTGTCTCTTAATGACAAATGAAGCATTTATTAGGATTGAAAATAAAAATTATCATTAACTGAGTTTGAGAAACACCTTACAATTATATTGCTATTGACTTTATATGGTTAAGAACAATTTAATTATTTGAAAACAACTTTCTGCCAGAATTTGAAGAAGATAAAAGTATGTATCAGGAATTTTGCAGTTTCTACTGCAACAATAACTCATTATATCAACAAGAGTACTAAAAATGAGTAGAACTGGGGCATAAGTTATGTACATGTTTGTCAGTATAGGACTTTGTTACTTTAACAAGTCTTTCATAAAAATCTTGTAGTATGTATATGTAAGACACATATATATCAAAAGGTATAAGAGAGTGAATTGAGATAATAATGTTCTGATAGAATTAGCTATAATGTTTTTATTTTATTCATTTATCATAAAATTTCGATTTCTATAAATTCAAGTGTTAAACCTATATATATAAATCTATAACTTTAATTAAAACTTTGAAACATAATCTAAATGACATGTGAGAATATTAATAGAAAAATTATCAGTAATTTCTCACTCATGAAATTTAAGCAAGTTCTCTTTGTAATAAAATTCGAGCTAGCAAAGGAATAAGCCCAAATTTATGTCAAAAGTTTATTGCTACTGATTTAAAAAGAGTTAAAAAGCTATTTACTCTTATTTTTATTATATATTATGTGGCTGTTTTCTGATTTTTACAAGAAATAATAAAATGATAAAGGTTTGTTTACAAAAATAAAATTGAATTAACCCTTTAAATTTGTATTCCTCATAAAAAATAAAATTTTTATAAATATTTCAACTTATTTAGGAAGCTTTGTACTATTCTATAACTCTGTAAAATATTTAAAAATTAGCAATATTCCTGCATACCCTGCCAGGCTTTTTGCCAAGAGTTTGATATAACTCATATCACAGATATTCCATAGAACACCCAGAGTCAATCTTTTTTAGAAATATCGAATGGACAACTCTTTCATATACACAATATTATTAAACAGCAAATACTTATTAACTGACAATCCTTCCCAACTCATGTAAAAGTGTGTTTTTAAGAGCTATGCGTACTGTTATGAAGTAAGCCTCATCCTAGAGACCCAGGGATGCTTCACCATATGCAAATCAATACTTATATTCCACCATATAAGCAAACTGAAAGACAGACGAACATGACAGATTCATTAGTGGCAGAAAATATGTTTGGGTGTCAGAACCTACATATAGAACCCATTCAGGTGAAAGGATGAGTTAATTGCTTTCCTTGGTGTACCCTGAATCTCGATATAGTGATCTGCATTGCTTTTGTACTTGTCCAGATATTATCTAGAACATGCCGGGAAAGTGTGTTTAAGTTAGTTTGTCTTGAGAAAGTTTGGAAAAAGGCTGTTCTGTTAATATTTAGTATGAACTTACTGGAGTCTATTTACATGCTCCTCTGTTTTCTGTACTCAAACAACCTTCCTTGGATTGTCTCTTTCTTGGTTACATTTGTATATAAAAGTATACTGAAATTGAAGTAAACTTGTCTGCAGCATTGGACTGTAGTCTTCCTCACTCTTTAAGATCCTCAAAACAGTGGTCTTGCAGATAGAACTTCATAGGTTGACATAGGATAACAGCATGCACCTATAATGTTCATACTGAGGATATGGAAGTAGGAAGATTTGCTAGTCAACTAGTTTATTAGAATAAGTGAATTCAAAGTTCAGTAAAAGATTTTGCCTCAAAAAGCATGGTGTGTGGAAGGAAGGCACAAAGAAGACAGCAGACATTATACTCTAGCACCCAAATATATACACAGAAACATGTGTGCACACTCAGTCACATATATCCATGTATCAAGTATTACACATGTACAAGCATTTTTCAAAATTCATAAGTATATTATTTGAATTTGACTAAATTATTAGATTCTGTAGAATAGGTAGCATATATAAGCAATCATCAGAAAGATGAAGAGTCCCCTTTGCTAATTCCCAACACTTGGTCTGTATTTTAAGCACATGAGAAACCTTTAATGGTTAGGTACAGAGATGGAAGATGTCCTAGTTTCAAAATTCTTACTTAACATAAAGACATCTAGTGCTAAGTTTGAAAGGAAATCTATATATTGGAAAGTTAACCAAAGAGTGTATAGAATATCAAACTGTTTACCAATAAAAAAATCAGAGATCTATCAAGAAATTTTTTTGTTACAAAAACAAAGTTCTTAGTAGTTTATTTCAAAAGATTACAACATAATACAACAAAATCAATTAAAATTGAAAAATCTGTTACATTTTTATATTTATTTGCTTTTAAAATGCTCACGTGATTGTTATAATGATGTTCAACTATATTTCCAGTGCTCAAAACTTTTAAAGTAAACTTACATTGAGTTTTGTAAAATCATATAGTATTTCAGTACAGAAATGATAACTATGTAGTTTGATGGCTAAAACACACTGAATTATATTGCTATCAGAAGTATTTCTATTAAATATAAGTCAATTTATGTCATGAATTATTGATGCTTCAAACATATTAGTTATGGAACACAGAGGAGGAGTTATGATAGAGTCAATTAAAATTATTTTACAATTCTTTCAAATTTTTATTTACGGTATATTTTAAAGGTAAATTGTTCTGACCCTTATAAAAGTGGAATAATACACACTTCCATTTTACAGCTGGGCTGAAATTATGTACTATTATTGCCATTACCACTTTACTACTCTCAAGAAATTCTTTAATTCACAGAAAGGATTTTCCTAGTGTGAATTATTTGCTGTATAATAATGAAAGCCCTTTGTGTTCATATTGAATGCCTCATGTAAAAACTCAAAAAGCTCATGTTATCAGCTAATTGAAAAATTATGTCCTTATGTTTTTTATGAAGCATTTGAAGCTTTCTAGAGCCTCTTGTCGATTACTACATTTTCATTTCATTGAAAATATTATATCTTAAGATAATCTATTTATACTTAATTTCTTATATAGACATAAATTCTATATTACAGATAAAGAAGATACTTATTTACCAACTTACCATACCATTCAATACCATATTTTTAAAATTCCCAGTCATTAGGTCATGCTGAAAGTTACAAATATTATAAAAGTATTCATAAATAGGCTTGTGAGAGACTCGGAAGGAGGAGCATTATTTCCTATAAGTCAGTCTGACATGTATGTTTTCATTGGGAGTAGATTGGAAATAGAGTAGAGTTTGCCTAATAACTGGTGTGTTACTGAGAATGTAAAACACTGTAATTTCTGGGATATTAAGTTTTTGTTTATGGTCACTTGACTTTTTCACAGTACGTCAGCTTGACTCAAGAAAACTACCCATCTTCACAAGATTGTTCTTTCAGTATAATTCAACTCACTGTGTGCAATTGCTTCCTACTGAGTCCATCTACAGCTTTCATCTTTGCTCTGGGAGACCTTTGACTTCAGAAGGTACTCTGAAGAAATATCACAAAGGCTCTAAGAGTTACAGATGTTTGTAACCTGTACTTACAAAGAACTGTACTAGTGATTTTGTTGTCAATGTAAGACTCATCTGTGGATCAGGATAAAATAAAAAGAATCTACACCCAATAAGCCACAGTAAATATTTTCATTAAATTTCTGTTACCTTTCATAGTTTTTAAAAGAACAATTATATCAGAATAGGAAACAAATTTAAGAACAATTTGCAACTTCTTTCTGTACTACTTATATCAGATGATGATTGAAAAGCTAAAGTTCTGGAAACACTCCATATTTTTGCAGATCACATTATGTCTGTTTTCTATTTTTTGACAATTCAAGCATCTAATTTTACGGAAAAATTTATTTAATAAGTAGTTAAATATTGCAACAAGAAGTTTACAGTGTTCCAAATGGTGAGTATTAATTTATAAAATAAGAGAGGACATCACTCTGATTTATGCACTTAATAGAGATATAATATGTCTTGTTCTATACCCAGGGCATTTCTGAAGGTTGAAAACACAATAGTGAGTGAAATAAATGCAGTCTGTAATGCTCAGGAGATGAGGTCTAGTATAGTACTATAGTTTGGGAGAAATATTAAAATAAATAAATACAAATAGGTCATGAAAAACATGTATTGCATATGCTTATGGAAGACTCAGAGAAGCATGTATGAGCAGCTTAGTGAATGCAAAAGTAGAAATGGAAGAGGAAGTCTTGGTTTTCTGAGTGTATTTTCTGTATTTTGTAAAGGAAATGAATATATTAAGCCACTGTTAAGTAAATGTCTTACTTTTAATCAAGTTCTAGAGATAAACAGCAGCATGTAAACTCCCAGTAATCTATTTGGATCTATGGGATTCTATTGGATAAAAATTCAAGAGAGATAATCCATTACTGTTATTGTGATTTTTATTCATTTGTTATATGATCTGTAGTTGGGGTACTGTGCCTTGATACTGTTTAACTCAATTTTAAACTCTCTTTATATATGCATGCTTAGGAAATATCTGCAGCAGAAGATTTTCAGATGGTTTTGTCCAATGCCCTTAAATGTTAGTTGTGACTCCGCACATTCCATCTTCTGTCCTGCCCTCCTATTACCTACCTTATTTAATCATCCCCGTTCCATGTCCTCCCTGTCCTCCTTTATGACCCTGTAGTCTAAATCCCTTTCGCTTGTTAGTATTTCTAACATGGTCTTTTATATTCAACAGCAAAGGACATAGTCAAGACACTTCAGCCAAGCTAAGTGCTGATATATCCACTCTAACCCTTCCTACTGCAACCATAAACTCCTCCAGTTTATTCAATCAATAGTAGTACACAGAAAGTAAAGGTCAAATCTGGTTGTAATTTGACACACTTTATTTCAGGTTCATCACTCTTCTTTTGTGTGTATTACTATTTTAGTAGCATCAACAAATAGCAATGGATTTGGAAGTTCCATGAATGTTGAGAACCATTTCCCTCTTCCTATGCCTAGAAACATTTTCCAAACTATTGAGTTTGTCTCATGTTGTATTTTGTCTAAGCTATGCCAACCCATAGTTACTAAGATGTAAATGTTGTATGTTGTGAAAGAGAAGAGCATAACCTTTGAAATTTTAGTGTATTTGAACTTTCACAGTGACATATTTTCTATGTATCTCTTTTCTTTTGTTGCAAACACAGACCCACTTTGAGCAGGTCACCTTTGAGGATGGCTTGTGCTTGTTAACATTATTGACATTACAACAGAACTTACTGTAAAGATAATTTCTTGCAAATAAGTCTCTAAATACTTTAATATGCAAAATTAAAATTCACTAAAGATTATGATTCAAAGAGGAGTCAGATAAAATTCCAATGTCTTTTTTTAATTTACCATTAGACCTATCATTGCTTTGACATATGTCATTTGTTAGTATACTTATATTTTGTTATGAAAAATATATACTTGGTTTACAAAAATGTCTAAAAGTCATATCTTTTCTTATGTGTGCATTTTCTTATACTGTATTCTATAATAAATATTATATTTTGAAATGAATTTGTTGATTTTTTTATCAAAATTTTAGGCAACTAAAAGGTTGAAATTTGTAATAACAAACATCTTTAAGAGAAAGAAAACAACCTTTAAAACAGGTGAAATTGATGAGGGTTGTGGTTTGAAAGAGCATGGGCTCCAATTGCTCATATATTTAGACGTTTAATACCCAGTTTGTGGAACATTTTGAGAAGCATTAGTAGGTGTGACCATGCTGGAGGAGGTGTAATACCAGGGCTGGGCTTTGGGATTTCAAAAGCACAGTCATGCCAAACTCTGTCTCTCTGTCCTGACTGTCAATCAGATACAAGGTCTCAGTTATTGCTCCAGTATCATACCTTCCTGCCTGCTATCACCCTTCTATGAGGATTATAGACATATCCTTTGAAACTGTAAGCAAGCCCCAATTAAATGTTTAATTCAGTAAGTAGCCTTCATCATGGTGTCTTCTCACAGCAATACAAGAATGACCCATATGGGTGGGCTCAAGCAGAACTCAGTTGTGGTCCTTGTCCCAGATCACCAAAAGTCAAGAGAGACTGATATCAGTTCAGTGTTTTACAGTTTGCTTAAAGAGTTATAAATACATACATTTTCAGATTAAAGGCAAACAAAAAATGATGTAAAAATGAACAGTGTCTACAGTATATATACATGATATATTTATTAATGGTGTTTGCAATTCTTCTACCAAATGAAGATAATAACTGAATTAGTATCAAACAACTTTATTGTGCAGCATCAGAGAGCAGTGGTGCATCCTACAAAGATCACTTAGATGGATGCAGTATCAAGGGGATTATCCTTGTCATGAATCTACTGAATGCTAAGTTATTCTATTTCCAAATTGTTATCATTCAATTAAGATTAAGTTCATTCAATATTCAAAAATATACAAATGAAAATTTATACTTTATCCTCGGACAAAGAAAACTATAGATTGTGAAAACATTCTTAAATGATTTTTACCAAAATGCATCTCATTAAATATATGAAATAATTCAGAGGGAAGATCATTGGAATACTAGAGTATATGAATATACATAAAAAGGAATTCATGTGACATGTGTATCTTTTGATTCCTATTATTCATCAAGAAATAATTTATTCAGTTATATTTGTATTTATCTTTATGCCTATATTTATATCCATATTGATCTTATAGATGGAATCTAAACTTTTAAACAAATAAATGCATGATTATTCTTTAACCATTTTCATAGCTTTTTGAGCTATTGTCTACATGGGCAATAGACCTTATTTAGCATTTATCTTATTTATACATTTATAGTGTTCTCCATGAAATTGTTGTAATCTTCTTTCACATGATCAAACCTCTTATTTTTAGATTAAAATTAAAAAGGTAAACTAATGTAAAAAATCAATCAACTCAATTTATCTACTCATCAATTGATTGTAACACCCTGTCCTCTAAAAAATATTACCTAAAGAACAACTTTAATTTTTACTTAACAATATTTTTGTTTAATTCTTATCATGATCTAGCCTTAATAATATAATATATATTCAAAATACTGATTTATTTTCCTTAATCCTCACAAATAATAATAACTTATTTTAGCCCTTTTTGCTTCTAAGATATCTGTCTTTATCAGCATGAAAAGCTTCAAGTAGGACCTGGGAGCTAGTTCAATAAAAATATTTGCTATGTAAGCATGAGGACATTCTACAGAACCACAATCCTAATGCAAGGAGCTAGGTGCTCTAGTGGGAGACTGTTCCCATAATACTTGAGAAGTCCAGAGGCAGGTGAATCTTTGGAAACCATGATGCAGAAAGACTGCTGTAAATGCAAGCCCCAAGTCCCAGTGACAAACTCTCTTTCAAAAACAATATAAAATAAAAAGATAAAAACCACCAAGAGAGTTGGCTTATAAGAAATTGTATTAAAAGTTAGATCTAACTTCAACACTTACCCGTACATATTCACACTCACAAGTGTATTTATTTATTTGAGACAAAGACACAGAAACAAACAGAGAGATAGGTAGGTAGATGATAGATAGATAGATAGATAGATAGATAGATAGATAGATAGATAGATAGATAGATAAATAGATAGATAGCTACTGAGAAAGAGTGAAAAAGAGAGAGACAGAGAGGGAGGGAGATAGAAAAACACACATACAAACAGAGAGAGACAGAGAGACAGAGAGGGGCTGAGAGAGACAGAGACAGAAGCTGAGTTAGAAACATAGACAGATGGAACTTGAAATTATCATCCTGAGCGAGGTAAGTCAGTCACAAAAGAACGAACACGGTATGTACTCAATGATAAGTGGATATTAGCCCAAAAGTTCAGAATGCCCACGTTTCACTTAACAGTAACCGCTGGACTGAGAGTGAGGTCCCAGATGGAGGAGTTGGAGAAAGGTCTGAAGGAGATGAGGGAATTTGCAGACCCATGGAGGGAGCAAGAGCGGCAACGGGCCTGACC
>CM052708.1:10103553-10159177 GCA_028551405.1 Uromys caudimaculatus
AGAGAGAGAGAGAGAGAGAGAGAGAGAGAGAGAGAGAGAGAGAGAGAAGGGGAGGGGAGGAGGAGGGGGAGGGGGGGAAGGGGGAGGGACAGGGGAGGGGCAGGGGGACGGGGAGAAGGAGAGATAAATAGCAAAGTGCTTCTTTATATGGGCATAGATGGTTAAGGGGAGATTTATTATTCTATTTACACACAAGGAACAGTGAGGTGAATCCGGTCATCAGCATGTTCCCTTAAAATCTTTCTGTCTTTTTTTTTTTTTTTTTGTATTTATTTATTTTTATAGTTCTTTTCACCTCAGAATTACTAAAGAATTCTCTGAAACTTTTCACTGATGCCAGGGAGGAAGAAATAGTAAAGCAGTCAGGGAGAATTTGCCCTTGGTGTTTGTGTAAAGTAAAAGTGCTTGACAGGTTTTCCCAGGAATCTTACCCTTGAGAATTTCTAGATAAAACAGAAATAATTTTACCTTAATACACATTAGAGAGCAAGCAAGTTCATAATAATAATAAATTCATATTATCCTGACATTGCCTTCTGCAATGGTCTTACTATCTTCTTCATACATTTTAATATTACTAGTTTCCAGACACTAAAGGTTTGGGTCCTTCAATATATCTTTATATGATTGCTCCTAGTACTGTTGAAGAGTTTGAAATGAAACTGAAATGGATCATATTTTCTGTGCTTTATGCTAAAAATTATCTCCCTGTCCTCATAAGTATTAACAGTGATTTAAACACAAACCTTGGAAGCTTGCCATCAGCCCTTCTTAGCACTTTTTATGAATCGTTTCAGAGTTAAACTCTAAGAATCTGCTACTTATTTACTAAGTTTCTTTTTGAGATTTAGACACTGACAGAAAAATTCTCCCCCCCTCCCGTTTTTATTAGCAGCGATTAATCCACAGAGGATTCTCATGCTGCCAGCAAACCTAAAGGAAGAACCACATTTTTTATCAGATGTTTAAAAAGTGTGGAGACTGACAAAGTACAGAGGAGCAAATTCCCTGCAAATACAATAATTACTGCACATCTGGCATGGTTTCTGCTGGCCCAGCCCTGCTGTTTATCCTCTGTGGAGATCTGGGCTCCAGATGTTCTGGATGTAGTTGGATGATCACCCTAAGGCGCAAGAGCTGGAGCCAAAATAGACTAACTTACTGAAGAGCAGAGCTGCCTGGAGATCTAATGACTGTGTTCTAAACTGTGAGTCACAGAAATTGACTCGTTTACAGAAATGTGCAAGAAGTTTAAAATGCTTAATGTGCTTTTTATTAAATATTTAAAATTATGAATTCTCTTCTCATGCATTCTGTGCCATAATATCGAATTTAGAACTTCAAAATCATTTTCTTTAATGTCCACAGTGTTTAAGCCCCACAATCCATCTATGCAAAGGCTGCTTAGACAATCAATGACTTTACATTCTATCACCCCATCTAGCTTCATAGCTTTACTTTAAAATGTAAAGATTATTTTGGTAAAAGAAAAGATATGTTTTGTGAATGAGCTCGTTCTTCCTACCAAGCTTCCTCTTCCATCACAGCTAGAGCAAATTTTATAAGCCACATTTTCCTAGATAGTAAAAATAATTATGTCTTGGAATTGCTTAATTCCTCTTTTATCAAAATCTATCATAGTGACATGGTGGTTTATGCCTATAATACTAGGACACATGAGGCTAAAGCAGAATTAAATTGTATTCATGACAGTCTTTGCTACAACAATGAGTCCTTTACTACACAAACAGAAAAACACCTTATCTGCTTCCAAATAATAATTTCTCTATTCTTTTCCTGAGATTCTACATAGACTTCAGGCTAAATATAGTTTCATAAATGAGCTTTACTCCTTTATTGAAGTCTCCACAGTTCTTTCTCCATCTTCAAACACATCTCTTTCAATTTTTAAAATATTTCTCTCGTCTTTTTCTTTCTTTTGCTTGGATCACATCCTCCCTGGCTTCAACTTCCTGGCCTCTTTGTAGAAGGATCCCTTGTGAGTTCATCTTTCTAGATTCCAAACACAAAACCCTTTGCCATGGCAAGTAACATAATTAAAGATTTGGGAGGATTATGAATTTAGCTCTTTCCTCTTCCAGCTACTAAGTATTCAATGAAGGTATGACCCAATGTTAAAGCTTTTTAATGAGCTTCAAACAATTCAGTATAAATTATCTAGAAATGAGCCAAAGAGCATGTAAATGGAGGGGGGAAGGAAATAAAACCCACAAAAATCAATGTTCAATTCTTTATTCACAGAAAAGCATATTGATCCTCTCTCCTCATTAATAATTCTTCGTGGTTTGATTTTCTTTGGCCATAGAGATTTAGATGTGGTGGGTTTTAAAAGCACCGAGGAGCTGACACAAATGTAGGTTGATGGACAGTTTTAAGAACTAGAAACTTTTTACTTATTTCCCAGTATATGAAACCTTAAAAACTTAGAGATTTTAATAATATTTGTGAAATGTTGTTATCCCCAAATCAAACTCAGTCTTAATGTGAAACAAAAAAAAGTAGATGATATCATTACAATTCAAAATAATTAAATCATTTTTAAAAATTGTTAGAATCACTGATGCTTAGAATATGTTTCTATGTAAATACTTAATATAGCTATTTTCTTCAATTATTTTGGTAAAAGTTGTGAATTCTTGAATTTTAAAATATATGTTACCATAAAATCTGGCTCTAGAGAGACCAAGAAGTTTAAACATTTTAGTGTTACTAACCTCAATAACTTTTCAAAGATATACTTGAGCTCTCTATGGAATATTCATTTCTCTGATACATAAGCTACATTAAACTAATAAACTAGACTAGGCACCCCCTTTTCTTGTATTAATGAACATAGTTTTATTTGGATTGTCTTTTTCTCTAGCTTATATATGGGTTTAAACAAGTATTGAATATGGTGAGCAATATTAAATGTAATGACAAAGTACATGATGTCTACAATTTTTTCCAGACATGTATAGAAATAATAGCTAATTTATATAAAAATTGTATAGTTATAATAATATAAAGTTAATATAAAATTAACTATATGTTAAAGCTTGTGATATCATTATTGATTTATTTCTTCATAAATATATCTCTTTAAGCTGATGGTTAACATTTAACTTTTAGAATGCTTCATGGGTCTCTGAGGATATAGTACCCAGTTGTTTACACTGTTCGCATAGATTTAGAATGTGTTCTGGTCCTGAAACAAGTATGCCACTGGGTGCAGGCTTCGAGAATTTTAAATGTAACTGTTTCTAGGTCTCTCTCTTTGCTTAGTGCTTGCGGTTTGAGATGTGAACTTTCAGCTACTGCTGTAGCTACTATGCTTGTCACACGATTTCTCTGGTCCATCATCACAGACTCTAATACTCTATGACTATAAACCCAAATAAACATATTCTGCAAGTGTTCTTAATCATGCTTTTTTTATAGGATATTTTATTTATTTAAATTTCAAATGTTATCCCCTTTCCTGGTTTCCCCTCTGAAAACTTCCTATTTTCTCCTCCCTACCCCTGCTTCTATGTGAATGCTCCCCCACCCACCCACTCCCACCTCACCGCCCTGGCATCCCCCTACACTGGGGCATCGAGCCTTCACAGGACCAAGGGCCTCTCTTCCCATTGATGCCCAACAAGGTCATCCTCTGCTACATATACAGCTGGAGCCATGGGTTTCTCCATGTGTATTCTTTTGTTGGTCCTGCTTTTTTAACACAACAGAAAAATTACTAATACAGCATTCATGTTTAAATGAGAACTGGTTATGTTCTGGTATTATGGACTTTAGAAACCAGTAATAAATAATTTACGTATTAATATTCCATTCATAATCTTTAAATACAGAGCAAAGTAAAAATCACTAAATGACAGATAAAAGAAGAAATTGTCACCAGTACTCATTCTAACTTCTCTGAAACTAGTCTTGTTGACCAGCAAGAATCAATACATTTTCAAAGCAGCTAATTACTTTATATGATTCATCACATTTAATCCTTTTAAAAACTAATGATATAAGGTACTTACGCTACTTGAATTAAGAAGTATGTTTTCTTTTTCAGGATCTGCACATTAAGGAATGTTTCAGTATATAATTAGTTTTCCATTGGTTTGGGGGGGTTGATTATATTCATTCACTTAACTAAACTGAACTACAACATTGAAAATATAAATACTAACCTCAATCATACATTCTACAATATAATTAACAAAAGAAACAATTAGTGAATGAAATGAGCATGAAGAAAAAGTAGAAAGGGCTAAAGAAATAAGAAAAAAAAGTGTATATTAGTGGTGTTTTCTATTGCATTTACAATGTCATAAAGGAATACCTGAACAGGGTCATTTATTAAGAACAAACTTTTTTTCTATTAGTTATGGAGTTGGAGAAGTTTAACATCAAGGCATAGATAGACTTAAGACATAAAAGGGTTTATTCTCTCTTTCCAAGTTATATTTTTGAACAGTGTGGCCTATTATAAAGGGAGATGAGAGGCCAAGAAGATCCAGTGTTGTGTGAAGCTTCCTTTGTATGAGCATTGAGAGTATTAACAAAAGCATCTTTCATAGCTTATTTATTCCTTAAAATCCCTTCACTGAATAGAATCACATTGGTTACTAAATTTTAAGGGCACAAACATTAAAGCCAAAGCATTAAGGAAAGGATATTTCAAGCACAGAAGCAAGTAAAGGACTTCTGTACTTAGGATCATAAAATCATGACTAATAAGTCAATGTAAGGCATGGAGGAACAGATGAGATGAGGTTCCAGACGACATATTCCAGTTTTGAAGACCACTGTAAAACTTCCACTTCAACTTGATGCAGGACATTGGATCATTTGATGTGGCAAAGAAATGTTATAACTTAAGTTTTAAAATGTTCATTCTGGTAACCACTATTGTTCATAGGTGATTAATGGAGTAAAAGATAGGAGAGAGGTCAGAAATACTCTAAGTAATTGCCAAGGAGGTGAATGTGTTAGCCCAGGGGAAAGTAAAAGTGAAGAAAATTTGCAAAACTCTGTAACCATCAGAAATACATCCTCGAGTTTCATATTACATTCTACATTGTACCACATACACCACAATTCTCACATTGATGAGAAGCCAATATAAATCTCAGTATATGTTTGGTATTAGATTATGGAGGATGACAGTATGCTCAATTTCATGCCTAAGATAGAGTTTATAGTTAGAAAACCACGCTTTACTGTTATTGCTCTGGAAAGTGGTCTAGAAGCCAGGTAAAGTACAAACACTTGGACACAAAGACATTTAGAATAAACTAGATAAAAAGTCTGCTGAAGGTTGAAATGATAATTGTGGTGGTGTTGATAGTTCAGTTGGAACCATGCAAGAGTTTCTATTTAAAATCAAAGGAAATAAACAAGTCAAGTTAATTAATGCCTATATTCGTAATCCTTGGGACATGGAGATTGGGGGAGCTTTATGTTACCCTTGGCTACACGTCATTGTGAGACTGTGTTGCATGAGACCCTGTCTTAACCCCAAAACCACAAAGAAAAAGTTTGATAATTGTCAAGTCAGTTGATGAAAGAATTGAGTATATCAAATTTAAAACCCTGGTACAAGTATGGAGGTTTTCTTTGTTGTTGTTTTTTGAAATATTTTACTAATATATGCAATACCAAGAAAAGATGGAACCATAAACTTATTTGAGGCGAGATAAAAACTGAATAGAATGCAAGAGGAATGCATAACATATGCATTCAAGCCTTGGAAAGAATTGAAAAGAGCAGGAGAGTAGATCTAGTAAGTATGTAGACAACACTTTATTATGATAGATTTTGAAGAGAGATTATGTTAATATAATTGGTATGAAATATTTATTTATTTGTTTATTTATTTTACTAAGTTGTGAGTGTTATATCAGGGAAAAATAAATAGGCAGTGTTCTGTAGTTGGAGGGAATTGAGATGTAAAGAAGAAGGCATGAATTGGGGTGCCTGTTATATATTTGCTGGATGGACATTGTGTATCCTACTACAGGTAGAAAGAAGGGAAGGTGTTCAACATGCAGATTGTGTATAGAATTGTCTAGATCACATAGAGAAAGTCTGCTCTCAACTTTCCATCTTATAACTTCACACATCCGAGACTATATTCAGGTACATGTGTTTGATTTAGTATCTTGACATGAGAATATTATCCTTGGTCCCAGTGCATTTTTAAGAAACTGGAAGCTTATAGTGAAAGAGGTAATTCTGTAGAGGTCATCACTGAGAGATCTCCATGAAGGAAAGAGTATAAAGACAACAGACATCAGTACAAAAACAAACAGACTTCATGAGGGGTTCATCTCTGCTCTGACTTTCAGTCCATCCCTGTATCTTCAGAAATTTTGATGACATGAGATGTCAAAGAATTATTTTGGGCTGTCTTCAGCCAATCAACTCTGGTAACTAGCTAAAGCAAGAGTATTTAGCCAACTAAATATATAAAAGATATAAAGCATTATCAGAAGTATAAGCCAAGGATATTTGAACATCTATTTTGACTTATTCAATACAGTATTGTATATCTAAGAGAACATTGATTGCAGTACAAAAATTGTGGCAAGAATATAAAGTACAGATTGAGGAAAAAAGTCAGAGCCCAAAGTAGAGTCTTTTATCAATGCTTGGATAATGTAGATTTGAACACAAACCACAAAGTATTAAAGAAATTCTCAATTGCAGACCATCTGAATCAAATCTTTATTACCATTAACTTTTATCAGGCCAGAATTTGAAACTTGAGGATTTGTATTGCACTATAAATGTTCTCAATTGTTTATATTTATTAAAATTTTAATTAACTAGATAATTAGCTCCTGATTAAATACAAATCGATATTCCATTTCTTTTTGAGTTGTTTATGAAAATGGATTATTTTCCACACATAAAATGGAACAATTGTAATCTTAGCTCCTCTTACAATGAAAATGAAGTTGTTTTGAATGCTGCATGATACATGTAAATGTAAATCTATCTATAAACGTTACTTTATGGTTGAATAACTAAGAACTTCTTCTTAGCCCAGTGTTGTTACAGTTCTCAACAGAAATCTTTTCCATGCTTTTAAAATAAACATTTATTACGAGGATCTATGTGAATTTCCTTGATTCTGTATCAAGAAAGATAATTTCAAATTCATTTTTCACAGTGACTTATCGGAATTAAATCATTTCAATTTATAGGTTATTTTTATAATTCGTTAGATGTTGATTTGGTTTTAGGAGAGACAAAAGACTTTAAAGCAATTAATGGTTTTGAAGGTCATATTCTTTATTATAAAATATTCTGCAGCCTTTATTTGCAGTTTGATTTATTAAAAACAGCCTTGTTTACAGAATTCTAAATAACACCATTTTGTTTTTTTAGAGAAATCGAGAATCTCGTTCTTCCCAGTCTTGACTTTTACTCACTATGTAGCCCAGACTAACCTCAAAGTCCTAGAGATCCTCGTGCCTCAATGTCATGAATGCTGGTAGTAAAGGTTTGAGACTGTATTTAACAACCAAAAGGATGAGGTCATGTACTAGGATCATGCCAAAGCAGATGTTTAAATCTTGTTACTGTAGGATCTCTATGGTCTTTGAGAGGAAGAATTTAGTCATTTTATCTTTTGATTATTTAAATTTTAAGAGTTGGAATTGAGCATATTAATTTTCTTGTCTGAATTTGAGTCAGGGTATAATCATATTTTCTAAATAGTCCTCCAACTTGTACCTTTCTTGACTTGGATTCTTGAGTACTGGGATTAAACATATCTGCCACTGTATATGTTGTGGAAAAGTGCTAATTAGATAACATTTTTGCTATATTGATATTATATTTAAAATAGTATCTCAGGGCCAATATTTATGTTATTGTACAATAACTCATTTTCCAACCCTATCTGCTACCTCTCCTTCTGGCTCACTGAACTTTTCCCACACTAATTATTTATTACAATCTTAACTATGTACAATGGCCTATCAACTATAACTTTATGCTTATTTTTATTTTTATCTCATAAAATGCTAGCTACATATTTACCAATATCCTTCCAACAAAATGCACTACTCAGACTCGATGTCCTGCGTGATGCAGTTGCTCACTGCATTAGGACTATGGTTTCTACAAAACTAAGATAATTTCCTAAACAGTAAATAATTTCTGATCTTCATGGAAAGCTGATGTTTTGAATTATTGTTCAAGATAAATTGCTCCACAATTCACTTATTGAGGCAATATTCTTTAGCACATACTTTTCAGAAAATATAAATGCTGTCTGTTGAAAATATACCTTCAGGAGTAAACAAATATCCAGATGTCTTTTTTTCTTAAGTTTTAGTTCATGGTCAAAAATTGACTTTTGTTTTTCACAGTACAATATATCTATTTCCTGTTCATCAGCAATTGTCCAGGACCCAGAGGGATCCACAACCTTGACACACGATTTAACTGTCATGAAAAACCTCTGAAAATCCTTTTCAACCTTTCTTCAGTGTGCTTGCAGATGTGAAACTCCTCTATACTCTTCATTGAACCACAATTTTAAAATCACATCTCCATTTCTGACTCTGCATTTTCTAAGAGCATTGTTGGGACTAATGTATTGCATACATTCCCGCTGTTTCCTTTATAAAATTGAAGACCTCCCAGGGATTTTAACCAAACATGCCATTCCAGGTTGCAATAAGGCTAGGCACTTTGAACTAGGCAAACCAGTAGGCGAACCAGGGCCCCAGGAGCAGGCAAAAGCATCAGAAACAGCTGCCACCCACAAAAACACCAAGCCATATAACTATAGCATCTATAGAGAGGGCCTAAGTTAGACTCATACAGGCTCCTGATTGTTGGTTCAGTCTCAATAAACACTATAACCTAGTTTTGTTGATTCTCTGGATTTTTCTGTGGTGTCCTTGAGGCCTCTGGCTCCTACATTCCTTACTCCTCTTCTTTGGAAGGATTCTGCAAACTCTGCTTGGTGTTTGACTGCGGTTCCTTGTATCTGTTTCCATCAGTTGCTAGATGAGGTCTTTCTGATGAGAATTGAGTTAGAACCAATGTATGTACGGATTCAGCAGAATATCATTAGGCATCATTTCATTGATTTTGATGAATTAAGCAAACTCTGGTGAGATTGAAGCACCCACCTATACTGCTAATCTGATATTTTCTGCTATGATTTGGATAAGTGTTCCTGAGATCCATGAGTTCCAAGCTGTGGCACTTTTTAGAGGGGCCTGAAACTTGAGAGGTGTTTTCTTAAGCAGGATATGTAATTGGTTGGTAATGTGCTTGCTTAGCATCCAAGAAGCCATGGATACAATCTCAGCACCACAAAATGTCAGTTCCTTAGCACTAGCCTGGGATTTCAACATAGGGAGTTGAAGTCAGGATGAACAGAATTCCAAGATTACTTTTTGATATATAGAGAAATGGAGTCCAGATGCCAATAAATGCAACTACATCTCTAAAACATAAACAAAACAAAGAGCAATATAAGCGACAGGAGTTGGCTGTAGTTCGATGGCCTCTTGTCATACAGGGGTGTGTCTCAGAAGCTCTAACTGCTTCTGTTTATTCTTCAGTTTCTGGCAACTCAATTTGCCTGCTATGCACTATTAACATTATGTGTCCTCTCATCACAGGTCCAGAAGCAGCAAATCAATCTAAGAACTGAAGCCTTCCAAACTTTGAAACTGTGATGAAACCAAAATACACACACACACACACACACACACACACACACACACAAATACAATAAAATAAAAGTTGTTTTCCCTTTTCCAGTTATCTTGGATATTTGTTATAACAATGCAAACTAGCTAATACATGTCTATTTTATCAGATAGCCATCCAGAAACACTGCATTGTCTCTAAAAGAACTTTGGTATGGCTAAAAGCATAACTTTCTGATATTGTTACAACTATTGATTTCCCCTAAGATATAATCATACTCAAAATCTTTATCTTAAAATTGGTAACTGTGATAAATTTCTGAGAAGCATTCATGATTTTCACCCTGTGGTTCTGTCCTTCGGCGTATGCTTGATGAGAAACAGATTTGGACACGGAGCCCATCTAATTAAACGACTCATTTAAAAAGCACAGTTTCCTCTGGCTAATGATAGAAATCTTAGTCCAGATAGACTAGATGCGTAACAACAATTTAATAGACCATGGGTAGAAGATGTCTTATAAAGCATCCTCAAGAACACAGGCAGCCTATATATATGCAGAGCACAGACCTCAGTGGACCGTTAGAAAAGTCACAGGACACCAGCACATGGAGTATCTTGGAACCTTAATTAGTTTACCAAAATTCTTCAGGACCCATTGTACAAGGCTTATCAAACTAACAATTTGACACCACAGCAGGTGACCCTCAGGCAGATAATTCAGTCAAGTCTACTAATTTGATGAGCTGTGAAACTGTTGAAGTATAAATCAGTGCTGTGACAAGCTGCCAAATTTATTTTATTTGGTTCATAACAGTCGACACTGCTTAGAGGTTTGGTGTCAGGAAGTTGAACTCTGCCTTCACAGACCTCTAAATCCCGAGATTGCCTTTGGAAGCAGTCAACACATGGTGGTTGAATGACCATGACACAGTTCCATCATTTCCTTGAACAAACTTTATTAAGTAAATATGAACATGAAGAAGTTATTAGTAAAGAACAAAGGGAGTCCTTGTGTTATTGAAACACAAGGAAGGGTGTCCTTATTAGATAGCAGCAAAAAAGATGATACACAGGCACTCTATAAACACATGGTTTTAGAAATAGTGCAATTATGGCTATGCCTACCAGACTTTGACTCTGGAAAAGAATCTACAAAGTCAGAGAACTAGAATTATAGGGTTCATAGATTGTTTAAGGAAGTGCTTTCCCTCTAGGAATATAAAAGTTAGAAAAACATAAATTAATGGAAGTTATTTTTGTAGAAGCTCTGAGCTGCCATGCTTGCCTGCATAAGTCCTGTTGCCTGCACAAGAATGGTGAATATAGCCAGGCAGTGCCGGTGCACGCCTTTAATCCCAGCACTTGGGAGGCAGAGGCAGGTTGATTTCTGAGTTCGAGGCCAGCCTGTTCTACAGAGTGAGTTCCAGGACAGCCAGGGCTGCACAGAGAAACCCTGTCTCAAAAAACCAAAAAAAAAAAAAAAAAAAAAAAAAAAAATGGTGAATAGAATCAGAGTTCTACTATGTATTAGAAAAGAGCTCAGGATGTCTCCCCCTTAGTTGAGACTGGCTTCTGGAAGAAAGGAGCCTGTTTCCTTTAGGTCTGAGGTCTCAGACAGGTTGTTGGTGCTAGGGAGATGGCCCTGCATCTGTATGTATATGGGAACCGTTAAATGTAAGAAAGAGGGATACATGGTAGTGAGGGTTTTGCAGAATCTTGAAGGGAGTATGATCAAAATATACTATATTTATTTATGAACATCTCAAAGAAAAAATAAAATATATTTAAACTTATGTAATTTGTAAAACAGATTACAATGAGTGAGGGAAAACGGAAGTTCTACAATAAGAATTGGATTTCCTTTGTCCCTTCTGGCCCAAGTTTTACCTGATTTATTACCTTTCCTAAGGCAGAGAAATGACCCATAGTTTTTCTTACTGTCACATTGAATACAGCAGGAGAACATTTTTAATTTGCTCCTTTCTTCTCTTCTCTCTGCTTCTGTAGTCACATGAGCATGTATTTGACTCTTCCCCCTCCTTTATAGGACTCTGATAATTACACTGGACCCAACTAACATAGCACAGATAATTGTCCCATTAAACAATGTTTAATTTAGTCAAATCTGTGTACATCTTTTTACACCCAAGGTTCTGTAGGTTTTAAAATATAGACATATTTGAAAGGGTAAATTATAAGCTTATTAAAACAAATCACATGACCTTAAGATTCTTTTCTGCTGACAAAGTGTTCTCTACTCCAGCACTCCCGAAATGTCGGAAGTCATTGCATAGTTCATAAAGTGTGAACATCTCATCTACAACTCATCAACTAAACAAACAAACAAAACAATAACAACAATAAAACCATATATTGGTTATTTAAACAAGAAACCAGTAAGCTACTATCTGTCCACTTCATATATGTTCCTCAAAACCGTGAAAACATGTCTTTCTTTGAAAACTGTGGTGCCAGAACAGGCATAAGAAACAATTGCAGATACAGCCATTTAAGATGGAAAAAATCGATGGCTGCTTATGTTGTTCAATCATTAAATATAGCCAAGATGTCTCTACTATAGATGTAAATAATGCTTTATGATTCATGGCTCTGCCCCCTGTGAGCCTGCATTCCACCTAATAGTCATCTGGGCTTTTGTTTGTTGTTTTTTGTTTCTTTGTTTGTTTTCTTGAACAATACCATGCTTGCAGCTGAGTATTTAATTTACCAGCCTCTTTTCTGCCTGCAGAATTTTGGAATCTAGCATTACTTCTCCTGCCATGTTATTTCTACATTTTTAGTCAACATCATTCATGATTTCAGTATAAACACTCTCAAGAACCTTGTTTGTCTGGTGTATATGTCATGTGGATTCACTGCATTAGTAAAGAGACTGATCATAGAGATTTTCTAGATAATCCCATCTCTGCGGGTGGCTTCTGCTGAGATTTCTGGGAGATCTTATGAATCAAATAGCTAATCTCTACAAAGAGCCCTGTGAGTGATTGAAATGTGTCTGACCTTTTCATCTTTCCACAGCAACTGGGAAAGGTTGTGCAGTTGGAGCCTGGACTGTGTCTTCCACTCAGGTATGCTTGACAGGGCAACTCCTCGTTTAGATGGAGAACTTTGAAACCATCAAGTACCAGATAAATATCTGGCAACATTCATCAGGAAATAAAGTATTTCCTCAACTCACTTCTCTTTGAACACATTGCTGCAAGAACAGCTTGCATATTGAAATCAAGAACCTAGAAGGTAGAAATGAGAGCTACAGAGTTGAGATACTATCTTTAAATGTCTAGTTAAGCATCCAAGACAATCTCTGAGTCCAGATCACATGTAAGAGCCATGAAGCATATTGCCAGATCCTGAAACCTGTTATAAATTTTTATTTGGATTTTTATGGCTGGATATCATAACAATGTTGGATCACTGATTCTTTTTATGTTTCCCTTTGCATTCTTAGAACAAGATTATCTATAAGAAACACCCTTGTATACCATTGTAATATGTAATGAAGGCAATAATATATATGATTTTATATCCTTAGATTTAAGGGCCCCTTAATGGGAAAGAATTGTGCATGGAATCAATATAGAAAGGACTGCATTTAAAAGTCTCACCCACATTTTACCTAGATTATTTAGATGATTAGTTTGTGTGCTTTTGAGCTCAGTGGATTCAATTGAAAACATTTACTTGTAAATGAAACTGCAGTGGGTGAGTCTCAGGAAAACTTAAAACATTTTGCATGTGAAAAGACCGTGTGATCCTAGGATACCAGCATACTATCTATCTATGGCAGGGAGAATTTAAAGGGACATCATAGGTATTTCCATTGTTTTGCTATTTTATATGGCAAAAGAGGTATCATTCAGAATGATTTGTGCTAATCATAGGTATTATGTTAAATTTTATAAAACTTGTCTAAACAATTGCAGAGGTTGGGTACAATAGGGAGTATCAGAAGGACATTCCTGGTTATTATAAATAAAAAGAGAGAGTGGACGAAGGCAGGAGAACTACCTCTCCTTTCAGTGAGGAAACTTATAGTGATAGACAGCAAGGCCACGAGAATCGTAGTGTCAGAATTTCAAAGAACAATACTCACAAGCAATAAAGAAGAGCTTAGAAAATGATTCTTCCCTTAAGTCCTCAGATAAGAGCCCAACCCTGGTTCACATCTTGACCTTAACTTTTAAGGAGTTAAGCAAACCACTTGCTAAGACTACTAGAACTCTCACCTAAACAGCTGTTAGGAAACAAAGGGAGATTGTTTAAACCATTGCTTTAAACCATCAAGTTTGTGTTAATTTCCTGCTCAGAAATGGAAAACTATGTGTATTAAACTACTTGATCTGATGGAATTCACTGCATTGTAATTCTTTCTATATTGCATAGAGAACATTTTGTAAACCATGATTGATTTTAATATTCCATATACTTTTGTCATCAATTTTTTTGCAATAACTTTCATTTACTATCCAGAAATATTGTGCAAATGTACAATTGACTATTTTATAAGTAGCAGAAATATACAATGTCTGGAAGAGACAGAGATGATCAATATCAATGACACTAATTCTGAGAATTGTTAGCAGTATCTCAGTTACTCTCCAATTTGAGGAGATACTATAAATCGTGAGCTGGATCTAGCTCAGCTATTTCTACACATTTTTACTTCCTATATAAAAAATAATGAAATAGAATTTGCAAAAGCAGCAAGATAAATTCATTTGGCATCAAGTAGGCATACAGATTTTAGAAGTATATATTGTCCAGAATGACAGAGGACCAGAGAAGTGAGAGTTTTCATGGGGTCAGATTACAGGTTATCATCTCTTTTAATAGGTTTTAAAGAAAAAAGGGACTGAAAACTAAGAACGGTAGCTTGAACGTAGCCTGAATGAGCTATTTTGATTACAACATTAAGTCATCTTATTATTTTACTTATTATATATCCTTTCTCACAGTGCATCTGTTTTTTATGTGTATATCTAATTAGAGATAGGCATAAGATGTTAAATAGGATATTCTCCTAAGAGTTTACTTGAATACATAGTTTTTACTTATTGCATGTGCTCATTGAAAACAGCTAAGAAGAGATTAGCCTTTTCTTTGTTTCTAAAAGGTATATTTGGGCATATTTAAATAGTAAAAGACCATCACGGTCTAGGGGCTTGGCTCGGTGGTAAAGAACATGTATTGCTGAAGCATAGGTCACAAATTCTCTGCCCAGCACCCATATTGGGCATTGCCACCTAACTGCAGCTCCAATAAGGAATCCTACACCCTCTTCAGCACTTCACAGGCATCTGTGTTCACACATAGGCACACACACACACACACACACACACACACACACACACACACACACACACACACGCTTACCATGTACATGTAATTAAAACTGCAGACAATCTCTAAAACAAAAATGTGTACACTTGATTGTTAGCCTAAGGAACATTTTTCTACTTGATCACAAAGGAGTAGATATGCAGCTTGATGCCAGTGGGGACCTGAAAGTATTAGGGCCCTTTTATGGAGAAAGTTTTGAGAATGTAATTTTAGGTAAAGGAGGAGGGCTGATGCATGGATTATTAGGAGAGGTGTGTACAGAAATCAAAGTAAATAGAGTCTGGCGTAATAAGCTCCTCTGTGTGCTCGCCTTTTTCAACAGCAGATTTAGTTTGGGTGGGAGGGTGGAATTATTCAAATTACAATCTTTAAAACTCAAGGAATAATGTCAGTCTATAAAATAACAGAGGGAGAATTCTGTTACTTTATTGAAACAATCACAAAACACATCAGGGATGTTATGATATATATATATATATTTCACAATACTATGCTTTCATATTGATACCATTTTTGAGAAAATATGTCAGTGATCATGACATTAAATTAACTTAAAATAATTTAATATTCACAGTCTAATAATTAACCAGAATATGATAGTTTATGCTTAGATGGGGCAATCTCTACTTTAGTGAAACGTAGTGCTGGGTATGATACAACTACAAACACTGATGAGCTATCACTATAGATTGTTACATACAAACAAACAACCCCAAAATTTGATCAGGACTGAAATTTGTGATGGCAAACCTTGGTTGGCAACTTGACTGTATTGGATACCTTTTAATTGTGTTCTCTGTTATAAGGGACATTATTTGATCAGCAGCAACTGAACTCACCTTTTTTATTCTAGCAATAAACTCATGGTCATAGACTATTAGATAGTGTGTATTCATTCAGAGCAGGGGACAGTTTCCCCTCAGTTTAATTCTCATTGGGAAACCTCTTGTGGACACACCAGAGGTACCTTCTACTAATCTCAGGAATTCTTAATTCAGTAAATCCTCTCAAGATAGCTAGTCTCAATTTAAAATTAATGAGATCTAAGATCACCAAGGGTACCAGCCTCTGGGCATTGATATGGGACATATCTTGATTAGTCTAAATGCAGAAGTAAGACCATTCTTCTTTGGATGGCACCTGGGGTGGAATTGTTAAGCTAAATGAGGGAAGAGAGAGAACTTGTGCTGAGTATAGGCATTCATCATGTTCTTGATCTCAGGCATAATGTGGGTGGCAATTGCAAACTTCTATGCCCTTGGCTTCTCTGCCATTACCTTCCTTCTGTAAGTCACTTTTGTCAGGGTATGATATCACAGTCACAGCATAATTAGCTAACATATTTCAAGACCCAAGTTAGTTACTATTTTACTTTGTATGTAATAAGTAGATGTACTTTTAACCAGGGTGTTATGTTATTCTTCTTTTTGTATATGTTTGTTTTACTGTATTTGTTTCTTCCTTCATCATCTCTCACTCTCAAAGTCTGTCTTTAATTTTTTTTTCATTTTAAAATAAATACAACTTAGAAAGGGGAGAAAAATATTATCCTCACTAGGGCCTTCCTTCTGGTTTAATTTAGAGTCTTTGGGGTGTATACTAAATTTTCTGTACTGTGTTTTCTTATAAATGAGTACATACCAAGCACGTTCTTTTGTATTGGGGTTACCTTACTTAAGATAATATTTTCTAGTTCCATTCATTTACCTAAAAATTCATGATATCCTAGTTGAATACTATTCCATTGTGTAATTGAACCCCATTTTCTGTATGCATTATTTGGTTAGGTACATCTGGCTATTATGAATACGGCTGCTATGAATGTACTGGAGCTCATATCCTTGCGGAGCATCTTTTGGGTTTATGACCAGTAATTGTATACCTAGGTCTTCATGTAGAACTATTTCCAATTTTCTGCGGCACTGCCAGATTGATTTCAGGGTGGTTGTACAAGTTTGCAATCCCACTAGCAAGGGAGGGGTGTTCCCCTTTCTCCACATCCTTGCCAGCACATGCTATCACTCGAGTTTTTTATCTCAGCCATTCTGATTAGTGTAAGGTGGAAGCTCAGAGTCGTTATTATTTGCATTTCCCTGGTGACTAAAGATGTTGAACATTTCTTTAGGTGTTTCTTGTCATTCGAGATTCCTCTGTTAAGAATTCTGTTTAAGGAGTGAAGCCCTGAAGGCCAGCAGAAAGAATGGAAAGAGGCGACCTCGGGAGATAGGAGGTGGGAGCACCCTCTAGAGTGTACCAGAGATTGGGGAGGTGAAAGATGCTCGGGACTCAAAAGGAGGAACCTTAGATGAAATGTCTTACAGTAGGGAGAGAGAACTTATAGAGTCCATCTCTAGTAGAAAGACAGTGAGAGAAGAGACTTAAGAGACTTGAGGCCCCAGGGAGTGAGAAGGTCTGATGGGGCAAAGGTTGAGGGTGGTGGTACATCCTCTTGGAGACAGGGCACCGGGTATGTATGGGATGAGGAACAGTCAGAAGGCAGACCTGGAGAGGGATAACAACTGAACTGTAAAAAAGAAATATAAAATTTATTAATAGAAATTTTAAATAAAAAACTAAATTTAAAAAAGAATTCTCTGTCTAGCTCTATACCTTATTTTTAAAATTGGGTTATTTGGTTTATTGAAGACTAACTTTTTGAGTTCTTTATGTATTTTAGATATCATCGCTCTATCATATGTAGGGTTATTGAAGACATTTTCCCAATATGTAGTCTGACATTTAGAAAATCTCATATGAAGCCTGTGGAAAAAATAGGAACTGTACAGATGTCTCAGTAGTCAATAACGTAGTGGAACCCAGAAGGGTTACTATTAATATTCAAATCCTTTGAACTCTTAAATTCCTGAACATTATATATTTACCAAGTACTTAACAACATTATGTTGTTTATAATATATTTTTTAATTTTTTGTGGTTATTTCTGGTATTATATTTATTGTAACATTTTTATTGTTTAAATTGTTTCATTGAACTTCTGATTTTACAATAATAAATAATGCTGTAATTTCTATAACTTCTTATTGAATAAAGAAAAAAATATTTTTATTTAATATAAAATAAGTAATATATACTTTTTAAAATGAAAGCACACTAAATCTAGAACAATCACTTAAAGTTAAAGCTTTCAGAGTCTTTTCTAATTGATGTAGACTTGAGAATAGTTTTAGGATTTCAACTTACTTTATTAATTTTAAGCACCTCCAATAGTTGAAACTATAATTCCTAAGAAGGCTTCATAATTTCAGCAGAAAATATGAATTTAATCCCACTCATTCTAAATATAATTAATTAAGTTTTCTTATTAATGTGAAATTCTATTATATCAAGTAGTAGGGTGACTATAACTTTGACATTGTACTTGTAAGGAGAAATTATATTCTTGCAGTTTATGAAAATATGAGCATTTATAAATATTTTAAAAATCAGAAATGAGACTATTCCTGAAGTTGTGAGAAGAAGAATTTGTTTTTCTTCATGCACGAAAATAATAGTAAAAGTCAAAATGCTGAGAATAAAAAAAACAGATAGAGAAAACCTGATGATACAGGAAACAGTTTACAGCGTCTTGATATGGTGGAAAAGACAAATTGCTGTGTGAGGAACTATATTAATAGTCGGACATTAAGGAGAGATTTATTAACTGTTATTCTTACTTATTGGTCTGGAATTGCCTTCAATCTTCTAAAGTAAAGACAGACTTAAGTCATTAAATTAAATTCTCTTTCAAATACAAAAATACCATGGAGGATTTTATCACCTCAATGCCAATTGACAATTATGATACTTCTGTTTCAAAAGTATATATAAATGTCATGCTACATACTTGTAAAATATTCAAAGAAATGATATTTGCTTTAAAAACCAAACAAACCTAAAATTCATCATATAAAGACATTTCTAGGTGTCTAGGTATTCTAGGAACTGCCAAGGAAGTCAGAATATATTACATCTCTAATTGTATTGGTGATGCTTAACTCTTGAATAAAAGAGGCTTCTCGCTTAGAAAAATAAGTATTACTTTACTTGACACTTGATGGAGTCTTCACAGCTCATCAGAAAATGTCAGAAAAATACTGATACTATACTGGATGAATTTGTACTACTTTTTAATAATATATATATGGCACAATGTTGGTAGGTAATGTTTATTTTCATCAATTGAAAGCATATAATTTATCATACAAATTCACAAACATAGAGGTCTTTTAAAATTGTTTTAAATTAAGGGTATTAATAAACATTGTTTTGAGGCTTTTCTATTGTCAAGATGACAGGGCTTAGGAATCATCTGTGAATATTCTCAAAGAGGGTTTGTATACACTGGGCTGCCTGTAGGCTTGCATTTAGAGGACTGTGTCCATATGTGGAAAGATCCAGCCCTATGAGGAAAATACCATGCCCTAAGCAGGGGTCATGAACTGTATAAACATACAAATTCATGATGCCAAAGAAGACAGTAAGCATATAGCATGTATGTCCTTATTTTCCCTTGCACTTGACTGTAGATATAACATTACTAGCTTAAGTGTCTGCCTCAATGTCCCTACAATGATAGAGTATAACCTTGTATTTTAAGCTTAAATAAACTACACTCTCTGCCTGAATTTCATTTTGTCAAGCTATTTCATCACAGGGACAGAATCAAAACTAGAGAAAACCTCCGGAACCATTCTTTACTATAATTTGATCTCACAGAACTAGCTGAAGGGTGTCAGAGAGAAGGGTAGAAATGGTTGATCAAGGGAGACTTAGGTTGACTTAAATAGGAGTTAGGCATTTAGATATTCTTTGCCAGCAGGGTCATTATAGATAGTAACCATCAGATGGATATCTTAAGAAGGTAGAGAATTATTTTAAATGATTTTGGCATGAAGTAAATAAATATTTAAAATGGACTTCTTTAATCTTATTACACAGTGGTGTACATTTTAACAACATCACATGGAATTTCATTAACATTCATAATTTCTATAGTTTTATGTATCAGCCCAAAATAAATATAACAATTATTTTATGTATTTGACATAGAATCCCTATAGAAGCCAAGAAAGTAGCAGTTGAATATTTTCAAGAATATCTTTAATGTATATGGGAATAGACGAATGTATCCTATAATACAGAGGATAATTCTAGAAGTAAAAGGCTTTAGAAACATAAGGTAGGAGAATAGGGAGCAAAGGGGAGGTTAAATTATGAAGCAAAACAAAATATATGTGGAAAAGCACATGAAATCTACCATGTTGTAGACAAATATAAATATAGAGAAATACACACACACACACACACACACACACACATATATATATATATATATATATATATATATATATATATATATATATATAAAATGTTTAATTTTTTTTTTACACTCCAAATTTTATTTCCCTCCCAGTCCACCCTCCAACTGTTCAACATCCCATACGTCTTCCCTGGCCCCCCTGCCTACAAGAGGATGTCCCTACCCTTGCAACTCCACCAGATCTTAAACTCCCTGGGGACTCCAGTCTCTTGATGGTTAGGTGCATCTTCTCTGTCTGAACCCAGACCCTTTAGTCCTCTGCTGTATATGTGTTGGGGGCCTCATATCAGCTGGTGTATGCTGCCTGGTTGGTGGCCCAGTGTCTGAGAGATCTTGGGGGTTCAGGTTAATTGAGACTGCTGGTCCTCCTACAGGGTCACCCTCTTCCTCAGCTTCTTCCAGCTTTTCCCTAATTAAACCACAGGGGTCAGCAGCTTCTGCCCATTGGTTGGGTGCAGATATCTGCATCTGACTCTTTCAGCTTCTCATTGGGTCATTCGGAGGGCAGTCATGATAGGTCTTTTTTTGGTGAGCACTCCATAGCCTCTGTAGGTTTAAAAAGAGATATCCTACATGGATGAAAAAAAATATGCTTCCAGAATCTGGGAGTTATAAAAAAATGCCTGTGACAGGGGGCATAATTATATTTATTTATTTATATTTTTATTTACTGTATTTTTGTCAGAGGGATCCCAGAAATCTCAAATACAAAGTATAATTTTACTGTTTCTCTGCTTTGCCCATAATACTAAATGATAAAAGACAACTGAAGACATCATCATACACTTATGACACACAATAAAGAGAAGAAAAGCTAGAACTAAGCAGAAAGCTTCCCCTCACCAATTATATTTTATAACCCTAGAGGGTCTTTTGAAAACTGAAGGAAAGGTATGAGTGGTTTTCCCCATTTGTGAATCCAGCAATTTATAATACCAATCTTTCAGAGAAGATATGCCCACCTATACAGTAGAGAGATTACATCAACTGGGATACCCAAACTGAATTTGGATGCTGGATTTTAAATTCTATTCAAGGAGGAAATATATCCTTAGTACCAGAAACCTAGTTAAAAAAAAAAAAAAATGACAAGGAGATATTTGGCTTTAGCTGGCAATTGAGTTATTCTTTTTTAAATCAACGTAATTTAAGCTGCCTTCTAAATATCTATGTTTATACTTTTAGTTTTAATCAAAGAAATCACACATTCTAATGAATAAGAAAGAATGCAGAAAGCCAAGGTTGCAGAAAATGCTCAGAATACATTGTTGGTGTGTGCTTAGAACAAAATAAGACATTTACAACATGCTGTCATGAACCATTATGGAAGAGGGGATGAAAAGAATGCAAAAGCAAGAAGAATGGAAGTATGGCTGAGAAGTGGATTGATTCACTGAGCCTAATTGAGAATGGAGCCTTCAACCTCAGCCCAAATGGAGGAGAGACACACAGGGCCCTTCATTTCACTGCTGAGTTACTTACTAGTGACAGTTTCAGAAATTAAAAAAAAAAAAAAAAAAAAAAAAAAAAAAAAAAAAAAAAGTTTCCAGTCCTTGCCTTAATAATTTTCTATTGCTATGTCAAAATATGACTAAAGCAACTTATAAAAGTAACTTGGCTTGCACTTTCAGAGGAATAAGAGCCCATTATGGCAGGGCAGAAGGGCAGCAAGCAGCAGGCACTTGAAATAGAGCAGCCGAGAGCTCACATTTTGATCTGCAGTTAGGAGGCAGAGAGCAAAAACTCAAGAATGGTAGTAATCTTTTGAGACCTCCAATATAACCCCTAGTAACCCACACATACACACACACACACACACACACACACACACACACACACACACACACAAATACACATACATGTATAATACATATATAAACAAATACACTCTTCTCTAATCTTTCCCAGAGGATTAGGAAACTAAAAATTGAAGCATAAATTGGTAGAAGGCCATTTCCATTCAAGACAACAAGGTTGTGTGCCCATCAATGATTGTAGCAGGTTTTAATAGTATTTAACCCAGGTTACAGTAAATATATCACTAAACAAAACTAAGCCAAACAAAACAAAAGGTATGGAGAAGGCCTGGGGGGATTTTGGTGGAGGGAAGCTGACCCTGATGTGGGCAGACAGCAGAGAGGTGCGTGACGAAAAGGGGCAATCAGAATACAGTACACCCATGGCTGTGAGTTTGATGATGAAGTTTAAGTTTAACACAAAAAACCATGTCCCATGAAAGATAAAATGATGAGAGATATGAATACAAAGAGAGGTTTATGTTCTTATACACTGATAAGTACATTAGAATATAAATTATGAGGAACCAAAATAATTCCAAAATCATTTCTGACAAAACTGTTTGTAAAATGAAAACAGAAATATACATAAAATATTTAAAACATAATTATAAAACAATCTTTTAGACAAAAGAAATACTACCTAATTCTTGCTATAAAGCCACAGTTACTCTGATACCCAACCCACACAAATACCCAACAATGAAAAAACTTCAGATCAATTTTGCTAATGAATATTGATACAAAAGTACTGAAGGAGTTGAAGGGTTTGCAACTGCATAGGTAGAACAACAATATCAACCAACTAGATCCCCAGAGCTCCCAGGGCCTAAACCACCAACCAAAGAATACACATGGAGTGACACATGGCTCCAGCTGCATATGTAGCAGAGGTTGTCCTTGTCGGACATTAATGGGAGGAGAAGCCCTTGGTACTGGGAAAGCTAGATGCCCCAGTGTAGAGGAATGCCAGGATGGGGAGGTAGGAGTGGGTGGGTAGGTGGGGGAGCACCCTCATAGAACCAGGGGGAGGTAGGATGGGATAGGGGATTTCTGGAAGGGAAACCTGAAAAAGGGATAACATTTGAAATGTAAATAAGGAAAATATCCAATAAAAGAAAAAAAATACTCAACAAAATTCTGGCAAACTGAATCTAAGAACACATCAAAATCATCACTCACCACAATGAAGTAGGCAATAATAATAATAATAATAATAATAATAATAATAATAATGCAGGGATGCATTATGCAAATATGAATATTCATTAATGTAATCCATTGTATAAACAACTCAAAGAAAAGAAAAAAAAATCGTGATCATTCCATTAGATTCTAAAACAGCATTTAACAAAATCCAACCCCCCTTCATGTTAAAAGTATTAGAGAGATCAGAAATTCAAGGCCGATGCCTAAACATAATAAAAGCAATATATAGGAAAACATCAGCCAAAATCAAATTAAAAGAAGAGGGAGTTGAAGCAATCCCACTAAAATCAGAAACAAGAAAAGGCTGCACAGTCTTTCTGTATCTGTTCAATCTAGTACGATGTTCTAACTACAGCAGTAAACACAACAAAAGGAGATCAAGGGAATAAAATTTGAAAAAGAAGAAGCCAAGGTATCACTACTTACAGATGATACGATAGTATACAAAAGAGACCCAAAAACGTCTAACAGAGAACTCCTACAGATGATAAACAACTTCAGCAAAGTGCCTGGATGTAAAATTAACTCTAACAAATAAGTAGATTTCCTCCACTCAAAAGATAAACAGGATGAGAAAGAAATTTGGGCAACAGCCCCCTTCAGAATAGCCACAAATAGTATAAAATATCTTGCTGTAATTCTTACCAAGCAATTGAATGATTTGTACAATAAGAACTCCAAAATTCTGAAAAAAGAAATTAAAAAGATCTCAGAAGATGGAAAGGACTTCCATGCTCATGGATTAGTAGAATTAACATAGTAAAAATGGCCATCCCACCAAAAAACAATCTACAGATTCCATGCAATCCCCAACAAGATTCCAACATAGTTCTTCTCCGACATAAAAAGAGAAATTTTCAATTTCATATGGAAAGAAAAAAAAAACCTCTGGATAGCAAAAACAATTCTTAACAATAAAAAACTTCAGGTGGATCACCATCCGTGAACGCAAGCTGTTCTACGGAGAAATTGTTATTAAAAACTGCATGGTATTGGTATAGAAACAGACTGGTAGATCAATGGAATAGAATGGGAAACTCAGAAATGAACCCACACACTTATGGACACTTGATCTTTGACAAAAAAGGCAAAAGCATACAATGGAAAAAAAATAACACATCTTCAATAAATGGTGCTGGTCCAACTGGTGGTCTCAATGTAGAAAAATGAAACTAGATCAATATATATCACCTTGCACAAAACCCAAGTCTAAGTGGATCAAGGACTTCATTATAAAACCAGATAATACTGAATCTAATAAAAGAGAAAGTGCTAAGGAGCCTTGAACTCAATGGCATAGGGGGAAATTTCCTAAACAGAACTCCAATGTCTCAGGCTCTAAGATCAACAATTGATAAATAAGACCTCATGAAACTGAAAAGCTTCTGGAAGGCAAAAGAAACAGTCAATAGGACAAATTGTCAACCCACAAATTGGGAAAAAAATCTTCATCAACCCAACATCCAATAGAGGGGTAACATCCAAAATATATAAAGAACTCAAGAAGCTAACCTATAAAAAAACAAATAACACAATTTAAAGATAGGGTATACAGCTAAACAGAGAATTCTCAACTCAGGAATTTCAAATGGCTGAGAAGCACCTAAAGAAATGTTCAACATCCTTAGTCATCGGGGAAATGTAAATTAAAATGACTCCAAGATTCCACTTTACACCAATCACAATGGATAAGGTCAAAACTCAGGCAACAGCAGATGTTATCAAGGATGTGGAAAAAGAGGAAAACTCTTGCATTGTCGATGTGGTTGTAAACTGGTACAACCACTCTGGAAATCAATCTGGCAGTTCCTCAAAAATATTGGAAATAGTTCTACAAGATGACACAGCTATACCACTCCTCGGCATATACCAAAATATGCTCCAACATGTAACAAGGACACATGCTCCACTATGTTTGTCTCAGCTTTATTTATAATAGCCAGAGGCCAGAAATAACCAAGATGTCCCTCAAGGGAAGAATGGATACAGAAAATGTGGTACATTTACACAATGGAATACTACTCAGTTATTAAAAACAATGACTTCATGAATTTTTCAGGCAAATTGATGAAACTAGAAAATATCTTCCTTAGTGAGGTAACCCAAACCCAAAATGATATACATGATATGTATTGTCTGATAAGTGGATATCAGTCCAAAAGTTTAGCATACCTAGGATACAACTCACAGATCATATAAAGTTTAAGAAGGAAGGCCAAAGTGTGGATGCTTTGATTCCACTTAGAAGGAGGAACAAAATAATGATGGGGGGTAGAGGAAGGGCAGGTCCTAAGTGGGAGGCTGGAGGAGGAGGGAAAAAAGAGGGACAGGATCAGGTATGGGGAAAGACAGGGGAAAAATCCAGAGGGCCAGAAAAATAATTAGAAATATGTAGCAGTAGGGGGCAGGGAATGAGGGGGGAACCACTAGAAAGTCCCAAATGCCAGGGATGTGAGATTCTCCTAGGATCCAATGGGGGTGAGATTATCTGCAATAATCAACAGAAGGGAGGTAGAACCTGAAGAGACCACCTCTAGTAGACAGGCACGGCTCCAGTTGAGGGAAGGAGCCACTCACCCATCTCAAAAGTTTTAACCCAGAATTGTTCCTGTCTAAAGGAAATGCAGGGACAAAAACGGAGCAGAGACTGAAGAAAAAGCCACCGAGAGACCACTCCACCGTGGAACCCATCCATCTGTAGACATCAAACCCCAACACTATTGCTGATGCCAAGAAGTACTTGCTCACAGGAGCCTGGTATAGCTGTCCTCTGAGAAGCTTTGCCAGCACGTGACTAAGACAGATGCAGACACTCACAACCAACCACTGGAGTGAGCCTGGGCACCCCAGTGGAAGAGTTAGGGAAGGACTGAAGGAGCTGAAGGGGACTGCAACTCCATAGGAAGAACGAAAATATCAACTAACTAGACATTTCAGAGTTCCCAGAAACTAAACCACCAACCAGTGAGCATACATGGAGGGACCCATGGCTCCAGCTAAATATAAAAGAGAGTATGACCTTATCTGGTATCAATGGGAGTTGAGGTGCTTGGTCCTGTGAAGGCTTGTTGCTCTAGAAAAAGGGCATGATAGAGGGGTGAGGCAGGAATATGTGAGTGAGTGGGGTGAACCCTCCTAGAGGCAAAGAGGAGGGGGTGGAATGGAGGGTTTCCGGAGGGAAGGCTGGACAGAGGAACAATATTTGACATGCAAATAAATAAAATAATAAAAAAAAAAAAAGGAAAAAATAACAGTCAGGAAATTGAGGCAGGAAAATTAGGATTCAAATTTCAAGATCAGCTTAAGCTACAGAGCATGATAGAGTTCAGCCTTAACCAAGGAGTAAAACAGTATTTAACAAAATCAAAACCAATAAAATTAAAACCAAAGAGTTGGAATGAATGAACAATATAAAAAACAAGCTAACAAAAGGTATCATTAGGTTCCCTTAACCATATATCCACTTGAGTTCCAATTTACATGTCTATTTTCAGGCAAGATTTCTCTCAACACATGAAAATAATGCTTCCTTTAAGCTAAACAGGGTCTTATTTAAAATAAAATACAAAGGCAGCCGTGTGCATACTCAGCATCCAGGGCTTTTGCTTTTCTGAATCCAGACTGGACAGAATAGTCTAATACTGGTTTCTGGAATAAATGGCGCCACTTTGAACTGATATTTGTGTCCAAATTATGTTCACACTCAATTTTGTTAACTTGGTCTTTTTTTGCTTGTAAGTCAGATCATATAAGGATTCACAGAAGGAACTCTTTATTAAGTTTACAAACTCTTTGATAAGACAAAATTTATACCCAGTCATGAATGACACTATTAATAATGAGTAAAAATTTACTTCCTCATTTCTCTTAAAAGGGCCTTTATTTATTTTGGAAGGTATCCATTCATACATCTACTTTCTGGTGTTCTCTGACCAACGAATACTTTTTCTTACACAATTATTCTTCATTTTTGTTTGATTGCACAATTCTTAGAAAGAGGGAAGACACAGCTTGGGTCAGAAATTAGACAAAAATCAAGTAATGAATTTACTTAGATGATGAGGTTGTTCAATTATTAACTTTTTGAGAACTCACCATATTACTTCCTGTAGTGGCCATCCCAATTTTCATTCCTGTACAAATAGGCAAAGTTTGTGCACCTTCTGTCCTTCCTTGACAACACACTTAATCTTGTTTATTTTGATATAGATGATATTGTTTTAATAACAGAGGCAATATCTCATGGAGGTTTTGATCTGTAGTTCCTCGAATAGTGATTTTTAATTTTTTTTCTGTTTTGTATTCATTGGCTGTTTATATATCATATTTTAATAAATGCCTATTTAAATCAATTGTGAAGTTGTTAATTGTGATTTTTTTAATTTGTTTGTCCTACAGAGTCTTTTTGTGTGGCACCATTTTTTAAAAATAAATCTTTGTGCATTCTGGAAATCAATCGTATTTTAGCTATATAGTTTGTAAATATTTTTGTCAGTTATATGGGTAATAATTTTCTTCTGATGATTCTTTCACTGTGGAGAACCTTTTCTGTTATTTATTAATGTTTTGGATTATCTTTTTTTTATTGTCTGCCTATGATGGTCTTGTTTAAAAACAAAAGAAAACAAATGTTGACCGTTGGCCAAGTTTTCAACTTGACAGGATTTAGAATCACTGTTGAGACAAATATCTGGGCGTGTCTGTGAGGGACTGTCTAGATTATAACATGAGAAAGACCTACCATAACTGCTGTATTGGATACAACAGAGAGAGAAATCTCCTGAAAGATGCTCCCACAGGGACTATTATCTACACAGCCATGGAAGCTTGGCTCAGTTAACAGCAAAAGACATGAATTTCATGAGTAAATCTTGAGTCCAATAACAAAAGGAGTGCTTTTACCATAATATCCATGCCACTATAATAGCAATCATTATATTTTGCCAGGACTATTGCTATTGTAGTTCACAGAGTTCACAGCTTGGTAAGACCTTTGATTACTTTTCTCGCAGGTAAAGTTGGTATTAAATCCCCCCCAACTTACTTATCTTTACACCCTTAGATTAGTGTATATAGACAGATACAACTTACCAAAGTTAATTCAAGATCAGGTAAACTATCTAAAAATTCCTATAACCCCTAAGGAAATAGAAGTAGTAATTAAAACTCTTCCAAATGCCCAGGGCCATATGGTTTTAGTGCAGAATTCTACCAGACTTTTAAAGAAAATTTCATACAAATACTCCTCAAATTATTCCACAAGATTGAAACAGAAGGAATATTGCCTAAGTCATTCTATGAGTGCACAGTCACTCTGATACCTAAACTACACAAAGACTCAACAAAGAAAGAGAATATCAGATCAATTTCTCTTACGAACATTGGTACAAAAATACTCAATAAAATCTTCACAAACCAAATCTATCAACACATCGCAATCACCATAGTCAAGTAGACTTCATTCCAGAGATTTGGGGGTGGTTGAATATACAAAAATCCATCACCATAATCCATCATATAAACAACCTAAGAGGAAAAAAATCACAATAAACTCATTAGATGTTGAAAAAGCCTTTGACAAAAGCCAACCCCCTTTCATGTTAAAAGTCTTAGGGTGATCAGCGGTACAAGGCACATACTTAACCATAATAAAAGCAATATACAGCAAGACAATAGCCAACATTAAATTAAATGGAAAGAAACTTAAATTAATCCCACTAAAATCAGGAACAGTACAAGACTACCCACTCTCTCCCTATCTATTCAAGAACTATTGAAGTTCTAGCTAGAGCAGTAAGACAACAAAAAGAGATAAAGGCATTTAAATCAGAAAAAAGGAAGTCAAAGTATTGATATTTGAGAATGATATAGTATACATAAACAATCCCCAAAATTCTACCAGATAATTTAAAATTTCCTTATATCTTTCTTTTATGTTATTTAAAGTAAAACATGAACACTTTTGTATCTCTGATCTACTAATATAATAAAATTAAATAAATGAAGCAAAAATGGTAGGATTTTATTTTTTACTAAAAATAGAGGCTTTATGCAATCAATTCACAGATTTGACTTAATCTTTCGATTATAGATATGCAAGTCCTATGTAGAAATCCAACTGATCGTTTAAATAACACACATATTTAAGAGTCACATGTACATACAAGAGACAGAAATTATGGATATATCATTACATCCCCTGCCTTTGTGATTATTTTCCTAAATTCATGAAATCTAGTCAAATGTATTCACCTTTTCAGCCCGCCTAAATTTGAAAATTCAATAAGCATTTATTTCCTTTAATAATTTTAAAATAGCCAAACTATCTACAAAAGGTCAATGCATTACTTTTTTAAGGAGATTAAAAGGCCTTCCATATTCAGTGTTCCAACCAAATATATAGGGTTCTAAGTTTCTTTTGAGTTATCATTTTATTTTGAGACAAGGTCTCCTATATTCCAGACTGGTCTCAGACAGTCATTGTATGGATCCAAGGGTATGAAAAGGTTTCATGTAGCCCAGGATGGTTTCAGATTTTCTGTTTATGCCTCCAAAGCTGGTCTGAAACTTCTGAATCTTTATGACACCTTTTTTTTTTTTTTTAAAGAAAATTCACTTTACATCAGGATCACAGCCCCCCTCTCTTCACTCCTCCCAGTCTTACCCTCAAAACCCCTTCCTCTTCCCCTCCCTTTTTTCTCCTCAAAGAAAGGGAGAACCCCTATTGCTCCTAACCTGCCCTAGCATGCCAAGGTGCAGCAGAACTAAGTGCAAGCTCTTCCAGTGAGTCCAGACAAAGCAGCCCAGCTAGTGGAAAGGGGTTTAAAGGCAGGATTTAAAACAGGTTTCAACTGTTAGGGGGCCACATGCAGACCAACCTGCACACCTGCTACGTACATTACCACAACCTCTTAAGGGATAGGATTACAAGCCTGTACAACATTTTGGTTCTTTCTATAATTGCATTTAACTTAGGCTTTTGCATTAGGAAATTGTAAGACAATTTGTATACTTGTATACAAACAAGAATAGATTTTTCTCTACCTATGTGAGTGGTATTGATTCTCAACCCTTGAAAAATCAAAAGTTATTTTGACAAATCAGATATAATTCTTCATATTGATACAATCTCCTAAAGCCTTTTTTATTGCTAGTCAAATTGACTTGAAGTACAACCAATCACATTAATTAGGAGCTGACAGGAGGCTGGAGAGATAGCTCAATGGTTAAAAGCACCTGATTTCTCATCTGGAGGTCATGAGTTCAATTCTTAGAAACTACATGGTGCCTCACTACTACCTATAACAGGATGTAATTGCCTCTTTTGGTATGCATGAAGACAAAGCACTCAGACACAGAAAATACATAAATCTTTATATGAAAAAACTGATTGAAGCTCATTTTCTTAGAGTTTCTTGATGTTGCTCATTTTATAAGCCAGTGATTATTATCATTCATTTATTGCATATTTTTAATAGTGAAATTTAGTACCAAGAGGATGATGGATGAATGTCTATGCAAAAATAATACTTTTAAAAGCTGGATATTTTGTGTGTGTATATTTCTTTTAAGGTGTTAGTATGGTTCAATTTCCAAGCAATACAAATGGTTAGACCCTGGGATCTGACAGTTTATCAAACTGTAAGCACAGTACAAGTACCTATGCTAATATGGAGAAGTAAAGGGCGTTAAAAAGTAAATTAGTTTGCATTTACTTATACAGAAAACGGTTTGTGTCTTGACTGTGTGAATAATAAGTTCTTAAAAAGTGTTTTGTTTTTTTTTTAATAATAAGTTCTTAAAAAGTGTTTTGTTTTTTTTTTTTGCCTGCTGACCTAGAAACTTGAAAGAAAATCTACTGAACATGCAAACTAAAGCTGTTCTTTGGATATAACACTTTGAATTAATTCAAATGTTTTTACTATTTTCTACGCCCCTTCTGCAGTTAACTGAGGAGAGGCTACTTGAATATTACAGAGGTCCTTTGATGGCCTAGAGCTATCTAAAATTAGCTTTTACATTTCTGAAAGTAAATGCACTTTGAAAGCAGAACTATTTAGGAATGTTGAGGTCAGCAATCTTCTAGATATGGTAAAATATTCAATATACAGAAAAATCAAAAGTAAAGTGGATACACATAAAAGTAAGAAATCCATGGGGAATCAGACAGTGTGTGATAAGAAAAAAATCTGAGTGAGAATTCTTTCCTTTTGTTTTAACCATGATCATCATGGCATCGGCACACAGTCTTGTTTAAATACCCAAAAGGATAGCTTGCTTTGAGTGTTTCATGAATTTGTTGTGTTGTTGTTTTCTAACAGTTTCTAATGTTAATTAAATATTCTCTAGAATAGAACTGATTTTCTAACATGTAACTCCTTTACAGATAGTTAAGTGATTTACAATGGTCTACTAGTATCTGAATTAACTACCTCAAACTAACTTTTTGAAGCTTCCTTGACTGATGTTGCGATTGATGTTGTAAGCATACATTAAGTAGTGATTTCCTGAATAATGTACTACTCTTTTCAAGGCTTTGAGCTACAACTCTACTTAGTGTTTACTCTGTCTTTCTAACAATTAGTTCCTGGAGATAACTATGACATTGATATTTGTGAAAGAGTGGCAGTTTCCACTTTGATTTACAAAAGCATGGTTGGGTAGAGAGGTACTCCCTCATAAAACTAGACATTTCCCAGTCAGTGATAAGTCCAGATTTTACCCTGTAATCTCTTAATATCTTGATGCTTTATATATATTATACATGTTATATATATGTATATATCATATAACTCATATACATTATTACTAATATATGTATAAATTAGTAATAATATGCATGTATGCATATATTAGAAATAATACATAATATAGTATATTTGATTAATTTGTATGAATTTAGTTTATAACATGGGTGAATTTCGAGAATGAGCTTGGCAATAGTGCACCTGCAAAGGAAGAATAATCTTTTAACTTAACCAAAATTCTTGTCCCTCAATATGTTTCGGTTGGTATCCACAGTGAAACATTTTTTGATGATTGATAAATGAGAACCCTTATGTTCAAGAACATTTCTTAATTCTTATAGATTGCTAAAGAATTTATAATGTCATCATTCATAAGTATTGAATAAGAGACTCACAGATAACATAAATAATGCTAGAATTATATTTAAAGCATTTGAGAGGTACATTAAGGAACAAAAACTGAGCAAGATATCTTGATTGAAGGTATGATAGCTTAGGTGAATTTACTGCACAAATAGGTTATCCTTAGCTGAAACAAAAAGAAGCAATTCTAGTTAAGAGCCCCATTGTTGCGTATACAGAGGACTATGAAACCTGTGATGCTTCTGGGGAAGTATTAATTAACAACTTAATAGCCTAAGAAAGCAAGTGCGTGATAAACATGGGAGGAAGATTCTTCAAAGCTCCCAGGTCAAGTGCTAGAGAGAAACGCTTACTGTGGCCACACATTTTCTCAAACTGAGTCTGCTTGCATAGCAGACAAAGAAAGCAAATTGTGTCTTCTCTACCTTTTCCTTATTGATCATGTCATTCAGAAAGACTCGTCCCGCTTTAGATTGCCCAGATCTACCATGAAGTAGAACTCGTATTGGACACCTACAAACAAATAATGCAATTCTTTCCAACATTGCTTTTACTCATGTTGAATAAACAATGAAAGCAAAGAAACAGAATTGGAGGATTTGAAACAGAAACAATGGCTATTAGAACAGCACAGCATTGTGATTCATGCTCTGATCTAAAGAAAAATGACAATCGTAAACTAATTTATTGTTACTCAGAATTAAAACCAATGGAAAATGAGCTATGACTGACACTGGGTCATTTATGTGTTATTGTGTATATCAGTGATCATAAAAAGGAATTAAAAAGGGCACAGTGGTTTTAAAACCCCAAACCCGAAGCTCACTGCGTTATTCGACATTGTACTCTGTTCTTCATTTCTCTTGTTTTAAACACAAGTTCAGGATTGTCTTGATGTTTTTATGCATATGACCATGATCATAAAATTCTGATTGTCCTGGGATCATATTACTAGTGCTAGGAGTAAAAGCATACACTACCACACCTGCTTTACGTGGTGACTGGGACTGTATCTGGGACATGGTCTGTGCATGGTGAACATGTTTCTAACTTCTCTATTCACAAAGTCCTCATTTTTAAGTATTTACTTCTCATAAATCCTCTTACTATTACATGGGAGGGGTATCCTATTATGTGCTAAATGATTATGTTATGAGTAGAGTGATGGGTTGTAACCTTGGTATGTAAAAAATAGGATTATTTGAAGCAATCACAAACTGATTTTACAAAGATGTGAACTAGTCCTACAAAGAGAAAAGTAGGACAGCATATATCCCTGCTTATGAGAGTAATCATTCTTACAGCGGGACTGGTATCACTTAGAATGAGTAATGCACAGTGATCTATAGCATCTTATACTTTATGAGAAGTCTTTTTATATCTTTCCACAGATATATTTACCTGTCAAATATGATGTATCACAAATATTGCTTTTAATTTAAGGATGTTGACATTGAACTAAAATGAATAGTTATTGCTGGGGCTGATAATGGGGCATGCGTGCTAAAACTTTACCAGAGCACATCTCCGAGTTCTGGAAAATATGAACTATTTTTATTTTCCAGGCTGTTTTTGACAACATCTCATGGTTGACAGGTCAAACCTAATAAAACTATATATCTGACAATCTAGATGGCAGGCAGAAGGGAGAGATCAATCTTCAGCCAGAGAAGTTGATGGAAGATGTCATGAACTAAAGGACACGATAAAGCTGTGACCTTGTATTTAAGAAGTAAATGACTCTTACAGTTCAGTAGCTAGCATCAGATTCATATTATAAACTATTAAGTCTATTCCTGTCTATATAGGATGAAATTCTAAGAAAATATCATATGTGTCTAGATAGGAAGAGCCCTAGATAGAACTTGCTATCATGAGGACAAAGGTTAAAATGTAGATTAGTGGTAGCTTATATGGGTTAATTAACATACATGACTATAATGCTGTCTGGAGTACTATTTTATAACAATGCAGAGATTTTTATACATCTTTAAAATTTCTTTAATAATCAACAAACTGGCTATGGCCAAAGAAAATGACAAACAAAAATATTCCTTTTAAGATTTAAAACAATAATTTTGTATTTTATCTTATTTCACTTTCTACAAATTAACATTGCATTTTCATATTTGTAGGGAGAGGCGGCCAAACTAATCATGTCCTCTTAATCTAGGAAAATGTAAATTTTCTGAAAAAATTAAACATTTGATTCCACGAACCCTTGTCAGACATCATTAAAATATTGACATTGATAATCAAATTGTCTAGAGGGCTCTGTAGCACACCATTGACTAATTCAGATTTGTCTTGGGATTTTCACGTTTTGAAAATGGATATAGCATAATTGGATATTAGCAAATCACCTATAGCAAATGTCATTCATCTGCACATCCAGACCATGTTCTGTGTAGTGGCCTGGGTTGTTCATTGATTAAAAATTACTACTCACTCTTGATTCTGTAGAAATATTTTTAATTTTTTCTGTAATAATATAGGAGTCAAATGCTATGTGGGATTCTTTTTGTTCTCTTATTTTGAACATTTATTTTATTTCTCTGGCATGTTTGCTTACCATTTTTTCTTCAATAATATAAAAGTGACAGGAGGTATAATTTCATATACATATGAGATTTGGAAAATACAGATTTGCCTTCTTTGAGAAATGAAAGTGTATAAATCTTATAGTGCTAGGATTGCTCTATGATTTGCTAACTGCAAATAATTGAAATGCTTGACCTAAGTAAAGGAAATTAGTATTTGTCATTTTTGATCTTGACACCAGACTTCAAGACAATCTAAACAGAAAGCATCCCACGACTTCAGGAGCAGAAAACTTTAAATATTTGACTGCTAAGGTGTACCTCAGATAAAAACAGTCATTTTACCAGGGATCAGTACACATAGGAAGCTCATGTAACTCAAAATATCTAAAATTCTGAAAGCTCACATTTCTCTAAATATAGTTGAGACTGTCTATTAGGAAAATGTCAAGATACAGTAGCAGGGGTAATATCAGGAGTGTGTAGACATACAGCAGGACAAGTCAGCACACAGAGAATTATCTAGATTGTCCAAGTAAGAATATTTTAGATGAAAGAAGGCTTTGGAATGCTCCACGTTAATTACCAACTCAGGGCATTATTTTAAAAGCTGTTCAGAAAATGGTGGATCCTTTGCTTCAGACAAGAAATGATGCGATAAAGTGGCGAAGCATTTATGAAACACTACTTTTCCAAAATCATTATTAAAAGATAGAAATTGAAACCTATTACTAGCAATTCAGCTGGAAGAACTTTTAATAAGCCTATCTGCTGTTCAAACTTTCTAAAGTGATAATTTGCCCTAGGTATATAAATCATTAAAACGGCTACTTTAGAATTACTTCTTTAAATACACTGTGAAATCACATGCTATTTCTCTCCATGACTATTTACTGCTCATATACAATCCTCTTGTTACTTGTGAACTGGGCAAGAAGGTTTCAAATGCACTGGAAAATGTATACACTAGGCGTGTACATGTGTGTGTGTAAATTATCTCAATCTGTATTTAAAATCAAAAACTCAAATGGCATCCTGTACTCCACACAGGCTTACTCTTTCCAGATCAACATATTTTGATTTTTCACTTTATGTTTTTATATATATATATATATATATATGTAATATACTTTATTTGATATAATATAATTTAATATAATATACTTTACTTTATATAATATAATTTGCTTTATGTTATATATATATTATATATATATATATATATATATATATAATTATTATACTACTTTGTTCTTTCCATACTTCAGATCTCATAATAGTAGTCCAGATCTAATTCTTATCACTTACTTTTAACTTATCCAAATACATTTTCTCCTAGGTGAATTTATTAAATACAAATTTTGTCCTCCTGGTACATTCCAGAGTTTTAACACACAAAATTTGCTCTTGTCCTTCTTTGGACATTCTTTCTCAACAAGGATCAGAAGTACATAATGACTACTCTGATATCCCTCACAAGATCCAAGAAGCTAATGAAAATAAACATAGAAAGACAAAGTATTTTTTCAAAACATTGAAAAATTATTAGCCAACCTATCATTTTCTATGTTTCAAAAAAAAATTCAAACAACCATTTCACCATAGGTCTAAACCTAAAGAAGCCTGATTTCTATCATAAAGATACATATACACCTATGTTTATTTTGTACTATTAACAAAATTTAGGGAATGAGACCAAGTAACCAACCTAGACATATATAAATAGAAAATGGATATAATTAATATATATATATTATAATTTCATACATGCAGAGAGGGAAAGAGAGGCAGAGAGAAGTGATGATTTATATAGACATGAAAGAGTAGGATCTCTATAATTAGGGGAATATGAATGAAAAGAGAAAGAAATGGTGGGTCAAATACTTCAAAACGGGAACTAGGATGGCAATATTTTCTGCTTCAGGAGGAATCTAGGTATAAAATATTTAAAATTATATATTTCTATATGCAGTGAACTCTTCAGTAATGGCAGACTGAGGGTAAAGGACTGCATGTGACAGAATCGCAGAAAAATGGACAGTTGGCTATAAAGAAGCAAGCATAAACCCAAATAGATCAGGCCATGTGGGAGCAGACATTTTTAGAAGAGTGTAAAACAGCATGTGCGGAAGTGCGTTGTAGCTTCATTAAAAAAAAAAAAATTAGTTCTCTGAATGTCTCAAGTTCCATATATTTTTACCTAATTCACCCAAAAGGTCTTACCAGGTGCACCTCCTTCCCTGTGTCCCCAACTTGTAGTCCCGTGTCTTTGAATACCCCTCACGACCAATGTAGACTTTCCCAAATATCTTTGGAAGTTTAGTCTTCTCCTGGAAGGCCAGGGGTCACACTTTCGGTGATAACTGCCCCTACATGGGACATCTTCTGGGTACTTGTTCATACGAAGTTATAGCAGTTGTGACAGTACGTACAGGACCTGTGCAGGCACAAAACAGACCACACACTACTGTGGTGAGGGAGATGGGCATGGACTTCCTTCCGTCCTCATGTAGTAATTGGCAATTGTGAGCAGGTGGAAAAGGGAGGTCAGCTGTCCCTTGTGATTTCTTAATTTCTTTTCATTCAGCCTATAATTTACTAAAACAGAAGAAATAAAATCCTAGAATAAAAGATTTGGTTGTAGCCCTTTTTTAAATAATGAAACTCCAAAACCCAATAACAACTAAGTGATGGAAATATCCTGTCATATTTAAACATGAAACAGCAGTAATAGATGAGGAAGATTTGTGATATATGTAAAATATACATATCATTTGATAGGCCCATTGCATAAAGTGCAATATTTTTATTATCTAGATTACAATTGTCACAGTAAAAAATAATCATGTGTTTGAAGATAGTGAACATATTTGGGTGGAAAAACCATAGAAGGAGAATCACAAATAGATTGTTAAATTAACATGTAGTTTTATATTTGCACTTTAAGAGCTTATGAGAAAATCTGGGCATGCTTTTAAAGTTATCTATCTATCTATCTATCTATCTATCTATCTATCTATCTATTTTGTGTAGAGTCCTATTCCTGCATGTATATCTGCAAGCCAGAAGAGGGAACCAGACCTCATTATATACAGTTATCAGTTTCCATGTGGTGGATACAAATTGAACTCAGGACCTCTGGCAGAGCAGTCAAAGTTCTTAACCTCTGAGCCATCTCTCTAGTCCACATTATACATAATTTTAAATATTTTTATTTCTCTTCTTTTTTTTTTCTTAAGAAAAGTTCTCCTGTATTCTAGGCTATCCTAGAAGTTACCATGTAGTCAAGGATGGCCTTCATTACCATAATTTTGTGCCTTCTGGTTCAGTGTTATCTGCAAAACTCTTGATGATATCATAATATATTATATATTCATATATATCATATATATATAATCTAGTATATAAATATATTGTATTTACATGTTATATATTTAAACACAGTATACTTCAGAAGAAGTTGTCTTGATTGACAACTTAAAATTATCTCTACTTCTTGTCATTCGAAGCTACTAAGTACAAAGATGCGAATTTTATTTTGTCATCTTTAAAAGTTTTAAGCCTCTGATGAGGGACATCTGGGTTGTTTCCAGCTTCTGGCTATTATAAATATGGCTGCTATGAATATAGTGGAGCATGCGTCTTTATTACATGTTGGAGCATCTTCTGAGTATATGCCCAGGAGTGGTATAGCTGGGTCCTCAGGTAGTATTATGTCCATTTTTCTGAGGGTCCGCCAAACTGATTTCCAGAGTGGTTGTACCAGCTTGCAATCCCAACAACTATGGAGGAGTGTTCCTCTTTCTCCACATCCTCACCAGCATTTGCTGTCCCCTGAGTTTTTGATCTTAGCCATTCTGACTGGTGTGAGGTGGAATCTCAGACTTGTTTTGATTTGCATTTCCCTGATGATTAAGGATGTTGAACATTTCTTTAGGGTCTTCTCAGTCCTACGAATTTCCTCAGTTGAGAATTCTCTTTTAGCTCTGTTCCCCATTTTTTGATAGGGTTATTTGGTTCTCTGGAGCCTAACTTCTTGAGTTCTTTGTATATATTGGATATTAGCCCACTATCAGACGTAGGATTGGTAAAGATCTTTTCCCAATCTGTTGGTTGCTGTTTTGTCCTATTGACAGTGTCCTTTGCCTTACAGAAGCTTTGCAATTTCATGAGGTCCCATTTGTTGATTCTTGATCTTAGAGCATAAGTCATTGGTGTTCTGTTCAGGAACTTTTCCCCTGTACCTATGTGTTCAAGGCTTTTCCCCATTCTCTCTTCTATCCGAGGAATGGATACAGAAAATGTGGTACATTTACACAATGGAGTACTACTCAACTATTAAAAACAATGACTTAATGAAATTTGCAGGCAAATGGATGGAACTCGAAAATATCATCGTGAGCGAGGTAACTCAGTCATAAAAGAAGGAACATGGTATGTACTCACTGATAAGTGGATATTAGCTCAAAAGTTCGGAATACCCAAGTTTCACTTTATAGTAACAGCTGGACTGAGAGTGAGGTCCCAGATGGAGGAGTTGGAGAAGGGACTGAAGGAGCTGAGTGAGTCTGCAGACCCATGGAGGGAGCCTGACCCCTCCCCCGGTCCTCCTGGAGGCTGGACCACCAACCAAAGAATACACATGGAGGGACCCATGGTTCAGACCACATATGTGGCATAGGAGGGCCTTGTTGACCATCAGGGGGAGGAGAGGCCCCAGTAAAGGGGAATGTCAAGGTGGGAATATGGGAGTGGGTGGGCAGGTGCGTGGGAGGTGGAATTCCCTCATAGAGGTGGGGGAGGGGGAGGGGATAGTTGGCTTCCAAACAGGAGACCTAGAAAGGGGGAAACATTGGAAATGTAAATAAAGTATCAAAAAATAAAAAATAAAAAATAAAAAAAATTTTAAAAATAAATAAACGTTTTAAGCCTTAAAGCCTTGTAAAGGTAAATCTGGTAACTGTTGGTATATTAAATTCTCCTAACATAAATAACTTCGCTTCTTCTTATTGCTGTGATAAGACACCATGAGAAAGGTAACCTATATAAAAAAATATTTTATTGGGGTTCAAAGCTCTAATGTGATAGCATCTATGGTTATCATGGCACCAAACGCTTCAGTGTCTTGGCAAGCATTGTGCTGAGGAATGACTACATCACATTCTTATGTAGGAGTCAGGAGAACTAACTGGCTATTGTATGGTCTTTTTAAGCCTCAAAGGACTCTTGTGACATGCATTCTCCAAAAAGAGGCCACACCTTCTAATTTTTCCCAAATAGTTCTCCCAACTCGGTACCAAGTATTCGAAATGATGAGCCTGTAGGGGCCATTTTCATTTAAACCACAGTAGGCCTGATTGGACCTAAACAAAACAGATCTTGGTAAAATTATTCTTTCATTTAAGTCATTTGTGATTCTGTGCTTCTTTTTAATCAATTTACCCAAAGAAATGATCATTTCAGTAATAATTAGGACAGACAATCCATGGAAAATATTTATTTTGACTTCTACTTTGCACGACATAGCTTTTGTCTGTGATAACTTAATCAGGGAAGCAGAACTAAAAGATAGACTGCACTGAGCCACCAGAATTCTGTTGTTACACCTGCATTGTTTCATTCACTGGGTAGAAAGCTGCAAATAGTGTTTCTTTGGACCACAGTTGCTATATAACTGTAATTATAATAAACTATTTGCTGCTCAATTACTTAAAAACATAAAGGATACAAGAAAAGACATGTTTTAAATTATATTAGCATTTTGGTACCTGGAAACTGAGAGTCATCATTCAGTATTAAATCTGAAAATAATCCATGGGCATTAAGACTATAATGTTTTGTGTTGCATTTCAGTGTGTGACCCCAAAAGAATTCTGAACACATACAACTAAAAGGAGGCCAAATATCAAAGGGATATTAAATAGGACTGTGGTCCCGCCCCTGCTATTGCTGACAAAGCCTTCAGAATCTTTTTGCTTTCAAGATTTAGAGATCAAAGTACTGTCCTCAGAGCTCCTGACACATACATGTGATCCCATTAAACATTATGATAATCGAGGCAAGAAATACATAGACTATTAATCTACTACCTTCTATCAGTTTTTTAGAGCACATGGACCTGCCCATTGAAGCCTCACCAAGAGTTAAAATATTTGCATGACATTTTAATATGGAAACAGAGTGATAGTTTTCAGTCGTTGATTTTCAATATCATTTTCATTTCTTTCTGACATTTGCTTTTCTCACATTTTTGAGTATTAGATATTCGTTAATAATCACACGGTCACGATTCATTTTAAGTTGATATATTTATTTATGCACACTGAATTAAAATTACCATTAAAGTTATTTTTTCTTATTCTTTCAAAATTTCACACATGTATACAATGTATTCTGATTATAACCACCCCATACTACAGCCTTGAACCTGCCCCTACGACGCAGTAACACAATTCATGTCTCCCTCCTAACTTCATGCCTTTTTACAAATTTAATAATGTATAGAATCTAACCTGCGTTTTCATATGCACATGGTTATAGGGCTGACAACTGGAGCATGAGCTACCTACCACTGGCCACACATTCAGAAATCCTGAACTGCCAATAGCTCCTCAGATAAGGGTGGGACCTCAGAAACTCCTTACTTTTCCACACTGAAATTATTTAAAACCCATGACACCTGCTTGAGTTCACATGCATGGTATCTCCGTCATGTCTAGAAGACAACATTTCACAACACTTTCCACATCAGGCTCTTCCTCCTCTATGATGTTCCCTGAGCCTGGAGGAAATGAAAAATATAAATATCCCCATATGTTCTTTCTCCTCTAAGCATTGGTTTAAAATGTATTTGGTTGTTATGGTATGGTTATTAATGTAGAAACTCACATCTTATCAAAGTGCTAAGATGGAGTGAGTCTGAGTGCTCAACCATAGACGGACCACATATTATATATCAACCTTCCTCTATCCAAAACAAAAGTAATAATGAAATAAATTTTATCTCCAATTTTGCATATACACTTTGAGTAAATTCTAACCATTATTGTCTCAATGATCAGTTTTAGTTCATGAATACCATGTCTTTCCCAATCTTGAATGTAGACATAGAGCAAACCCATGAGGAAAACATACTTTTCCTTCCACAATGGCCATCAACTACCATTAGTTGAAAGACTGGATGTGGTGATATCTTAAGCCCCTTCCTTCACCATGCTGGAGTGATAACTGGTTTTATTTTGTACACGTTTTTTACTTTTAACTATACTTTCTATCATAAGCTCATGAGTACCACAGTGCTATAATGTCCAGAATATAATATTTTAGATGAATCTTCTCTAACCTATGGCTCTGATAATCTTTCTTCTTCATCTCCTGCAATTCTTAGCCTTAGGAGGATGCAAAGTTGTTCACCATAGCTATATTTCTAAAACATTTGACTCCTTTCAGGCCTATATCTTAATATATGTAAAATTAATTATGTTTGAATATTAATATGTACTTCATTCTATGATATTACAATAATGCTTTCCTTCAATATACATTTGTAGTTACTTCTTTATTTGCAATTTTTTGTTTTCATCAGTATGTATTTGTTCCATATGTTACATCTTATGAATTACATGCTTACCCATATGACATTATTTATAATGCAGTATTTTTCTACTTCTTTTTATGTATTTCCACTTTAAGCATTATTATTCTTGGTCTTAGATATTGATTGACAGCAGATGTTCATTAGAGGAAGGCATGGTATCCCAGGTCTTCTTTAGACTGCGCTGTTTCCAAAGTCATATTCTGAATAATTTCATGTTCCGTGGATTAATTCTCATTTTTCTCATATTACAACATTCTTTTTAAAAAAATTAAATCCAGAACATTCTTCAAAGTATGTTGTAGTGTTTTGGCTGGAGAGATGTTCTGCCCCACTACATGAAATGATCCTAGTTCAGTTCCCAACACCTATATCAAGTATCTCACAAGTCAATGTAACTCTAGTGAGAAATATCCTATGTGTCTGGGCAACAAGAAAAACTGTACACAGACACACACACACAAACACACACAGACCACTATGTGTATATGAACAAATTTATAAAATATAATTAATGAGTAGATTTTGTTGTTTGTGTGTATGTGAACCACCCTGTACTTGACAAACAACAGTGTACTCATCCCAATTCTTCTCACAGAGATTGAGGACTGGCCCCTAGTGATGAAGAAAGTGCACACTTAGGACACAGGATTTGCACAATTAGTGGTTAGATCAGACTTGAAAACCACTTTCCTGCAGTCTAGCTTCAGCAGTTCCAGAAAATACTACAGCAGATGCCAAGGAGGGAAAGCAATCAAACACCACTATTCGCCTATAACATCAAGGAGTCACAGTAATTACCAAATGGCAAGATATACATAAAGGTGTAGTAAGTGGCACTCACGTATCAGTGGCAACCAATAGCAGTCTAAATGGACTTAAAGCCTATCCGCCAGGAGGAAAATCAAGTCAGTACTAGAAACCAAACCAGTTTCTCAGGGTTAATGTGATCACGGATCTCAGAAAGGAGTCTGCTGCTGCCACATCTTATTACATTCTAAATCTTAACATTATACCCATGATAAATGTAGCCTCCACCTTTCCTATTGAAAAAGCTTCTCTTTAAGGAAAATGGAGTTCCTCTGAGAAAATTACAAGTGTTCACAATGTTCAGAGAACAACAGGTTGTAAGAAACCCAGCTTCACCTTCACCGATACAGCTCTGCTGCGCCCTCAGCATTTACAAATTGAACCACATGGAAGAGAGAGAAGGAATTGGAAGCGGTGGAACAACAAAAAGTGTGCCAGAAATGGCAGCATCAACAAAACCGAAACAACAACAGTTTCAATTGAAATGTAAACATAAAAGTAGAAAAGCATTGACAGATACTAGCCCTAAACAAAAAACTACAAGCAACTAATGAAATACAGTGCATTGTTACAATTCTTTGTTTCAGTACTCTCTCCCCCATGTTTGTTCAATAAACATTTAAAACTCAATTGAAAGTTTGAATGCCACTTTCAAAATTCATTGATTGTAATAAATAAGGAAGAAGGTGCTTTTATTTCATTAAGCAACAAATTACTACCAAGTGAGTCCAATTTTAGTGGTTCTTGTATTTTGAGTTGCAGGCATTAAGAGAATGTTATTGAGTATAAATTCACTTCTAGTTTTAACTAGGGGTGTATTTAGTGAAATAAAGTACTTAATAATATGTCTCTGTCTAAGAGTTGAGAAAATATGTATTTTAAAAACTAATTTAAAACTAGGAACTTGAGTACTCTGTGAAGGAAAATTTACTTGATATACCTGCCTATCATCTATCTATCTATCTATCTATCTATCTATCTATCTATCTATCTATCTATCTAATATCTATCTGTCATCTATCTATCTTAGGAATGTTATTGTTTTCACAATCATATTTTCAATATAGTGAAGGAGGACAGATTATTGCATTGAAAGATCTTTCAGTCGCCAGAGGTCTTTAGACTTTATTTCAGAATTTCTGACTGGTCAATGTTAACACAATTTAATACTTTTTTCTCATTTCTTTTCTTCCTGGGTAAGATAAAACTTACAAAGAATACCCACCAAAATTAAGCTGGAATTCTATAAATGACATCACCAGAAGAAGAACACTAAGAATTATCTATGTAACAGTTAATTAATTGTGTCTAGTGTTAAGTGAATAAATGAAGTGTGCTGAGAATAACTGGTAATGATCATGTGAATAAGTACTTTTTTTGGAACTCATGTATTTGTAATATATTTCTTGGAGCAGAATTTATTCTCCTAGTGTTATACCCAGTGTTATATAAGCCAAAACTATTTTCCAAAAAATAATAATGACATTTTATGTAAATAAGCATAAATTCCATGAATTTTATTGGTAATATTTTATTTACTTATGAGATTTAATACTGTTAGTCATAAAATCAATGTTAAAATATTTATGTAGAATTTAAAGTAAATAGAATGTAAATGTGATGATAGATTACAGTTTAATTATTCTGTCTATGTGCATAATGTGTTTATTTTATTGAGTTTGCAATAATTTATCTTTCTGCCATAAATACATAATTTAAACACTGTATCTGTGTTTTTTTTCCCAATTTCTGATACTTAGAAAAGAAAAAAGTGCATTAAGTATTATACATTCCCATCACGATTCTCTGCTGACATGATCTATTTATGTTCAATAATTCACCTCTCCTGTGTCACTCATACCAATGTGGTATTCGTGTCTCTTAGTTACTTGACATTCATCAAGCTTTGTTCTCTTCTTGGGTAGAGACTCAGGAAAGAAAATACTCATAAATACTTGACACTGTGGTGTGAATCCTCCATGATCTGCATTACTACAAGGAAAATGCTGTGTGCCTCAGACATTAGATGCAAAGCTCTTACACAAAGCACCATACAGAATGAAATAGGCAGGGAAAGTCTGGGACATAACCATAGAAATGGTAACATAGAGACCTGTGAAAAGAAGCATTCTCTAGGCATGCTGGATAATTTGGCTTTACTTGTCTAACAATTCTCTTGATACAACCTCCATTGTCTTTATATGTGATCTCATGTAACATGAATGTGCAAATTTTTACACTGTAAAAGGAGCCTCACACCTGCCTGTCTGGTCTAGCATTTTGCCCCAGTGACTGAAGCAGTGAATACCCCCCAACACACACACTCACCCCAATAAAGTTATAGATCACATTTCAAAAATGAAGTTTACAGCACTGCATTGTCAGGGAGAGAATGCAATGGTTGCATTAATAATTTCATATTGTATTGCAAAAATTGTTTGCCCTACCCCTTCTCTTTTTCTCTCAAGTCCCTTCCTCCTTCTACATCCTGTGATTATTTTGTTTCCTGTTCTATTCTATGTAGGATTGAAGCATTCACACTTTGGTCTTCCTATCTTTTAAGCTCCATATGGTTTGTGGGTCAGATCACTGGTATTCCGAGTTTTGGACTAATATCCACTTATCAGTGAATACATGCCTTGTGTGTTCTTTTGTGTCTAGTTTACCTTATTCAGGATGATATTTTCTAGTTTCATACATTTGCCTGAAAATTTCATAAAGACATTGTTTTTTTTTTTTTAAATTGGATATTTTATTTATTTTCATTTAAAATGTTATCCCCTCTCCTGGTTACCCCTCTGAAAATCCCCTTATCCCAGCCCCTCTCCATGCTTCTATGAGGGTGTTCCCCCACCCACCAACCCTGGCATTCCTCTACACTGGGGTATCTAGCCTTCACAGGACCAAGGGTCTCTCCTCCCATTGGTGACAAGGCCATCCTCTGCTACATATGCAGCTGGAGCCATGGGTTGCTCTATTTGTACTCTTTGGTTTTTGGTTTAGTCCCTGGAAGCTCTGAAGGAAAGACTATCCAGAGAATGCCCCACCTGGGGCTCCATCCCAAAAACAGTCACCAAACCCAGACACTATTACAGATGTCAAGAAGTGCTTTCTGACAGAAGCCCGAGATAGCTGTCTCCTGAGAGGCTCTGTTAGAGCCTGACAAATACAGAGGTGGATGCTTGCAGCCAACCATTAGACTGAGATCAGGGTTGACAATGGAGGAATTAGAGAAAGGACTGATGGAGATGAATGGGTTTGCAACCCCATAGAAAAAACAATAATATCAATGAACCAGAAGTCATTGTTTTAATAGCTGAGTAGTACTCATTGTGGAAATGTACTACATTTTCTGTATCCATTCTTCTATTGAGGGATATCTGGGTTTTTTCCAGCTTCTGGCTACTATAAACATAGTAGAGCATGTGTGCTTTTTATATATTGGAGCATATTTTGAGTATATGGCCAGTAGTGGTATATAGCTGGATCTTCAGGTAGAAATATTTCCAATTTTCTAAGGAACCACCAGACTGTTTACCAGCATAGTTATACTAGCTTGCAGTCCCACCACCAGTTGAGGATTGTTCCTCTTTCTCCACATCTTTGCCAGAATCTGCTGTCGCCTGAGTTTTTGATCTTAGCCATTCTGATTGGTGTGAGGTGAAATTTCACGGTCATTTTGACTTGCATTTCCCTGATAACTAACAGATATTATAAGGGACAGGAGATAAGTACAGAGGGTCAGGAAATTGAATAAAAACATGTAGCAGTGAGGGATGGGGAACTGGAGGTAGACAACTAGAAAGTCCCAGACTTCAGGAAAGCAAGTGGCTCCCAGGACCCAATGGCAATGACTTTAGCTGAAATACCCAACAAAGGGGAGATACAACCCCTAGAGACAGCCTTCAGTAGATAGGCCCTGGCCCCAGTAGAAGAATGGAGCCACCCACACAACTCAAAAAATTAAACCAGAAATATTCCTGTCCTAAGGAAAGACAGAGACAAAAAATGGAACAGAAACTGAAGAAAACCAGAGATCACTAATTTGGAAGACAACACACAGTATTCCTAAAATCAATAACATAAGGAGCACAATATTATTCATCCAAATGTATTTAGTTCTCTGAACCAATTACTAAGATGAGAACATTTCATTCATTATTTTATTAAATCTTTGAAATAATATTTTGGCTAAGATATCATTATCTCTGTGTATTTTGAATATCAAGTATCAGGGTTCAAAGGCGCAAAGCTAATAACAGATGAAGACAGTTTTCAATATATTCTTTCTGATAGCCGAACCGAATCTAATAATCTACATGCACTGTTTCTTTAATAGCCTTTTCAAATGCCATCTATTTTTTTATTTCCTCTAGAAGGAACATAATAAAAATAAATCTCATTTGAACAAATTTTAAGTCACAAATTACCCAGAAAAAAATGTGTTTTCTGTCATTTGTACAGCTCTAACATTATAAGATATTTCATTTAGAAAATATCTTGTAATTAACATTTGATAAAGTTTTCTTCTCACTAAAATTAGTAGTATTATTTAAGACATGATACTTAAATGAGAACTTGATTGGCAAGTCATAACTAGCTTATATTGTAGTATTCTTTATGATAATGAATATTTTTTATTCAGGAAAGGACACAAAAACACACAAAAAACCTTTGCTGCTATATATACTTAATAATCAGTTAACCAATATATGTAGATACTCTAAAATTGTGTTTGTATTTGGCTTTCAAATATATTGATTTTATTACTTTCAAAACATTAATTTTACAGAATGAATGAAGTTTTCTAAGGTAGATTCTATTTTTAGAGCAGAAATTTCAGACTGTATTGATCAGCTGCAGTTTCACACATATTGAGATGATGTTGTTATTTTATATTCTTTCCATAGAAATTGTCACTAGGTAAAATATCCTTTTGACAATTTCTTTTATATGCTTTCATTTAATATATTTAAGTTATCTATTATCAAATGAAAATACATTTAGTATTTTTAGGGAGTCAGCAATAAGGAAGACAAGCAGTAAGATTGAAAATCTTTGTGAACATGCATATGTTTTGAGACCAACAATCATTTCAGACTTGAAAACATTATTCTTGAAAGGCTACTATTTTTCTATCGATGATGCTTTAAAGAATCAAAGACTACATTGAATAAGATAAACTAATTAAATTTGAAAAATTATAATACTATATATATGTGTGTGTGTGTGTTTAGAAAAAGCATATAATTTCATGTTTTCATTGAAATAAACAAAATATATTCACACCACATTGACTTCTGTAGCAACTGAGCAATAGAGCAGTCATGCTGTTAGACGAAGCGTCATCATCTCTAAGCACCTTAACACTCTACATCAATTTCTAAATGTAGAAAACTAGATGTCTTTATGGACTCTGCAAACAATATTTTGGTGTGTTAGGAACACAGGACTACCAACTATGAGGGCCATATTCCTAAGAGAAAGAAAGATTAAGAAGATCAGCAAAGGTGGAACAGAGGTAAGGAGGGAGAACGCTGTCCATTAGTTGCCTAGGAAACAAAATAAACATATATATATAATTGTCAGAATCTCACTACACATGCTTTAAGGGAAATTTAGTGTCTGATAGAAAATAATTTACTACAGTGATTGTTTCTGGTCACAAGTGGTAATTTCTAAATTTAGATAAGAATGCTAAGACAGTTGCAGCAAGGCATCATAAAAATGGAGGACAGTAGTCACACGAACCACCTGGAGCATGATAAACTTGACTTTTATACTTATCCTTACATGCAGTGATTGATTTGAGATTGGCTGTGTGCTAGTTCCTCTTTTTAGATACTTTGTGCAATTGTTTTTCTAGCCCTACAGTTTTAGATCTATAGTAAAACCCACCCAACGCTGAGCTGTATGCTTTTTAGACCAAATTATTTGACTTAATCCTGAATTAATCAGAAACAATTAATTGGCTTAGACTTTAAGATATATATTCTAGAATAAATCAAAATTTAGTTTCAGTAGATCCTTACACACTGTTTCTGATATTGAGATTTATTCCTGTTGAGTTCTGAGACTTGACTGCTAAGAACCTTAGAGAGAGGTTCTGAGGAAAGGTTGTCTAGGAGCAGTTAAATAAACAACTAGAAACTTGAAGTCAAATTGTGGGTCCCTGCTGAGATCCTATGTTCTTCTTGAGACAGCTTTCCTCATCTCTCTCTCTCTCTCTCTCTCTCTCTCTCTCTCTCTCTCTCTCTCTCCTCTGTTTCTGTGTGTGTGTGTTTTCTCTGCTCTAGAAAGTTTCCTGTTACTATTCTAAAATCTCTCTGGATAGCTGGTCTCTTTCAGATCAAAAGCCCAGTCTTTTATTTACTTATTGATTCAGTCTTTACCCTAGGTTCCCTTATGATTATCCCATGAATCTGCATCTCATGACCCCAGCCCTTTGATTTATAGAAAGAGACAGCAAGCACAAGAGCAGACAATAAGATAACTCGAAAATTACCACTTGTACATTCTTGGTCTTAGACCTAAACTCCCCTGACCCAGGCTAACCTTGAATTTTGGGATCTTCCTGCCTCTGTAAATATGAACAAAAATACTTAGTTGGGTGAAATGTTGCCCTCCAATCACTACTCCCTGAATGTCTTTATCTCCTTCCTTAGTATCTTTCTGAAAATCTGGCTCATAGTGTAGTTGCCTCTGTTCCTTTAGATCTGTGGAGCTTCTTATATAATTCATATTATATCCTTACATTTTGCATATTTGAGAAATTATATATCTTTAAACTCTTGTTTTTAGTGTTCTTTCCCACAGCCTTGAGGACTATCCTGAAGGTCACAACATCCAATCATTATGATGAGACATTAGACACATCCTTGCCTCCTGGACTTGTGTGGTCTTTGATTGTCATATAGTCATTAATAACAGTAGACAGGATTTACTTTAAAGGAGGAACATGAAAATATGTACATTATTATACAAATACACCTTATATCCACAGCAACAAATACTGCCAACTCTGTTCCAGGGATGGGAACTATGTCATACCTTCCCTGCCATGGAAGGGCAGGAGTTAGCACTTGCCATAGTGTTTCTGTTTAGGCACTAAGCTTATTCAGCATTTCAGCATCTATTTATTTTTGTTATTTAGTTTATTTGCTCAAATATTGGATGTTTACTAGAGAAGAAAATGGCTAAAATTAAACAGGGTAATGTGAAATTTCTTCTGAGTAGATGTATTGATTAAATCTATGATAATAACTTTAGAAACAGAATATTAGTTACCTATTTGTGATACTCTTTAATAAAATTTTTATACAGATACATTAAAAGGGGTGTGATCACTTAGAAAGTAGTGAGTTTCTGTTTTTTCTGATAGAAACTGTATCAAAATAATTAATCTGTTATTTAATTCTCATGGACAGAGTAGATGCTTTCAATTAAATGTATATTCATGTCTTCATCAAAGGCAGGTGGCAGCTTAGCATGTCTACTGAGCATCGCCAAACATAAACATATTTCTGAATATTTATCAAATGATATATAGCCTATTTTCCTGCCACATATTATACAAGGCTTTTTCCATTATAATTTTCTGAATAAATAATTTACCATTCTTATCTAAATTACAATATCTCCCATATTAAATACTGTTTACTTTGTGATTTATTGTTGTGGGCTTCTTCAGTTTTCTATGCAATTCATACATTATTCCATGTATTACCCATCTTGTACTGTCAAGTATGTTTTTATCATGTCTTCCTTCTTATTTTAAAGACATCTGAAAAATAAATAAGGTAAAAATAAACATTAATAATTAATATCAGTGAAGTGTCTTACACCATCTACACACAAAAGTACTCCAAATATATTGTCTTGTTTTGAGTCTTTAGAGATATGTATTAAAATTTGTAAACTCATAGAAGGAAGAAAGGGCCATGGTGGAGAGATTTGAAGAGCTAGTATAGAACAGAGTATAATATAACCACATGTATAATATAACCACATGTATAATATAACCACATGTATAATATAACCACATGAAACAATGTGCAGCAGGGTTTAAAGGAAGGAGGCTGGGGAGGGGATGGGTATGAGAAGGGATAACTAATATTAATGACTTTTGAAAACACCATATAGAAATCATCTATTTCTAAATTTTCCTAGCATAATATACATATAGCATAAAAGAAGTTACCCTATACCGGGGAAAAAATGCCTCTCCAAGACACTATGAACTATCAGATAAGCCCAGTACCAAATAAGGCATGACTTTTATGGAGTTGTTCAGTGATATCGCTTAGCCCACCTAACCATATAACATTACAGGTTAATGTCATTATTTGAGCTTTCTTCCAGAAGTTGATGGTTAGATATCATTCCTAAAGACATCACATATTTAAGTCATAGTATGTGGAGAAATTGAGCCGCTGCTGACCTGAAAGCTCCATCTCTATGGATAAGCTTTCACATTGCTGTAAAGTGCGATGTAGGCTTGTGAAGTGTGGAGCAATCTAAAGTCTTAATTGTGAACTCTGTATTCTCTAATAATACTTGGCCTGGTAAGACACAACCATAGTTGAAAACTTGTCTCAAATATTATGAGGGTAACCAATACTCTCTAGTTTAATTTCAGATCAATTGCACATGTCAGAATTCACACTTGATATTGTAGATTGGTCCAAGAGCCAATGGTATGGTAAACCACAGTCTCTAGAGTCACACTTGCTCCTGCTACATAGATATTGCATTCAGTTTCCTTCTAATTTCTTTGCTTCATACCAATAAATTAGTGCATATCTCATCTTTCATCAAAAACGCTTTTTGAATTAGATGGAGATTTATACATAGATTCAAAAGTTGCAAATGTTCAGACAAATAAGTATCAATGGATTACCCAATTCTTAAGCATCTATATCACAGCTCACTCGGCCAAAGCTCAGAAACCATCATGAGAGAGGTGACAGGAAAACTTTAAAAACTAGAGGTGAGAAGAGGGATTAGAAAGATTTTAAGAGCTTCTGCAGATGATACCATATTTCTGTAGAGTCTGGAAACACTAATGATCTCAGAGCATTTAAAAGTGGGAGGAGCAGGAGGTACAGATTGGCACGGAGGAAGTTCCAGATTTCCTAAGCACACACTTAGAATTATTGCGGGTGTGTGATCACCACAAAGGACAAGGACCAAGCATTATTCTTTTTTCGTTTTTAACATTAACATATAATCTTGTTCACTGGAGTTCTTTATATATTTAACTGGAGGTATACTCTTCATAAACTAACATAAATGAGCTCATCAAAAAATGAATCTTGTCTTTGCAGCCCAAGCAAAAGAAAAGAATAGTCAGGTATTTAGAATTCTTTTCCTATAAATTAATTATTATTAATTATAATCATTATTATTAATAATATATTTCATATCTGAAGGAAAAGGAAACTTCATCTATCAGGAGCAATCACCTCGTATCTATGTGTCTGTGTTTCTTATTTTATTATTGCAAACTTGGGCGAGGATTTTCAGTTATTGTGTAGCTTTTTTTTTCACTGAAACATGAATGTAAATAGGGAGTCTTGGATTTTGCTGTTATGAAATTATATTTGGATACATTCCGATTATTACTATCCTGCTTGATACTGGGCAATTCTAAAACAACACTTGTAATTGAGTAGAATTTTTTGAAAGGAAGCATATCATAATCTAAATTTTAACATAACATATTTATGCCACAGAATGCACAAACATGCAAGCTATTTTTACTTTTCTTTTTTATTATTGAAAACAGATTCTCCTTTCATACAATATTTTCTGACCACTATTTCCCATTGCTCCACAAATACTCCACCTCCCAGCTCTCTCCAACCTCTCCTCTGATTTCACAGCCCCACTCACTGTTGTTAAGAAAAACAAAACAAAAAACAAAAAAACAACCCCCCTAAATACAAAGAAACAAACAAAAAAACCAAATCCAACTGTGTAGCAAGGAATTAGAGATGTTTGATGAAACCTATCTCTTTAGCTGCTGAGAGGGAAAGACAGTTTTCTCTTAAGAGTGTAGCCACTGGAAGTCATCATTCTTAATCAGAAGACCAGGAATATATGGGCAATAAAAAATAGGACAGAAATGTAGGTGGGTAGGGAAAAGGGTTTAGAGTTTTGGAGGGCTGCAAGGGTAGTGGAATATGATGAAATGCATCAAAACCCATAAACTAATAAAAATTAAGTAGAATAATACTTGCAGTTCTGTCTTCTCTACCTACTGTGAATAAGCTGGGTTTTTTAAAATTTCTGCTCCATTTTTCTATGTCATTGTCCCCAATCAGCCTCTCTATGTCACCCACTTAGATTCTTGCCTAAGTGTGATAATTGACTTAACAATTTCCAGTTGCTTTTTCTGCTCTAATTCATCCTTAAAATTTCATTAAGAGACTGATTTCCTAAAAACATGTCCCTGATCAAAATCCCTGGATCCCATTAACTGGAAGGAACTGTGGCCTAAACCATGTTTCATTCATACCATTATCTCAGGATTTAGAATCTTTCTAAACATGACCATGGCTCATGCTCACACAATTTTTTCTTGTAAATAACCTTTTTTGAAATAATGTGTTCTCTACACTCCAATTTGTGAAAATACTTCCTGTTTTGCAGGACTTGTTCAGAGAAAAATAGTTTTATTGCTCACTGAAATGCAGAGGGAAATTCCATCAAGATAAGCCATGTATCAGTCTTTCTTTTGAAATCAGTCCAATTTATCCATGTTACAGAAATCAATTTTCAGGACTCTATAAGATACATCCTTTCATGGGTTGCTGGAAGACAAGGTGGAGCAGTGATGACTTCTAATGTAAAGGTTGTGCAACTCAATATCTAACCTAATTCCCATTGTTTGCCTTAATATAATAGTAGTTTAAATTTTACTTTTATGAAATATTTAAAAGATAGATGGTCTCATTTGACAAATATGATGAATTTTCTTCTGTCCCCAAGCCTCACATTGATAATCCTTATATAAAAAGATGCAAAATGATTCTTGATTTTTTTACATTTTAAAATGAAAGAATCAAAGATTTAGATATCTAAATGTTAACTTCCCTTTCAGATTTATGAATATTATACATGTAACTATGAGATTGAAGTGATAAGTGATGAAATGATTTAGAAAGAAACCATTATCTCAAAATCATATTCTCTTTGGAGTCATGAGAACCACTGAGGTATGAGGGGGACACAGGAAGTAAACCAAGTTAATATTTAGATCCAAGAGAATTCTTTCATCTTCAAGGAGACAAATCAGTAAGGAGGATTTAAAGCATACTTTAGTGAAAGGAAAGAATGAGGAAGAATTGCTCCCTGGGAAACCAACAAACAGGCAGTCAACAAATCTATAGCATTTCCAAGCACCAATCCTTGAAAAATCATATTTCAACATCATGAAACCTGAAGTCAATATCAAGTGATAAAATTTGAAAATATTTAGCAGTCTTCCTCTAATATGAAGACTTTCACATTTCCTCAAAAGTTATTTTTTCTCAATAAGCGGGTATGAACTCTGAGACATAGTGTACCAGAGAGACTAGGGTTAGGGTGTAGGATAAATGGAAGTGTATAGGCTTGGATTGTAGGGAGCGGTTAGAGTATTCGCCATTACAAGATGGCGCTGACTTCCGCTGTCGCTCTGAGGAAACTTGTGGATAGCGCAGGGTGGCTCGCCCGAAGCGCCTGTGCATTAAGGGTGTACATGACTAATCACCGCCCACTCCTGGGGCGCGCCAATCAATGGAGGACACGCTGCCTCAGGGCTATATAAGCAGCGCCATTCTGGGGCCCCGGGTTCCTCCTCCATCAACGGCTGAATAAAGCTGAACTGCAGACGAGGCCTGCGTGTCGCGTGTCTTCTTGCTGGCGAGAGGTGCGCGGGACAACTGGTGCCGAAACCCGGGACACCGGGAGATCTTGACACCGAGGGGAACCCCCCACCCAACGGACAGGGAGGCTTTGCAAATCTGCAGTGGTAGGTGAGCTCTCTCAGGTATGCTGGATTCTGAATTTCTGACGGGGTCGTTTGCGGGTGATGCACTACTGGGACTTCTCTTGGCAATTGTGATTGCTGCCCGCTTCCTTCTGGTCTATAAATGCAAAAGGGAGATAGCTAATGGCCAGGAGGCACTAGAAGACATCCAGGACAGCTTATCTGAG
>CM052708.1:10159677-10196246 GCA_028551405.1 Uromys caudimaculatus
GGACTCCTGAGAGTGCTCAATATGTGTTCATTCTTTGAAATGGAACATAGATACAATAAGAAAGTAATTGGTTACTAGCATGGTTTATGTACTACTTGTACCAGTGAGCATGGATTTCCAAGCCGTCATCACTTAGCCAGTGGAGATCACAGCTGTATTTGTTTGATGTTTACTTTTCTTTGTAAGCAGCATAAATAGTGCCTTCAAGCACTAGGAAAGCTATCTAGTGGAGATGCCACTAGATACCAAACAAATTTTTCATAATGTATGACATAAGTATATGGTGTCTTCAGCAATATTGTCTTACTACCAAGTTCTGAAGAATTTAAACACACACACACACACACACACACACACACACACACACACACACACAATGACAGTAGTTTTTTTTTTTTTTCTTTTAGATTTGAAGCAAGTTTTATTAAATACTACCCAGGACGATGGACACTTGTCAGGTTCATATCTGAGATTCCCAGAAAATGGCCATTAATCATGTTAGTTCAGTGCTTATTAAAGGCAAAACACACAAGGCTATGTACTTTTCATCTTCATCCAATCAGAGGCAAGCTTACACCTTGACATAATTCCTGCTGACATACCCCCTCCTATATATGATCTAGTCCATCCTGTGTAGTTGTGGCAACCAACCTTGGATAAAAAATGAAAACACACGGTTGTTCATCTTACATGAACAACCTCCCCAGCACTCCCGGAAGCTGTCTGACCTTGGGCTTACAGGTCAGAAGCATTTTTGTTTTATAGGTCTCCTAAGCACAGTAATTTAAATTTAAAACAATTTTAACCCTCACACCATCATTTAGCCCCAAAAAAATCTTCCCTCAATTATTTTCCAGATACCTGGCTTTTCTCAGTCTCCCGTTGCTTTCTAGTATACAAATGGGTCGCATGTACACACCCACACACACGCACACACACAAACACACACACACACACACACACACACACACACACACACACTTACATTCACTATCTTCCCAAACAAAGATGCCCTTGCCTTTTAAAAAAGAGGGTAGTTTAGTTTGCTCAGTTCTTGTAGAGTTGAAAATTTAAATATAGACCTTTGCTCAGCTGACAAAGAGAAAAAATTCCAAAGAACTAAAAGATAATGCATATTTCCAAAATGTCTTTTAGCTATACAGAAATATGGTTTTTAATTTGTTTGTTTTTGTTTCATTTTGTTTTTGTTTTGTTTTTTAGGCTTGATAAGACTTTTTTATTTTTATTTTTTTACATTCTCCTTTCCTTTTTTATTTTTGTTTTTGATACTATATTTACATTTCAAATGTTTTTCCCTTTCCAGGTCTCCCCTTTGGAAACACCCCATCTTATCCCCCCTCATCCTGCCTCTATGAGGGTGCTCCCCGACCCACCCACTCCCTGAGATATCTCACTCAGGATTATATTTTCAACTTCCATCCATTTGCCTGCAAATTTCATGAAGTCATTGTTTTTAATAGCTGAGTGGTATTCCATTATGTAAATGTTCCCTATTTACTGTATCCATTCATCTGTTGAGGGACATCTGGGTTATTTCCAGCTTCTGGCTATTATAAATATGGCTGCTATGAAGCATGTGTCCTTATTACATGTTGAAGCATCTTCTGGGTATATGCCCAGGAGTGGTATAGCTGGGTCTTCAGATAGTATTATGTCCATTTTTCTGAGGGTCTGACAAACTGATTTCCAGAGTGTTTGTACCAGCATGTAATCCCACCAGCAGTGGAGGAGTATTCTTCTATCTCCACATCCTTGCCAGCATCTGCTATCACCTGAGTTTTTGATCTTAACCATTCAGACTGGTGTGAGGTGGAATCTCAGGGTTGTTTTGATTTGCATTTCACTGATGAGTAAGGATGTTGAACATTTCTTTAGGTGCTTCTCAGAGTTCCTCAGTTGAGAATTCTCGGTTTAGCTCTGTTCCCCATTTTTTGATAGGGTTATTTGGTTCTCTAGGGTCTAACTTCTTGAGTTCTTTGTATATGTTGGATATTAGCCCTCTATCAGATGTAGGATTGGTAAAGATCTTTTCCCAATCTGTTGGTTGCCGTTTTGTCCTATTGACAGTGTTCTTTGCCGTACAATTTGCTTTGCAATTTCATGAGGTTCCATTTGTTGATTCTTGATCTTAAAGCATAAGCCATTGGTGTTCTGTTCAGGTACATTTCCCCTGTGCCCATGTGTTTGAGACTTTTCCCCACTTTCTCTTCTATTAGATTCAGTGTATCTAGTTTTATGTGGAGGTCCTTGATCCACTTGGACTTTAGCTTTGTACAGGGAGATAGGAATGGATCAATTTGCATTCTTCTACTTGTAGACCGCCAGTTGAACCAGCACCATTTGTTGAACATGCTGGTTTTTTTTTCCATTGGATGGTTTTAGCTCCTTTCTCAAAAAACAAGTGACTATAGTTGTGTGGGTTCATTTCTCGGTCTTCAATTCTATTCCATTGATCTACCTGCCTGTCACTGTACCAATACCATGTAGTTTTTATCACTACTGCTCTGTAGTGCAGCTTAAGGTCAGGGATGCTGTTTCCCCAGAAGTTTTATTGTTGAGAATAGTTTTTGCTATCCTGGTTTTTTTTGTTATTCCAAATGAATTTGAGAATTACTCTTTCTAAGTCTATAAAGAATTGAGTTGGAATTTTGATGGGGATTGCATTGAATCTGTAGATTGCTCTCAGCATGATGGCCACTTTTACTATTTTATTTCTGCCAATCCATGATCGTGGGAGATCTTTCCATCTTCTGAGGTCTTCTTCGATTTCGTTCTTCAGAGACTTGAAGTTCTTGTCATACAGATATTTTACTTGTTTGGTTAGAGTCACACCAAGATACTTTATATAATTTGTGCCTATTGTGAAGGGTGTCATTTCCCTAATTTCTTTCTCAGCCTGTGTATCCTTTGAGTATAGGAAGGCTACTGATTTGTTTGAGATAATTTTATACCTGGCCACTTTGCTGAAGGTGTTTATCAGCTGTAACAGTTCTTTGGTGCACTTTTTTGGATCACTTAAGTATATGATCATATCATCTGCAAATAGTGATATTTTGATTTCTTCCTTTCCAATTTGTATCTTTTTCATCTCCTTTTCTTGTCTAATTGTTCTAGCTGGAGCTTCAAGTACTATATTGAATAGATAGGAAGAAAGAGAGCAGCTTTGTCTAGTCCCTGATTTTAGTGGGATTGCTTCAAGTTTCTTTCCATTTAGTTTGATGTTAACAGCACACCTGAAAGATCTTGAACAAATTGAAGCTAAAAAACCCAAGAGGAATAGAAGGCATGAAATAATCAAACTCAGGGTGAAAATCAACCAAGTAGAAATAAAAAGAACTATACAAAAAATCAACAAACCAGAATCTGGCTCTTTGAGAAAATAAACAAAATAGATAAACCCATAGACTAACCAGAGGGCACAGAGACAGTTTCCAACTTAACAAAATCAGAAGTGAAAAGAGAGATATAACAATAGATTTTGGAGAAATTCAAAAAAATCATCAGATCCTACTACAAAAGCCTATAGTCAACAAAATTGGAAAATCTGGATGAAATGGACAATTTTCTAGACAAATACCAAATACCAAAGTTAAGTCAGGATCAGATAAGCCATCTAAACAGTCCCATAACCCCTAAAAAAAATAGAAGCAGTAATTAAAAGTCTCCCAACCAATAAAAACCCAGGACAGATGGGTTTAGTGCAGAATTCTATCAGACCTTCAAAGAAGACCTAATACCAATACTCTTCCATCTATTCCACAAAATAGAAACAGAAGGAACACTACCCAATTCATTCTCTGAGTCCAAAGTTACACTGATACCAAAACCTCCCAAAGACCCTACAAAGAGAGAAAACTTCAGACCAATTTCCTTTATGAATATCAATGCAAATACACTCAATAAAAGTCTCACAAACTGAATCCAAGAACACATCAAAATGATCATTCATCACGACTAAGTAGGCTTCTCCCAGGGATGCAGGGATGGTTCAATATCCAGAAATCCATCAATGTAATCCACTACATAAACAAACTCAAAGAAAAAAAAAACACATGGCCATTTCATTCAATGCTGAAAAAGCATTTCACAAAATTCAACATCCCTTAATGATGAAAGTCTTGAAAAGGTCAGGAATTCAAGGCCAATACCTAAACATAGTAAAAGCAATATACAGTAAACCAGTAGCCAACATCAGACAGTATCTTATGTTGTACTAGGGCCTGAACGATCTTGTTGGAAACACCATCAAAAGAATTATCACATTCCATGGAACCAAACTTATTATTTGCTAACCTATGCTCTAATAGGCACATTAATCTGTTATAGGTAATTCTACTTTACTTTTCTAAAGCATGTTTAATAAGTATTTTTGAATGGTCTTTAATGTAGGTCATATAAATGTATTTTATTTTTATTTATTATATTTTACTTATTTATTTTATATTCACAATATATTTCTGATTTTGTATCATTTGACCAATACATGTCTGGTGTCTGCAAAGGCAAAGAAATACTGTCAACTCACTTTAATCCATAGTTTTATCTGGGTGTATGCTACTGTGTAGGTGATGGAAATTGAATTTGGGTCCTCCAGAAAAGCAAACAGTGTTCTTAACCACTGAGGTATATCTACAACTTATTAACAGATTAGAATATAAAAAATGAATGCAATCAGATTGTTAACTTCACTCAAAATATAATACAGTTATTTTTAAAATTCTACATGGAGAGAATAAGAACTTGTCAAAATAAATAGAACTAATAAGTGCATCATAAATATGCAATAAAATCGATCAAAATTAGGGAAATGACACCCTTCACAATAGTCAGAAATAATATAAAATACCTTGGTGTGATTCTAACCAAGCAAGTGAAAGATCTGTATGACAAAAACTTCAAGTATCTGAAGAAAGAAATTGAAGATCTCAGAAGATGGAAGGATCTCTCATGCTCACGGATTGGTAGGATTAATATAGTAAACATAACCATCTTACCAAAAGCAATCTACAGGTTCAATGCAACCCCCATCAAAATTCCAACTCAATTCTTCATAGAGTTAGGGCAATTTGCAAATTCATTTGGAATAACCAAAAACCCAGGATAGCGAAAACTATTTTCAACAACAACAAAACTTCTGGGGGAATCACCATCCCTGACCTCAGGCTGTATTACAGTGCAATAGTGATAAAAAACTGTATGGTATTGGTACAGAGACATGCAGGAAGATCAATGGAATAGAATCGAGGACTCAGAAATGAATCCACCCATCCATGGTCACTTGTTATTTGACAAAGGAAGTAAAAACATACAATGGAAAAATGACAGCGTTTTCAACAGATGGTGCTGGTTCAACATGAATGTAAACAAAGTTCTTTATATGTTGTGTTTTTTCTGATACTTTTTAAAAATGTATTTTAACTTGTACCTGGAATTCCCTCCAGTTTGCCTTGTACCTGAACTCACTCATTGTTACAACTGATAAAAATAAAATATTTGTTTCTCTTTTTAAACTAACAATACTGTTGCTGCGATTAATGTTTTGTGTTTGTTATTAACCTATTTTGTGCAGCTTCTCAGCTCTTGTGAACCTGAGTCCGATTTGCTTAGTCACATGTGCTAACTCTGATCAGCTTATTTAGGCCAATGTAATTCTTCATCTCCTTACAGTAGTATGTTGTTCATGTTTTTGTGTCTGTGTGTCTTGCTAATTTTCCAGCTTGCCTGTTTCAATAACAGCATCATAGTGTTAACTATCTTATTCTGATTGAAGCTGGGCATATATTACATTCAATTTTTAATTGTGTATTATCTTACATTGATAGTATGTAAGTTTTTGACTCTTACAAATATTTCTGTAAGAGGGTGACATATGGATTCTGGTTTAATAAACTCCTGTTGTATCCACTAATATACTTTCAGCAAGTTGCTGATTTATCCAATTTCATATTTACTGTGGTGTTTATAATGTTGTGTTCTCATTAATTAATATTTTTAAAAGTCTGTGTGGTTTTGAAGATTATTAAATATCAACACTTTTATTTACATCAAGCAATTTATTTTTTCTACTTATCTTAACTTCATGATTTAAACTTAAGTAGTATATCTGCTCCAGAAATAAATTCTAAATGAATAATGAATTGTTTCAGTATCATTTTTTGATAATATCCTAACATTTTTACATTATATGCAATTTGTTCTTGGGCTTGTTATGGGCAATTTTTTGAAGGAGCTTCAAATGCTCCATGGATTTATTTTTGAATGTCAATCCAAGATTTTCATTCATCTTTAACAATATCTCTAACTATTGTTAAGGAAAATCAAGGAGTATAAATATTCAAAGCATTATTAATTTTTCCTATTCTTCTTTATACATTTTAATGTCAGTTTCTCAGAAGGCTATTTTTGAAGTGTAACCAGAGCAGTGTGACTCCAAGTGCCTTAGTTTTACTGAAAAAGCACAACTTTATCCCAGGGATCTTTTCTCAGTGGCATATATGTCATTCTACTAATTTATGTCTTTATGACATCAACAGTTTTTCTTGGTGAATATAGTGGGTGCTGTTAGTAATAAATATTGCTGAATAATACATGTTTTTCTTTGTCTAGAAAAATACATTTACATATCTGAGCTAATGTTTTAAGACTGTAGCATGACTGTAATTTTGTAACATTTTACTCAAAATAACTAAGAAAGTGTTGATTGTTCTTTGTTTATACATATTCATATTCCTCTTTTGATTTCTCAGTAAATAATCATAACAAGGAAGAACAAGATATTCTATATATTAACCCAAATTGCTCATATTTAACTTAAAAACTATATTTTAGAGTTGAGTGGTAGTGGAACACACCTTTAATCCCAGAAATTGTGAGGCAGAGTCAGGTGGATCTCTGAGTTTGAGGCCAGCTTGTTTACAGAGTGAATTCCAGGAAAATCGGGGCTATAAAGGAAAACCGTGTATACAAACACAAGCAAACAATCCCCCCAAAAAATTGTATTTGCATTATTTAATTCACTATCCAAATTATGAGTCATATCATTAACTTTAATGTATGAATGTGTCTTTTTAACTGTTTCATATATTTAAATTATGGCTTACAAACATTAAGAATGTTAACTTGGTATGTCCTCAAACAAATGCCATGAGTGTCACTGCTCTCAGGCCATGTTTTTCATTGTATATCAATGGCCTGATGAGATAGTTTCTGTTACAAAAAAAATAATATATTTTTGTGTTCAGTTAATCATGTGCAAGATTTTTAAAAATGCAAAAATTTTAAAAGATGCCTGTAAGGAGTCAGAAGATGGTATTTTAGAGTGCCAATTCTTGGTACACCTTGTAGAGGAGATAACATTTATTCCACTGTTGAAGAAATGTATTTATATCCCATTTCAGGCCAGTGTATGTCTGCCTATTGATTATTGTGAAATTTGTGTTCTTACAGTTAGATTTACATTTTTATGGTGTCATGAAGCAATTGCAATTCAATGGTGACAGTAATATACTATGTAGAAAAGGAGTAAGAATCGATTTTATGAAAAACAATTTTAACCGAAGCAGAAGCTATTTTTGTTACAGGCTATGAATCTCCTCCTTATAATTTTGACAAACAGATATGAGAAATCGTTCTTTAATAATTTATTCTATTAACCTTTAGACATGAGAAATCCAATGGTTGGAAGAGGAGCAGAGGAATGTGGAAAGTGAGTAAATCAACTGCTACAAAACTCATTTGGTGAGGAGTATATGGTAAATATTCATATAGTATTTCTCTAACCATTGTGATGCTTAGTTTTTGTAATTTCTAAATACTGTTGATTATGTATGTTATTTATTACAAAAACAAAATCAAAAGATATAGAATTTATCTCAGACCATGATTTTAAAAATACAGAGATGTGAAGAATTTGGTCAATTTTTAGGTTTTAGGGTAGAATTTTTTACTGTGAACAAGTGAATGATTGGAGGGAAAATTTGATTTAAAAAAGTACATTAAGATCAACCGTAAATAGCAGATTTATAAGCCCTTATGGAATGGTACTACTGAGTTAAAGCTATTTAGAAAAACATGACGTGATTCACAGTTACCAATGCCCTCTTACAGAGTTGTCACTTCCTCACACCTCAGTCAACAGTTGGCTTCACCCTTGCGTTATTTACACTGAACTGATCGGGTTAATGAACTGAATCCTTTGTCTCATTCATATCACTTTCCCCCACACTCCCAATGACCTGCGGCTGAAGCCTTACACCCATTCTTCCATTACATGTTAGTGTCTCATGGAAGATTTTCCTGATTGTTCTATCATTGTGTATACCTTTGATTTCCTTAATAATGTTTATAAGGATCCAAAATTCTTACATTACTGATTAACTGCAATAATCTTTTCTGACTAAAAATGTACAATTGATTTGTCAAAGAGCACTTGAATAGAAAAGTTTAAGCACTTATATTCATATGTAATTTTATCAAAAAGGTTTGTGTGTGTACGTAATGGAATTATAACGTTAAATTATGAAAAAACTATTTCATTATAGTGTGAGTAACACCTACTTGAATAGGTATGAAAATAAATATGCATACTGAATGCAATGTTTGTAAATTATTTTAGGATTGTATTTGTCATAAGTAAATTTTATATGGATCAAAACTGAAATAACAAGCACATATTCCTTAAAATATTGTATGTAACCATGCATAAGGATGTTGTTAATGAGTGATAGTTTAAATGTGTGATATTCTGTGTGATGAAAAATAAGCAAGATATTTTAATGTAGGATTTGCAGAAAATTTTGGTTTTCTAAACATGCTATGAAATTTGTCTAAATAATGTGGAATTAAATTATGTACCTGATACATAATTTTTTAAACAATCATTGTAAAGTCAAAATTTCAAAGCCATCCTGGAAAATATATAATCTTTATTCATGATGATGCAGTTTCTTATTTAAAAGATCAATGTATTTTAAATTATCTAAATAATTATCTAAACTCTAAAAAATTCTATAAGATTTGTGGGTGATGAATATTAAGATGTGCCTGCAGCCTTCTGGTCTGTTTCCCAACACTGGTCACATTAGCAGCCCAATACCCTCCCATATCCTACAGTCTGTCTGCCTCTCAGGCGGTCCACAATAACCAGGGACACAGGTGACACTTCCTGATGCCCAAATTCTCATGCCAGCTGGGACACCCACAGAGTATAGTTGAGGAAGACCTACCTGCCCTGCCAAAATCCACCTTCCTTCTGGTCTTCTTCCCAGTCTGTTTGCCTCCCAGGAGATTTGCAGTAACAAGAGACACAGCGTGCCTGCCTCCAGGAGGTCTGGAAAAACCGTGGACACAGGAGCTCTACCTTAACTAGGGGCACAGTCCTTCTGGTTGTACCTGCATCTACAACTAGGATAGATTCTGCCCCTGGAGACTAGATCCTGCCTGTCTCCTAGGAGGATCATCTGGGCCAGGAACACACGAGGTTTGCCCTAGCCAGAGACCTAGAAGCCCTCTCCCCAACCAGAGATAGCACTGACTGCCTCCTTGGAGACCAGCTCTAACCCAGGTCACAGAGTTCTAACCAGCTCCAAGGAGGCAGGCTCCAGTTAGAGGCACCCAGGCTAGTTAACTACAGAGAAAACTAGATGGCAAATGCCAAGTATAGGACCATAAGCAATAGAACCCAATGCAATTTGGCACCATCAGAACTCAGTTCTTCAACTACATCAAGCCCTGGATACGCTAACATGCTTCAAAAGCGAGATTCTGAACTAAAATGCCTCTTTGAGATGATGAGAGTGGCCATTAAATAGAACATAAATAACTCCCTTAAAGAAATAAAGGAAAACACAGGCAAACAGGTAGAAGTTCTTAAAGAGGAAAAATAAATAAATTCCTTAAAGAAATACAGGAAAACACAATCAAGTAGGTGAAGGATTTGAATAAAACAGACTGAGACCTAAAAATGGAAATAGAAACAATAAAGAAAACACAAATGGAGGCAACCCTGGAGATGGAAAACCTAGGAGAAAGATCAGCAGCTACAGATGCAAGCATCAGCAATAGAATAGAAGAGATAAAAGAAAGAATCACAGGTATAGAAGATACCATAGAAGATATTGACACATTAAAGTAAATACAAGTATAAAAAGCTCCTAACCCAAAATACCCAGGAAATTCAGAACACAATAAAAAGATCAAACCTAAGAATAACACAAATAGAAGAGGGTGAAGATTCCCAGCTCAAAAGGTCAGAAAATATTTTAAACAATATCATAGAAGAAAACTTCCCTAACCTAAAGAAAGGGATGGCCATAATATACAAGAAACCTACAGAATACCAAATAGATTGGACCATAAAAGAAACCCCTCTTTTCACTTAATAAATGCACAGATCAAAGAAAGTTTATTAAAAGGTGTAATGGAAAAAGGTCAAGTAATACACCATATTACAGCAGACTTCTCAACAGATACTCTAATAGACAGAAGATCCTGGACAAATGTAAATGTTATCCAGACACTAACAGAACAATCATGGGTGGGAGGTGAACAGGAGAGAGGACCAGAGGGCGAGAAGAATGATTGGAAATAAGCAGCCTTGCAGATGGGAAGTTGTGGAACCCTCTGCAATGTACCAGAGTCCTGGGAGATAAGAGACTCCCAAGACTTAACGGAGATGACTTAGCCAAAATGCCTAACAATGAGGAGAGAAAACTCCCACTTCCAGTAGATAGACAGGGACTCAAGTGGAGAGATGGAGTTACTAGACCACTGTCAAATTTCTAACCCAGAACTGTTTCTGTCTAAAAGAACTGCAAGAACAAAAATAAAGAAGAGACTGAAGACAGGAGCCTGGGATAGCTGTCCTATGAGAGGTTCTACCAACAGCTGACTGAGACAGATGCAGATACTTACACTCAACCCTTGGACTGTAGTTGGAGACCCCTAAGGTTGAATTAGGGGAAGGATTGAAGAAGCTTAAGGGCATGGTGACCCCATAGGAATATCTGCACTCTCAAGTAATCTGGACCCCAGGAAGCTCCCAGGAACTGAGAGCAGCTATCCAGGCAGCATGTATGGACTGGCCTGAAGCTTCAGGCACATATACATCAGAGGATTGCCTCATCTTGCCTCAGTGGGAGAAGATGTGCCTAGTCCTTGAGAGACTTGAGGACCCAGGAAAGGGGGAGTCCTGGTGTTGGTGAGTACCCACTCAGAGGCAAGTGGGAGGAGTGGGATGAGGAACTGTAGGGGGAGCACAGCTGGAATGTAAATATATAAAATAAATAAATAAGTAAAAAATAAAGGAATGGGAGTGTGGTTCAGGATCGAGTGTAGGGAGCTACAGGAGAGAAACCAAAGGACCAGGAGAATGAATGAAAATCATCAATTGGAGGGGCTGAGAGTGTAGGGGCATCTCAAGGAATTACCATAGACATGAGATGGAGGAGAGAGACTCATAACATTGTGGATATGTAACCTGAAATAGTTATCTCCTGTAGCAAGGCAGAAGTAACCCACTCCCAGTGCAGTGTTGAGGACACCAACCCACCCACAAAACTTTTGAGCCGAAAGGTGTACTGTCTACAAGAAATAGAATGACAAAGATAGAGCAAAGTCTGAGGGAATAGCAACAAATTACTGGTACAAATTGTGACCCATCCCATGGGCAAACACCAATACCTGACTCTATTAATGATGCTTTGTTATGCTTGTTGACAAAGTCTAGCATAATTGTCTTTTGAGAGGCTCCAACCAGCAGCTGACAGAAACAAATATAGAATCTCACAGCCCAACATTGGATGGACTCTTATGGATGAGTTGGGGGAAGGACTGAGGGCCCCAAAGAGGACAGAAACTCCACAGGAAGACCAACAGAATCAATTAGCCTGGACCCTTGCTGGCTACCAGAGACTGAAGGACCAAACAAAGAATATAAAGGTGCTGGACCTAGGACCCTCGCACATATGTAACAGATCTGTAGCTCAGTCTTCATGTGTGTCCCAAACAGCTGGAGCGGGGCCTATCCCTTAAGCTGTTGCCAGTCTGTAGAGCCAGTTCTCTTATCTGGGATGTCCTCTGTGGCCTCAGTGGGAGAGAATGAACCTAGCCCTGCGGAGACTTAATGTCCAGGGTTGGAGGATACCCAGGGGTCCACTTTCTTAGAGGAGAAGGGGGTGGGAGGTGGGGATGGGGGATGCAGGAGGAATTGTGTGAAGGGAGACTTGAAGGAGGGCAAAAATCAGGATGTAAAGTGAAAAATAAGTAAATTAATTAATTAAAAAATACTACCCCTCCAAAAAAAGAAAGAGAAAAGAAAAAAAGAGAAGCCTAGGAGATTAGTAAGGCTCAGCCCTTTCTTGTCTGTAAATCACTATATCCCCTACACAGGACTTAGCCCTAGGGAGGACCTGAAGGTCATATTCTGCACATTTGTTCTTACACTAGCTCATGTAACTTATGTTACTATTCACCATTCACTCTTATGCCAAAGCTGCCTTTCACTAAACTGAGAGTGTGTGTAGATTAAGAACTGCTATTGGGAGGGCTTTGTATTCCTGTGGAGACACTGGTATTCTTTCCCTGATGCTATGACATAATGAAAACCCAGATTAATTTCCTTCGACTTATAAATGATATGAAACTTTCTTCTTAATTCTAAAGTAATATACTCCTTATTCAACTTAAGTAAATATCTACACACACACACACACACACACACACACACACACACACACACACTTCACTGTAGTTCTCTTTTTAAATTTTAAACTCTTCCTTTGTATAAAAAGAGCACATATTTTTAAAATATGTTTTATGCTTGCTGAATATTTCCTGAATATATGTATTGCTTTCAGGATACATATATCTGTAAAACACATGTATAGTTTGCTTTCTGTTGCTATGATAAACACCATGATCAAAATTAACTTGTAGAGGAAGCAGTTTATTTTATCTTTTAAGTTATGTTTAGTCTATCATGGAGGGAGCTAAGACTGGAACTGAGAGGCAGAAACTGAAGCAGGAGCTAGTAAGATGTGCTACTTACTGGCTTGACGTTCCTCATGGCTTGCACTGCCTGCATTTTTATAGTACTGAGCACCACATGCCTAGGGATACCACCACCCATTGGGATACAGGGCCTCCCAACGCAATCATTAATCAAGAAAATGTCCCACATTGTCACCTGCAGGCTAATCTAATGAGGCATCTTTGAAACTGAGGTTAACTCTTCTCACATGTCTCTGACTTGGGCCAAGTAGCCAAAAACCAAAGAAAGTATCAATTATTATAGACATGTTGCACTTTCTCCCACTGATTAAACAGAGATCTAGAAAGAAACAGAACTAGTAAGGTACATGTACATCACCAAATTTAGTCTATGATATTATTTTCTTTCATGGTTGTATTTAAACCTTCTCTCATCACCAGTTTCTAAGCATTTCTTCTATTGTAAACCTGTATCTCTGTAACTCTTTGTATTGCTGGGTATAGTCTCATTCATTCATGCGTTCATATAAGAGAATTTGCTGGTTAAGAATGCTGTCTTGTTCTCTTTCTCTGAGTGTTAATAAAGTTCTTTAGATTAAAAAAAACTCGTGTCAGCAAGCTTGAGAACAGCAGTGAAAGGCTGAACTAAACAGTAAATTAGCTTACACTTCAGTATATAGTAATTAAAAGCCCATCACTTCATAAAGGTTATCGCAACACCTCTAACTGCCTAGCAGAACTCAGCCACCCTCAAAGATGAGATATATATTATTTCTGATCGATTTCCAGATAAGAAACTCCTAAACTTTCAATGACACCACAGTATTTATCTCTCATGTAGTGATGGATACCTCCTTACTTAGAGAGAAACTGATTTTTATCTAACTTATAGCTCACTTCCATCAACCCAATCCATTGCTTTGTAATTTCTTGGTGGAGGATGAATAACAAATGATTAGCTTTATTATCTATAAAACTATTGGATTTCAGGTTAGATATAATTTTAGATTAATATAAAGGAGACTTGAGAAATGTAATGAAATTTTGGTGGACTCAGAATCTAGAGTATCTACATCAATATTGCTTTATTTGAAATGTAACAAAGAATCCTGAAAATTGTGGTAAGGTGTTGGTATCTAGATTATATAAGGAATTTGGAAGAATATATCTGACTACTCAATCATATTTTTAATATTAATTATTAGTCTCTTCAAATTTAGCAAGAACTGGGTCTTTGCATGTAAAATTGGACACTTTGACAATAAAACATTGATATCTCACAATGCCCTCATCTCTATAAGTCACAGTTTCTCATTATGCTTAGGAAGACCCTCAGTGTGGTGAGAGTAGATTTGCTATGTGTTAAAGACTGTACTTGACTTTTTTGCAAAGTTAGAACTGTTCGTTCCATGTTTTTAAAACTGTTCAAAATGAGATTATGGTAAAACTGATAATTTCATGACGTGATAATGACTGCATAGTAAGTTTCTTTTTACACCTGTTGTTTGATGGCTAAGAGATTTATTTTTTATATATATCTTTGAATTCTTTTAAGCAGAAATGGTGATGGGCTGCTTCAGAAAAAATTCTGAATTCTCTATATTTCTAAAATTATACTTTTCTTGCTATTTTATAGATTAGTCTCTGTTCATGTTGCCCACAACAATGCATCAAGTGGAGCACCTTTCTGTTTTGCTGTTTTCTGGTTTGTTTTTTTTTTCTCATTTATACATAAAGCTCTTGCTGAAACCACATGGAAGCTAAGAAAGTTTGCTGGTGAGTAAATTATGTTTGTTAGAATTGGTGTATATAGGAAAGTTACGTACATCAGGCCTTTACATCAATTGCATTTTAAAAAGTCAGTGTTATCAGCGAACTTACTAAATCATTGTCTCTCTATATATTCAAATGTTCAATTTACATGGAAGTTGAGGTAGATTTTTAAAGAATTACTCTTGTAATCTCCAGAATTGTATAATTTTATTCTAATTAAGAGAATATCACTGTGCTGAGAGGTACCCTTGTCATGATTAGATTATAAAAATTGGCTTTAATATGGTCTGTGTAAAACTGTGTAAACATAGTGTTGTAAAAAATATATGATTATTTATAAAAATATTTATAGTTTACAGGAAAATAGAATGTGTACAGTGATGTCTAGGATTCTAATTTGGATCATTGACACATGTATTACAATTAAAGACATATAATTCACAATATAGACCAAATCTGAGAAAACTTGAATGATAATTGATTTTGATACATAGATTTGTAAGCAAAATTTTTCTCACAGATGGAATAATTTATAAATTTGAATTATGAAGACTAAATATTTAGTGTAAAGATTTATTGCAATGCTATACTGAAAAACGATGAGTGCTACTCATAACAAATGTATGAGTGTAGACAAAGCAGAAAATGAGGTTCACAAATGTAGGTGTGATAGTTAATGTTCATTATGAAGCTGATGTTTTTAGATTCATCATGAAACAAAATACCCAGAATGTGTTTAATAAGGTATCTTTAAGAATATGTAATAGACCAGAGAAGACCCAGCACCTTGGATGTAGGCTATACTATACATGGGCTTGATTCCCAATTGAATCACAAGTGGAAGAGGTGAATTACACTCTATCATTCATCTCTCCTAGGTTCCTGATTTTATACTCAATGAGACCAGCCACTCATGGTGCCAGGTCTTCCCCACCATGGTGGACTCTACTCTACAAGCCATCCCTTCCTTAAGTTGCTTTTGGTGAGTATTTTGTCAGTCAAAGGGCAGAAATTTATTTATTATAGCATGTTAAATTGCCATTTCTCGTATTCAAAAAATGGCTCAATGAATAAAGGCTCTTGCAGCTAAGCTTGATAACCTGAGTTTAATCTCTGGGGTTCACATGGAAGAAAAAGGGAACCTATTCCCATGGCTGCCTCTGACCTCCACATGTGTGCTGCGTTATGGACATGATTATATTCAGGTGCACATTTATAAATAAATAAAGTTAATAAAACACTATCTCTGAAGTGAAATGAGAATAATAAAAATCAAGAAAATAGAGTAAAATGACTGCAGTTACAATTTAAAATACTGTCGTATTTATATGAAAATTCTTAGAAAGTCATACTCCTCCTACTCTGAAAGTTATATTATTATCATAAATGTTAGTGAAGTATGTTTTTTAATTACGGTTTTAACTAGAAGATTTGGTTGAAATTTAGGTATTAAAACTGTTTTGAGACCTTGAGATGAGGTATTTAGTTTGAAATAGAATTTCAATGACTGAACATACAATAAAAATATATAATCAATTTGGTAAAATATTGACCAAAAGAGATAAAATATGTTTATTTATTTTGACAGCATTAAAGATTATGGCATTTTTCAGCAAAGTAGTTTAGCTGAAAGAATAGTAAATTTTGATTGCATAAAACCAAGCATCAGAAATAATAGTATCAGGAAAAAATATATTTTCATAAAATAATATGACTTAAAGGTAAATTTAAGTGCATTGTGTTGGAGACTTGGAAAGCTTTATTTGACTTGTAGGCATAATGTTATTGTTTCTTGCATTATTCAATTGTTGATTTCTGTGCCTCCATATCTGATTGCAGTTCTTCTGAGAATTTCCTGTGTCAAAGTTGTGTAAATAGGGCTTCCCTAATTGTTTCCTTATTGGTCAAGGAAGAGAATAGGACTAGACTTTTTCTCAGTCAGGGGAGGAGGGGAAAGAAAGATGAAGTGGAGATTCAGCCATGAGGAGAGGGTCCAGAGGATATCAAAGCAAACAGCTGGAGCAGAGAAAGTCATTAAATGCAAGTATCTCAGGGATTTTGACTGAGAGGTAGCCAGCCTAGTTTAGAGGATTAAATTAGATTAATACTGTTCAGCTGTTGTGCCTTAAAGCTGTTAAATAAATAAAGGAGTCTTATCTCAATTATTTGGGAGCTAGCCAAATTAAGCAAAACAACAACATTTATAAAATCTCCATACATAACACCATAACACCAAAAAGCGTCATAACAGTTAAAGATAGACTTGGATAAAATCACATTATGTACTATAAATCCAAAAAGAGTCAGGGACATTAATATAATAATTGAACACACCAAAAATGTGCAGGAATCTAAATTATGTTATAATTCCTATATAATATTTTAACAAAACAAAATAATCAAAAATAAACAGGCTCTGTTTCATAATTAGAACATAAGCCAAAATTATACAGCAAAGGCAGGTATTTTCATATATTGTCATGAACATCAAGCAAGGAAAGGCACTAGTCTTTGAAAGAATTTCACAATGTTTCCCATTTGAAATGCTTGGTGGACAAATCAAAGCCCAGCCAGCAAGTGATGCTGAACTGAAAGAGTGCAGCTCAGTGGCAGATCACAGGGCTTCACAGAGACAGCTGTGTAGTTGTGCTGAGGGATACTGAATCCAGCAAGCATGGGCAGGATTGGAAAGAAATCTATACATGGTTTAAAAGAAAAACTTTACTAGGAAAGGTTTAAAAAAATTAAACAAAAAAATCTATGCAATGTGAGCATTGAAGCAAATAGGAAACCTCACCATATTCCAAACGACAGATTTGGTGCAAACATGTCTTTTCATTAACATCATAGGAACTTGAGCATTGAGTACTTAACAAATTTTTATTCCAGATTCAGCACCATCATGGAAACAGAGAAATTCTAAATTCAATACACAAGTAACCCAACTCTTAAATAATTATAAAATTTGGAACTAAAGTAAGAATCAAATTTCTCTCATTAAAAAGAAAGCAAAGTGGAGTGATGCTTGAGTATAATCTCGCCTCTTTAGGGTGGAGGTAGGAGAATAATGAGTTCAAGGGTAACCTGGATGACAAGGAAAGAGAATCATGAACAGCAGACATAATGTGAGCACTACACATGGAAATTATGTTAGTGAAAAGTGGACCCCTTAAATGTACTGAAGAAAAGAAAAGGACAGGAATTGTCAACTTAGAAAACCATATTCAGAAGGGTAAGTGGTCCCATCCCTCAACCAAGAGCTGTGTCTAACCTCTGGATATGGTCTCTACAGGTTCTCTCTCCCCTTTGTTGGGTATTTCAGCTAATGTCATTCCCATTGCATCCTGGAGGCCCTTGCATTCCTGGTATCAGAGACTTTCTGTCAGCTACTCCCAGTTCCCCATCTGCCATTGCTACGCACCTCTGTTCAATTTCCTGACCCTCTGTACATCTTCCCCATCTTCTCCCAAATCTTACCTTGCCCCGAGTTTTTTCCTCTCCCCTTCCTCTCTTCCTCCCATGTCCCTCCCACCCTCTTTTTCTTGTGATTATTTTGTTCCCCCTTCTAAGTAGAACTGAAGCATCCATACTTTGGTCTTCCATCTTCTTCAGCTTCATATAGTCTGTAACCCAGAATTGCTCCTGTCTAAAGAAAATACAGGGACAAAGGGTGAAGTGGACTGAACGAAATGCCATCCACAGACTGCCCCACCAGAGGAATCATTCCACATGCAGTCACTAAACCCAGTCACTATTGCTAATGCCAAGAAGTGCTTGCCAACAGGAGCCTGATATAGATGTCCCCTGAGAGGCCCTGCCAGAGCCTGACAAATACAGAGTCAAATGCTCATAGTCAACCATTGGACTGAGCACAGGGTCCCCAATGGAGGAATTAGAGAAAGGACTGAAGGAGCTGAAGGAGTTTGCAATCCCATGGGAAGAACAACAATATCAACCAACCAGAACCCCCAGAGCTCCCAGGGACTAAACCACCAACCAAAGAGTACACATGGAGGCACCCATGTCTCCCCGTGAATATGTAGCAGAGTATAGCCTTATCTGGCATCAGTGGGAGGGGAGGCCCTTGGTTCTGTGAAGGCTTGATGCTAGGTCAGTGAGGCATGAGTGGGTGGGTGGGTAGGGGAGCGTCCTTATAGAAGCAGTGGGGAGGAAAGTAGGATAGGAGGTTTTAAGAGGGGAAACCGGGATGGGAATAAATTTTGAAGTGTAAATAAATAAAATAATTAATAAAAAATACAAAAAAACACAACTTCAGGATAAAGGTCTTTTAAAATCAAATAAGCATATATTTAGATAGTTTAAAAGTAAATTATTTATCATCACCAGAAGTAACTAAAAAAAAAAAATCCTTTTATATTCACACCTGTAAATCATATTTGTATTTTTTTAAATGCCAAGCAATTCACCTCTGTGTGGAAACTGATAGATGTTTTACACAGGTTAATTAAGTTAGGAAACCAACTACCCAATCTTAGCAGAGAAACCGGTTTGCAAGTACAGTGTGCTACTGTAGTGTTCATGCTAGCTGAAGGGAGCAGAGTGCCCCCAAATCCCTGATTGACATGCCTACAAACCAGTTATTGTTATGCCATTCTCTTCTGGTTTGGTAATTTGTTAGGTCAGCTTCTATAATTTGTCAGGATACTTTATTTACAATTACTGGCTAGCTCTGGAGGAATCAACTCATGTCAAATGAATGATATCTGGTGTATGAGGGTGTTGGGAAAGTTTTTTAGTGTTATATAATTAAGGCTGGCATGAAAAATAGCATATAATACACAGCTTACAAACTTCGAAATGCATCATTCATAGTTCTGGAAGCCAGAATGTTTAGTAACAGTACAGCAACAGACTCAGATTTAATGCTTTGGTCATTACCTTTGCTGTTAAGAAGTTTTTTGTTTGTTTGTTTGTTTGTTTCTGTAGTGGCTATTCCTGATTGTTAACTTGACTATATCTGAAGTGAACTACAATCCAGAATTAGAAGGCTCACCTGTGATCCAGATCTTCAGTTTGGAAGACACAAGTTTCAGGTGTAGTGGTATGCACACCTTTAATCTGGGCCACACATTCTGCTGGAGATCTACATAAGGACATTGGAAGAAGCAAGATTTGCTCTTCTTCGCCTGTGTGCCTTATGGGACTAAGCAACTGCTAGATCCTAGGACTTTCATTCACAGCTGCTGCTGACCATTGTTGGAGAATTGTACAACAGATTGTAAGTCATCAACAAATTCCCTTACTAAATAGAGACTACCTATAAGTTCTGTGACTCTAGAGAACCCTGACTAATACAGTTTCTGTAAGAAAGCAATGAAGTTCAGAATATCAACAAGGGAATCTTTGAAAATTTATATTCCAATCATTGGAAAATACAAAATAAATTGATGAATTTCCAAACACATAGAACATGGCAAGCTAAAAATATGATAGCATGAATAACTTTAGATTTATACAAAATAAGAGACTCTAAAATACATTTTCCCAAATATAAACAGCCCATGTTCAAATTCCATCCCTGCTTATTTCTACTAGACCTTCAAATGAGCATAAGTGCTCCTTAGGCTATTCCAAATAATAAAAGAAATGGGACTGGTAACAGATTCCTTATACAAAACAATGTTAGTATTAAATGGTAAGCAGGTAAAGGCATGACAAAACAAAGCGTCAATCTGAATGATGAATAAGAAGCTGAAATTCTCAATAACATACTTTATATCATAATCCTTAACATTAAAAATAAAGCTATATACAGCAAGAGTAGCCACTCTTATATTAATTGTGGAATGCTCAATGACTTTTTTCTAAAATTAACAATAAGAAGCACTGTTGTTCATCTCTCTAGTGTTATTGAGTATAGTACTCATGTTTTAGCCAGAGGAATCAAAAAAAAAAAATTAAAAGGGATTAGAATTGAAAGAAATTTTCACTATTTTGAAGAGATGTGTTCCTTCAAAAGATCTTGAGGAGGGCTTGTATGATGGTTTAACTAGAAAAACAAGTAGCATGAAAATCTGAGAATACAAAATAAAATCCTCAGAACCAGTACAAAGCAGGGTGGGTCTTGTATGTAAAACTAGTGTACAGGTAAATGGGCAGTGGTGACAAGAGAAACCCTGGTAGCTAGCAAGCGTACTACACTAACATACAACGTGAACATAAAGAGCCCCTCTCTCTAAAAGGTGAAAAGTGATGACCTATACAGGCTAACTTATGGTGGCAAAATAGGTATTGTAGTGTGTAAACACACATCACATCTTACAAATATACAAACTACTTTTTCGAAGACCATGAGGAGATCCTTTAGACTGAAAAAGATTTTCAGCCAAAACGTTATTGTTTTCACATAAAAAAGGTATTTGCTCTTAAATTTGATATCATCAGTTCAAACCCTGGGAAATAAACACATACATGTAAATGCACACACACACACACACACACACACACACACACACACACACACACACAAAAAAAAACTGACAATTTTAAAAGATTACTCATTCTTCAGTAATAGTCAACATGGTGAGGGAAAAAAGGAAAAGCATATTTTCACAATAACTACAATACTATCCAAAAAAATAAAAGTGAATCAAATACTTCTAGATTTAAAAATGTAAAGCATGGGGAATAGAAACTGTAGATGACATAGACAATGAAAATATCTTCCATGTTTGTGATAAGTAAAATTAATGTCATAGAAATTGTCCTATTACCAAAAGATTTAGTGAAATCCCTATGCCATGCTTCAGAGATGTGTAAAGCAATCCTAGAATACATATGGAGGCTGAAAGCACAAAATATCCTGAAAAGCAAAGCAAAAATAAGAAAAGGAGCAATGCTGGAGGTATCAAGATAGCTGATACTAGTGCATATCCAAAGCAAAACTGTAATATTACTGGCACAAACATGTATGCAGTGGACACAGAAGTAAATCTGCAGAGTTGGGTCCATCTGACTTTTCATAAATCACAAACACCACACTTTAAGAAAAGATCATCTCCATAAGAAATGATCCTTGTAAAACTAGGTATTCTAATATAGAAAAATGAAATCTCTGTATTTCTTCTAATGAACAAAAATCAGTTCAAAATGAGATAAAGACCCTAATATGAAATCGAAAACTCTGAGCATGTTTGAAAAATTTTAAGAAAATCTTTTAAGATACAAAATGGCAACCAATAGTTTGGGAAAGGATCTCTACCAACCTTACATCTGAAAAAGGGCTAAAAACCAATATATGCAAAGATCTCCAGAAATTAGATTCCAGAGAATCAAATAATCATATTAAAAATGGGGTAAAGAGGTAAACAAAGAATTCTCAACTGAGGAATATCGAATGGCTGAGAAGCACCTAAAGACATGTTCAACATTCTTAGTCATCATGGAAATGCAAATCTAAACAACCCTAAGATTGCACCTCACACCAGTCAGAATGGCTAAGATCAAAATCTCAGGTGACAGCAGATTCTGGTGAGGATGTGGAGAAAGAAGAAAACACTCCTCCATTGTTGGTGGGATTGCAAGCTGGTACAACCACTCTGGAAATCAGTCTCACAGTTCCTCAGAAAACTGGACATAGTATTACCTGAGGACCCAGCTATACCAATCTTGGGCATATACCAAAAGATGGTCCAACATACAACAAGGGTACATGCTTTACTATGTTCATAGCAGCCTTATTTATAATAGCGGAAGCTGGAAAGAACCCAAATGTCCTTCAACAGAAGAATGGATACAGAGAATGTGTTACATTTATACAACGGAGTACTACTCAGCTATTAAAAACAATGAATTCATGAAATTCTTAGGCAAATGGATGGAACTAGAAAATATTATCCTGAGTGAGGTAACCCAATCACAAAAGAACACACGTGGTATGCAGTCACTGATAAGTGGATATTAGCCCAAAAGCTCCAAATACCCAAGATAAAATTCACAGACCACATGCAGCACAAGAAGAAGGAAGACTAAAATGTGGAGGCTTAGGTCCTTCTTAGAAGGGGAAACAAATTACTCATGAGAGGAAATATGGAGAAAAAGTTTGGAGCACAGACTAAAGAAAAGGCCATCCAGAGACTGCCCCACCTGGGGATCCATACCTTATACAGTCACCAAACCCAGACACTTTTTGGATGCCAAGAAGTACTTGCTGACAGGAGCCTGATATAGCTGTCTCCTGAGAGGCTCTGTCAGAGCCTGACAAATACAGAGGCAGATCCTCACAACCATTGGACTGAGCACTGGGTCCCCAATGGAGGAGTTGGAGAAAGGACTGAAGGAGCTGAAGGGGTTTGCAACCCCATAGGAAGAACAACAATATCAACCAACCAGACCCCCAGAGCTCCCAGGGACTAAACCACCACAGGGGAGAGACACACGAATGGACCCATGACTCCAGCTGCATATGTAGCAGATGATGGCCTTGTTTTTCATCAAATGGAGGAGAGGCCGTTTGTTCTGTGAAGGCTCTATGTGCCCCAGTGTAGGAGAATTCGAAGGCAGGGAGGCAGGAGTGGGTGTATGGGTGGGGGAGCAACCTCATAGAAGCAGGGGTATGTGGGATGGGATAGGGGGTTTCCAGGGAAAAGGAATGAATTTCTAAAATTAGCTCTAACAATTCAGGAAATAATGTCATGAATTGACAAATGGGATCACCTAAAGTGAAAATCTTCAATTCTGTAAGTAAAAGAAATGTGTAAAGAAATAGACTAGAGAGTGAGAGGCAGCTTCTTTAGGGTGTTCACCTGACAAAGGGAATATATTTATTAAATTTTAAAGAGAATACACAAACCCAACTGATCCAATTAACAAATTGGCAAACTAAATGAATGGAATGTTCTCAAAAGTGTATGTATAACTAGATAATAGGTGGGTGACTGACAGTGATCTACCTGTATTTCTAGCCATCAGATAAATGCCATGAAAAATTCGAGAGTATGACTCCCAAATCAGTATGAGTATCATTAACAAAATTAATGATACCAAACACTTGCAAGGAAGCAGAAGATAAAATAACACTTAGAGTTTTCTGGTATAATGGTTGATTAGTAATTATTACAGAAATGAAAGTTCTTTATATATCTAAAGATAGAGTCACCATGAAATCAACAACCTAATGAAAGGAATCTAAGTCACCATACTACTGACATATATGCTTCTCTGTGTTTAGGACAACATGATTTCCTCAGACAGAATTGGGGAATGACATCTTAGATTTTTATTCCTTCTTCATATATTTTTAGTATACAGTAAAAAACAAAACAAAAAAGAACAGACAAAAACAGAGATGAAAGTGTGTCCAGCAAAGCCACACAGGGGAGAGAGACATATGTGACTGAAGTGGTCCAATTATATGACTTGCTTTTATAAATTTTTTTTTTAATTTCTTTCTTTATTTTTTTGATACTTTATTTACATTTCCAATGTTTCCCCTTTTCTAGGTCTCCAGAGACATGTGACTGAAGTGGTCAAATTATATGACTTGCTTTTATAAAATTTTTTTAAAAATTTCTTTATTTATTTTTTTGATACTTTATTTACATTTCCAATGTTTCCCCTTTTCTAGGTCTCCTCTTTGGAAACCCCCTATCCCCTCCACCTCCCCGCCTCTATGAGGGAATTCCACTTCCCACCCACCCGCCCACCCATTCCCATATTCCCACCTAGACATTCCCCTTTACTGGGGCCTCTAACACCCTCAGGCCCAAGGGCCTCTCCTCTCCCTGATGGCCAACGAGGCCATCCTCTGTCACATACGTGGTCCGAACCATGGGTCCCTCGATGTGTATTCTTGGTTGGTGGTCCAAACTCCAGGATGACTGGTGTGTGTGTGGGGGGGTCAGGTCCATTGATACTGTTGCTCCCTCCATGGGGATTCAAACTCCCTCAGCTCCTTCAGTCCTTTCTCCAACTCCTCCATCAGGGACCTCACTCTCAGTCCAGCGGTTACTGTAAAGTGAAACTTGGGCATTCTGAACTTTTGGGCTAATATCCACTTATCAGTGAGTATATACCATGTTCATTCTTTTGTGACTGTGTTACCTCGCTCAGAATGATATTTTCAAGTTCCATCCATTTGCCTGCAAATTTCATGAAGTCATTGTTTTTAATAGCTGAGTAATAATCCATTGTGTAAATGTACCACATTTTCTGTATCCATTCCTCTGATGAGGGACAACTGGGTTGTTTCCAGCTTATGGCTATTATAAATAAGGCTGCTATGAACATAGTGGAGCATGTGTCTTTATTACATGTTGGAGCATCTTCTGGGTATATGCCCAAGAAAGGTATAGCTGGGTTGAACACCTGGGTACGGGGGAAAAGTTCCTGAACAGAACACCAGTGGCTTATGCTCTAAGATCAAGAATAGACAAATGGGACCTCATGAAATTGCAAAGCTTCTGTAAGGCAAAGGACACTGTCAAGAGGACAAAACGGCAACCAACAGATTGGGAAAAGATCTTAACCAATCTTATGTCCGATAGAGGGCTAATATCCAATATATACAAAGAACTCAAGAAGTTAGACTCCAAAAAACCAAATAACCCCATCAAAAAATGGGGAACAGAGCTAAACAGAGAATTCTCAACTGAGCTAATTCTCAGGGCCGAGAAGCACTTAAAGAAATGCTCAACATCCTTAGTCATCAGGGAAATGCAAATGAAAACAAGTCTGAGATTCTACCTCACACCAGTCAGAATGGCTAAGATAAAAAACTCAGGTGACAGCAGATGCTGGCGAGGATGTGGAGAAAGAGGAACAATCCTCCATTGCTGGTGGGATTGCAAGCTGGTACAACCACTCTGGAAATCAGTGTGGCGGACCCTCAGAAAAATGGACATAATAATACCTGAGGACCCAGCTATAAAAATATTTTTGAAACTCATCACTATAACTGCTTTGGCATACACTAATAAAAAAGAGAAATAAATCTTGCTACTGATTACATTGCAGCTGATTCATCCATTCAGACCTCTCTACATACTTTATGTGCTTAGGTTCCCAATATAAATTTGTACACATTTGTAACTAATATGATTTCTGAAGGGCTGCACTGCCATTGTTAAATATATAGTTTTGTGTCTGGGGACTGTTTCTGACTTATTATCCCTTTTACTTGATTTAGGTGTAGCTACTCCTGATCCATGTTGGTAATATTTTTCAGAGAATTTCTTTTTCTGTCTTCCCTGTCAGTTTATATCTTTAAGTCAAACAATTTTTTTTTAGACAGACTATAGTTGAATCTTGTATAAAAAAAATCAATTTGCTACTTTGTATTTTTTGATAGGGCTATTTAATCCTTTCCATTTAAAGTAATCTTGGGGCCTGAGCAGTGGCTCAGCAGGTAACAGCACTTGTGAGCTCTTACAGATGGCCCAGGTTACTTTTCCAGCAACCACATTGGTGGGGTATAATCACCTGTAACACCATCTCAACAGAGATCCGAAGCCTCTGAGTTCCACAGGCACCTGCAGCCACATGCACGTACAGATGCACACACATGCACATACTTTGAGAAAAGTTATCAATAGTAAGGAGAAATAAGATGTCTCATTAGAGCACAGTCATTCTCTGCCTGAGTTCTATTTTCATTAATAAGTTTGTGTGTGGGGGGGTGGTTGTCTTTTCTGTCTGTGTGAGCAGGAGCATGTTTCTGGGAATCAGAAGCAACTTTGTAGCATTTGTTTGCTCCCTCCACCATTACATGGATTCCTCTGGATCAGAATCAATCTACAGGACCTGCAAGAAGATTTTTCCCCTGCTGGTCCCAGACCCAGGGAGGTGTTTGCTCTGTTCTGTTCCTCTTTCCTCTACTGATGTCTCACTGTTGTAGGTTTTACTTGTTTCATATTCTTACTTTTTCTCAGAGATATTGACTTTGTAATTATAACAGTGTTGTATGAAGTTTAACACAAAACTGAAATTCACACATCATTGTCAAAAATGGAAAATGGTTGATTGTGGATGACAAGTGCTATTCCTTTTAAAGTCATACATAAGCTGTACATGGTGGTGCAAACCTTTAATCCTAGAACTTGGTATTTGATATCAGCCTGGTCTACATACTGAGTTCTGGGATAGACTGGATTGTAAAGTGACCCTGTTCTAAAACAAAAACAAAAACAAACAAACAAACAACAACACAAACAAACAAACAAAAGAAAATGAAGCCAAAAACATAGATTATATCTACTGCTGCCATGTGACCCCTCAGCAGATTCTAAGTTCTGCTACAGCGACTGTATAGCATCTCTCCTATAGGTAAAGCCTTCAGCCATCTATCTGCATATAGCTATGCACTCCCAGTCAACTTAGGGCTCAGTGTTTCCCTTGGAGGATGGAGTGGTGTCCGTGTGGTTCCTGTGTCCACCACCACTGTTTAATGAAGCAGTGATCGCAGTTTAAACAAACTGCTGATGCTACTAAGGATGATGGCTTTCTGTACATCGGAGTCATTGTATTCCCTGAATGTGTCTTTTATTCCCTGTGATATACATTTACACAAATTACACAAATGACAAACTTCAAGTCCTGTCAGGGTAGTGTAATAGATTAATTCAGAAAATAATATATCACTGCAAGTTTGAAATGTATGATCCTAGCAAATTTTCTTCAGATGATTGTATCTTCGCTACTTAAACAGTAACATTTATTTGTGTGTGTGTGTGTGTGTGTGTGTGTGTGTGTGTGTGTGTGTGTGTGTGTGTGTTTGGTTTTGGTAGCTGTTATTCTTAACTATTCTTCCTATGATTTTACATGTGAGCTTAATTTGATCTTTCCACTTATTAATACAGGATAAATGTTATGTTTTACTTTATTTTTATTTATTTTATTAATTTTTTGTGACATGGTCTCTCTCTTCAGGTCTGGCTGTCTTGAGACTCACTATGTACAATAGGCTGACCTTGAATTCATAGAAATCCTCTTGGCTCATTCTTCCAAGTGCTGAGATTAAGTCTAGCACCACCACACCCAACATGTTTACATTTCTTTACTTTTATGTTTCGTCTATTAACCATAATGATAACATACTGTTTTCCTTGAATTATTACTCACTGTCTCTCCTCAAGGACTAGAAGAGATAAGCAGGAAGATGCTTGTTTTGATACAAGACTCCTAACAAATAATACTTAGAAGATGCTTAGTATTTGTTCTATTCATTAATACTCTTTAACTATCAAATGCTCTTGTTAGCAAATATAATGTGAAGCAATTTAAGCGCTTGTACAGTGAGCTCTGCCTTGACATGTCCTAGCAACATACTGCTGTAGTTATACTTCTGAGTTTTACTTCTCCAAATAAAATGTACTACAATTAGCTGTTGTTGCTCTTTTCATCTTCTGTAATTTTGTCTTAGTGTACTCTGTTATAAATGAATGAAACAATTTAGCTACTGATCTTTTCTTGTGCTTCACTGATATGGGAGGGGAATGAAATTGCATTGTGGTATGATTAGTGTGATTGAATTTCTGTTTATGACAGTTACTCGTCATTGCTATGTATTATATACATAATATATACATACATATACCAACACTCATATATATATATACATATATATACACACACACACATACATACATATATATACACACACACATACATACATATATATACACACATATATAATATTTAAATGTATGTTTTTGAAACACTTATAGGTATGTAAGAATGGGCACCCAATGGTCAGATGTTCTCCATATTTTGATCAGTTGTGATTTCTATTATTGTCTCTGTCTACTGTAAAGGAAGAATCTTTAATGAAGGATAAGAATTTCTTATATCTGTAGATACAGTAATAGCTATTAGAATGCAGATAAACAGATTTGGTGGCAGCAGTAGAGTCTCCACTAGGTTTCATACAGTTCATTCCTTTCCAGGTGTGAGTAGTTGGCTAGATTTACAATGCCAAGAGTGTATTCTATTCTATGTAGTGTAGTCAGAAGACTGCTGATCACTCCCAATACATAAGTGCCACTAATGTACCTTTGAGAAAGTCTCACCACGGTGGTCAGGGAACATTGCAGCAAAATACAAAGAACGTCTCTAAGGGCCAGAATTCCAAGATATCACATATTGCATCTTATTTCTCAACTTAGAATTCCTCTCAGATTCTGTTTTCAGGTATGAATTTATTACATAATATACCTTATAACAATGGATAATATATAAAAATATCAATAAATAAAAATCAGGCTGTTTGGCGAGGGTAGAAATAAAAAATATTTTAACTTGATTGGTGTGTCACTTACCCATCAATTGTAGCATTTGCATTTAATATTACATACTACTGGAAATCAATTTCCTAAGACACTATCTGTCTTTTACAACTTGGTTTTTAAATCCTATTCTCTTCTTTTATATATTTGCATACATTTTCTTTCCCAAATGAGAGTTAATTAAATTGGATATGCATGTGGGTATATGCGAATTATGCGCATGCTGTGTTATCTGTTTCTAATCCACCTCAGCTCTGGATGACAAGTATATGATGCCCCTTTCCATAGGTGGTATTAGACCTCAACTTCAGTTCCACAAGCTTACATAGCAAGAGCTCTTAAACATGGAGTCATCTACTGGTAATGGGTTGATCAGTTCCAAAAATATGATTTAGACACTAATATTTCTATTTTCAAAGTTTTTTTCCTTTTTTTCCTCATTATTTATTTTATAAATATTCTTTTATTTTTAATTGGATATTTTCTTTACATTTCAAATGTTTCCCCTTTCTAGGTCTCCCATTCAGAAATCCGCTGTCCCATTCCCTCTCCCCCTGCCTCTATGAGGGTGCTCCCCTACCCACCTACCCAGTCCAGTTTTCCTGCTCAGGCATTCTCCTACACTGGGGCATCAAACACTCTCAGGCCCAAGGGCTGCTCCTCCTACTGATGTCCAATAAGGCCCTCCCCTGCCACATATGAGGCCAGAGCCATGGATCCCTCCATGTGTATTCTGTGGTTGGTGTTTCAGTCCCCTGGAGCTCCAGGGGGATCTGGACAGATGACATTGTTTCCCCTTCCATGGAGTTGCAATCTCCCTCAGCTCCTTCAGTCCTTTCTCCAACTCCTCCATTGGGGACCCCACTCTCAGTCCAATGGTTGGCTTCGAGAATCCACCTCTGTATTTGTCAGACTCTGGCAGAGCCTCTCAGAAGCCAGCTATATCAGGCTCCTGTCAGCAAGCAAGAACTTCCTGGCATCCACAATAGTGTCTGAGTTTGGTGTGACTGTATATGGGATGAATCCCCAGATGTAGCAGTCCCTGAATGGCCTTTCCTTCAGTCTCTACTCCACTCTTTGTTTCCATATTTTCCCCTGTGAGTATTTTGTTCACTCTTCTAAGGAGCACTGAAGAAACCACACTTTGGTCTTCCTTCTTCTTGGGCTTCACATGGCCTGTGAATTGAATCTTGGGTATTCCAAACTTTTGGGCTAATATCTATTTATCAGTGAGTTTATACCATAGGTCTTCTTTTGTGACTGAGTTACCTCACCAAAGATAATATTTTCAAGTTCCATCCACTTGCCTGCGAATTTCATGAAGTCATTGTTTTTAATAGCTGAGTAGTATTCCATTGTGTAAATGTACCACATTTTCTGTATCCATTCCTCTGTTGAGGGACATTTGGGTTCTTTCTAGCTTCTGTCTACTATAAACATGGCTGCTATGAACATAGTGGAGGATGTGTCCTTATTACATGTTGGAGCATCTTCTGGGTATATGCCCAGGAGTGGTATAGCTTGGTCCTCAGGTAGTACTAAGTATTTTATTGTATCTACTTCCACTCTAAATGATGGTTTTCCCTTGTCTGAAATGAATAATAGACTCTTGGATGTCTTTTCTTTAATCTAATGTCTTTTATTTTTTCATTTCATTGGAGTGAGGCAGAAAGTACCCATGTAATTATGTAGCTGTAAGGAAATGGCTTAGTATGTCAGAAGGTTTGCTGTACAGACATGATGATCTCAGTTTGAATGATCAGAAAACACATAAGAAGCCATATGTGTTGCCAGGGGCCTGTTACTTAAGAAATTTTGGGCCATCTCTCTAGCAATAAAACTTTGAGGCTAATGTTTAGTGAGAGATTGTCTCAAAGAGAACAGGTAAAACGTGATGAAATATAAAAAGAGAAGTTGATATATGACTTCTAAATGTGCCAGGTAATGTACATTCATACACATTTACAAACACACACTATGACTGCATGACTAATATTGGGAAGTATGACTCCTGACTTGTAGAATTGAACAATTCCTGCGTGGCTTTAGTTAGACAGCTTATATTGTGCCTTTGCAACTAATAAACATATCTGTGGTTCAGGCTTGTTTCTTGATCCTTAGAAACAGACTGTTTATATCAAAGAGCTTTCATGTGAAATTTTATTTCTAAAGCATCTTTTACATTATAACCAAAATAGTTTTCAATATGATTCCTCCCCTTATGTAGTATATATGATTTAGCTTAGAATGTTATATGATTCCTTCAGTGACAGGGAACAATAAATGTGATGCCTGGATATACTGTCTCACTTGATTTCTGATGTATTTGACACATTTGTGATACATTGTAATGTAAGAATGATTATCTATTTAACAGAAAAAATTATGACTTTTCTCTGTTTCATATTAATTTATGGAAAATGTCTTGAACTTCACTAAGGTCATATTATTGGCAACAATCCCAGGAATCATTTTGGCCTGGACTTAAATCCATCTCAGGTTTCCAGGAAGGAGAGAATGGCCTGCTCAAGTCAGATTTTTAGGTTTTATATGACAACCACAGCTCTGACTTCTACTTTCAAACTTTGCTTCTTTGTCACATATTTAGGATTAACTTGTTCTTCTATAGAACTCTCCAAGTTCATTGTAGCTTCAAGATAATCAGTATTTTTCTTCCTTTCTTTTCTTTTATCAGCACATGGGAAGATGATAAATTGATGTTTATAGTGCTCTTGAAGATAAAGATTTTCAGGATGCTAGATATGTGTTGAGCCTAGTATAAGTCCTAGACATCATTCTCCATGATAGCCCTACTAATGGAAAGGTTAGCTACTTCAATTTCAAACTTTCTATGCCATTTAATCATCCTATATAACTGCAAGAGTTACTTACATATCTAATTTTCATTGATTTAATATCTCTCATGTTTCATTCCTTGGATGGAAGATCACTGTTTTTCAAATCTTTTGTATCTTCTGGAGGTTAAGATGAATCTGTTCTCTGGAGATAGCCGCTGAATTAAATATTTCAGTCTCCTCTTACATATCTCATAATGGAAAGCAATGAACAAAACAGACACATAAATACTCCTTCTATAAAGATGATTTTATGAAGTACAAGTTTTCCATTGTGGCCTTTAACATTCCATACACGTCTGGGCAGTGGTTAAAGGTGCAAGCTCATCATTCTATTACAATAAGGATTAGAAAGTAGACAAAGTTAAAATGTCTAGTGAATGTCCTTTTCATCTCCACGAATGGCAGGGCTCTAATGGATGGTTATTTACATAATAAAATGAATGTCATTCAAAATGTCTATATAGCATCAAAAACGCGAGATGCTAATGAAAGAAAATTTGTGAATAAGGTGCATTTTATTTTCAGAAAATATGTTGTACTTTGAAAAATAATCATATGTGTGCCCATTAGAATATGGAATCATTATGTGTTCTGTGTCAATGAGAAGATCATATTAGTTAGCCCAAAGTGAATAATAGTGGTTCAGTAAAATTTGTGAGAACATACATGACATTTAACCATTTTTGAGACGGATCCTATTTCAACCACGTTTGTTTATGAATCTTTCTATGCATCTGTTAAGCAGACTGATGACACCTACTCATTTTTGGCACACATTTGTGTAGCTGCAATTTGGGTTCTATTCTTTTTCAGAGAATTATTTTCAAGAGAGCGAGGCAGAGATAAAGAGAGATAGAGACAGACAGAGACAGAAACAGAAACAGACTCAACTTTTATGTTACTTGGAATTTAGGGTTTGACTTATGATTTTAAAATGAATGTAGTATTTCACTAGTTGGTATGCCTGCGACATGTGACTCTTATTTAGTTATAGATTTTTGATAAATCCTAGAAAAAAAGGGGTTTATAAATATTGGTTGGCTCTTATTTTTGCAACTATAGAATTCCCTGACTTTCTCATTGCTGTAGCAATATCAGTAACAGGAAAAGTCACATATATATCAATGTTTTTTTAGAAAAACATGTTTGGTGAGGTATTACTGAGCTGTCTATTATATCTGCATTTGAAAAGAAAATGGAATTGTGGTCTAGGGCACAGTGCATCATGAGGAAATAATGTTGACCAACAGGGCAATCAAAAACGCCAATTAAAAAACCAAACATTAACAGAATAATTATGAAACCTGTTAAGAAGAACTTGAGCCCTTGTGAAACATTTGTCTATAATAGGGTTCCTATACCATTATACAGTTAATATGCAGGTATGACTTATTAAAATACTTTAGAAACTTGCAGTGCTTAGTATAAAACAAAGCCTGCCTTTGCACTGAGCCATGTTATAGGTAACACAGTTTAACCTATTCTGTTATAGCTCCTCTTGCAATTGCTCATTCAGTTTTACTTTCTGAACCACACCTTTATCAAACCTCTAACCTCTATGTAATGTTGTAGAAATGATCACATTGCATTCATTTGGCATTAATACATGTGTAAAATAGCACAAGAATTCACAAGCACTGTAATTAAAATACTATTAATGGATGAACATTCAACATGATCTCTTTTCTGGTTCTAGTTAAATATAGAAATACATATATTAAAAAGATATGTTATTTAACGTGTTAATTTTATTTTTTCCACAAGAAGCTTCTTTCATAAGAGTGATTCAGTTCAAATTAAAATTACCTTACTAATATTGATTTTGGTAGCATGAATAAAAATAAGCCCCTAAACATTAAATATTTATAAAAACCCATTATATGTGTTTATTCACATATATACAATTTATATAAGTAAAACCCATGATCTATCTATTTACCAATATCTTCTACCCTTACTGAAATTCTGATATAATTTTCATAGTGTCTGTTATAAGTATTTAGAAGAAAACACTTAAGGAATTCCTATGAAATTTACTGAAATTCCCCTCCTTCTTAAATGTATTATAAGTTAAATCTTTATCTGATTTAGGGTTTTTAAGAAGATCTGAAGAGACACAACTTGTAAGCATGCATATTACCCTTAATCCTATCATTTTAATACATATAGATACTATTTTTCTTGAGTACTTATATCTGACTTTAAATATTATTGATTTTTTTTATTTTATTTGTGGAATTAGGTTTATCTGATTTGGCTATCTCCTGGGATAGTGTGCAAAATTCTTACAGAATATATAGTTCCCAATGCAGAATTCTCAATATGTAAAAAAAGAGACCCTGATTATTGGGTCAGTAATCTGGTATTTGAAAACTCTCCTGTAGATATGAGCTGTATATAATAAGAATTATCCTAATACTGATACTAACTAGGAATTTGTGACATTGATTCAAATCTTAGATAAAATTATAAACTTGTTATGCAATGACTCATATTTCTCTGGCCAAGACATTTTCTACCCATATTTTCCATCCTCTGGAGTACATGAAAACAGTTATTAAAATAAAGCTATATTAAAAATGAGAACTCATGGGCAAGAGGCCACAGAAAAGGGCTTAAATATTTTATGCGTAGTATTAAAGTATCACACAATTTGAGATCATTTTCTGTTCTTAGTTTGTCCTTCAGGGTATAGGAGATACTAAGTCATCTATTGAGTTATTCAGTGACTCTTTAAATGAAGAAAATAGACTATGTGACCATAAATAATTTAATTGCAGTTTTACTTAATACATTTTGTTTGAAATAACAAGTGAATCTCAGACAATTATAGAACCAAAAATTGTCAAACTAACAGTGAAGTGACAAAATTATATATATTTTGCTTTGAGATAAACAAAATCAAATACCATGGAATACTAGGGTGTGTGTTTATGATGGGATGTGGAAAGAATTATAAGACGTGTTCACCCAAATGGAGAGTGTTTGTAAAAGTTGTGTTGAACCTTGTTGCTTGGTAATCCAAACAAAAATTATGAGAGATAGTACGATGATATCTTCCTGGCATGGATGAATAGTGTTGTGTATTACAGCTATGCATTTTGTTACAAATAAAAATAATAGTGTTAGACATGAATGGTCACAGACATCCCAGAGGCTTCCAAAGCAGCACACAATCTTTCGTGTCTGCCTGTTTGCCCGTCAGAACTGGATAATAAAACTGTATTTCTGAACATAGCACAGACCTTGGATTTAAGACAGAAAATAGAGCTGAAACTGAGTTGAAATTCTGTGCTTGCTAGCTAGGTTTTAGTGTCAGAAGGTGCATTATTGGTTGTTGTGGAAGAAAGCACCAAGTAGTTTCAGCCATCAGAGTATCATGTGAAAGATGATACCATCCTCTCAGGGATAATGGGCCCTCTGGTGTAATATTTATCCTTTAGAGAACAACTTATGAGCTTTTATTAATCAATTTTACATTAATTCCTAGGCTTGTCCTTGTGTTTTAAAATGTCTTTCTTAAAATTCTTTGATTCTGCCTTTAAAAGTGATGTTTTCTGTTAAGTAACTGCATTGTAAAACTCACATTGAACTCTATATAAGTATATAAAGTTATTATTCTTCAATTCAAAACAAAATTATTTTGGGAAAACCACATCCAAGAAAGCAGCAACGCAAACACTCATTAGGATGTTCCTGACCAATTTCATAGCACCTGCTTTTGCTCTTGTTGCTTCTGTTAGGCTATGTTTTCCAAACTTTTCTTCCCTGTATTGGATTTGTGTTCTTTCTCTTTTATGCATGTACAAAAGCTAAATTATTTCATTTTACATCTTCCTGACAGTACCTGGTGAGATATTGTCTTAATCAAGCTTGTACCTGGAACACATATTGCAGAACTGTGAGAACCTTAATGCTTATAAATAATTCACGCATTTAGTTTGGCCAAGAATTTATGTCAGTGCATAGACCATGATGTGATCATAGGCAGAATTCATTTATTTCTCAAAAAAATGTACTGATTCAGCAATAAATCTTAAAGTTACCACCCACACACTTACGGTCATTTGATTTTCGACAAAGGAGCTAAAACCACCCAATGGAAAAAAGACAGCATTTTCAACAAATGGTGCTGGGTCAACTGGCGGTCTACATGTAGAAGAATAAGAATTGATCCATTCCTATCTCCCTGTACAAAGCTCAAGTCCAAGTGGATCAAGGACCTCCACATAAAACCAGATACACTGAATCTAATATAAGAGAAAGTGGGGGAAAGTCTCGAACACCTGGGTATGGGGGGAAAGTTCCTGAACAGAACACCAATAACTTATGCTCTAAGATCAAGAATCAACAAATGGGACCTCATGAAATTGCAAAGATTCTGTAAGGCAAAGGACACTGTCAATAGGACAAAACAGTAACCAACAGATTGGGAAAAGATCTTATCCAATCCTACGTCCGATATAGGGCTAATATCCAATATATACAAAGAACTCAAGAAGTTAGACTCCAGAGAACCAAATAACCCTATCAAAAAATGGGGAACAGAGCTAAACAGAGAATTCTCAACTGAGGAAATTCGCAGGGCTGAGAAGCACCTAAAGAAATGTTCAACATCCTTAGTCATCAGGGAAATGCAAATCAAAACAAGTCTGAGATTGCACCTCACACCAGTCAGAATGGCTAAGAT
>CM052708.1:10196746-10226875 GCA_028551405.1 Uromys caudimaculatus
AGAAGATGCTCCAACATGTAATAAAGACACATGCTCCACTATGTTCATAGCAGCCATATTTATAATAGCCAGAAGCTGGAAACAACCCAGATGTCCCTCATCAGAGCAATGGATACAGAAAATGTGGTACATTTACACAATGGAGTACTACTCAGCTATTAAAAACAATGATTTAATGAAATTGCAGGCAAATGGATGGAACTTGAAAATATCATCCTGAGCGAGATAACTCAGTCACAAAAGAACAAACATGGTATGTACTCACTGATAAGTGTATATTAGCTCAAAAGTTCAGAATACCCAAGTTTCACTTTACAGTAACTGGTGAACTGAGAGTGAGGTTCCAGATGGAGGAGTGAGAGAAGGGACCGAAGGAGCTGAGGGAGTTTGCAGCCCCATGGAGGGAGCAACAGTGTCAACTGGCCTGACCCCCCCCCCCCCGTCCTCCTGGATGCTGGACCACCAGCCAAAGAATACTCTTCGAGGGACCCATAGTTCGGACCACATATGTGGCAGAGTTTGGCCTTGTTGGCCATCAGGGGGAGGAGAGGCCCTTGGGCCTGAGGGTGTTAGAGGCCTCAGTAAAGGGGAATGTCAAGGTGGGAATATGGAAGTGGGTAGGCAGGTGGGTGGGAGGTGGAATACCCTCATAGAGGCGGGGAGGGGGAGGGGATAGGGGGTTTCCAAAGAGGAGACCTAGAAAGAGGGAAACCTTGGAAATGTAAATAAAGTATCAAAAAAATAAAAAAATTAAAATTAAAAAAATTTAAAAAATTAAAAAAAAAATCTTAAAGTTACCAAATATGTTTAGCGTACCTTTGAGAAAACAAAATGCTATGGGAAAAAAGTGCTGACCTTACAACCTCAAGTATCTTGAAGGGGAAGGTAACATACCCGCTTATTTCTAAGCACCTATAGTAACTGATGTTTTGAAGATTCCTATTTACTTTTCTCAAATAATTGAATTGATCAACATATGTTTTTCTTTTTTAACTCTTAATAAACACCTTTTACCTTACTTCATACTTCATGTTGCATAGTAATAACTGTGTACTCAAGAAATCCAGTCTCTGTAGTACCAGAAATTCTTTTTTGATTAAGGAAAAATACCATGAAATTGTAATTAATTTTCTGATACCATTAATTCTGATGTCATTAATTAAGATTAGGGCAGGAAATGTACTAAACTGACTTTAAAACTGAGGCAGCTTGTTAAACCAAGGAACAAGAAAAAAGTAGGTAAAATAATAAGAAAGCAAGACTTTAGTATAAAGCCATAATTAAAAATATGTCAGTGATGTACTTCCTGAGTTCTAGATATTTGACAGTTATGCTGCTGAAATTCTTTATTGTATAGATAAAAATTGTTCATACTAATTTTATTTCCAGTCATATTTGCATTCTTTCTTCAGCAAGAGCCACAGTGGCTATGTCTTTAAGTACCTATAAATGATGCCACTATGCAGCTGTGCCATGAACAGTTGCTGACAAGGGTCAGTAACTACAACTTTATTCAACAATCCTGATGTTTGAATGTGAATGGAAGTAATACATAAAAATATTAGATACATATCCTGTTTCTTGATGGAACTGGCTATATAGAGCTGCTGAGAGCAGTGTTGAAGTGTCTAAAGGGCATTGGATAATATGGAATAATTATAGATTAAAATTACCTTTATCATAGTAGTGTAATGAATATGTCAGTAGGGAAAATATATAAAAAGAAAAATTACTGTCAAGATAGAATAATAGGTTCTACTCTAACTTACAACTCCTTGAAGAAATTGATGGCAGAATTTAAAAAATAAATTTTAAGTTTGCAATCTTAAGTTCTGTGGTAAGGGTTTCATGGTTATGTTGGAAATATAGAGGTATATGAGAAGCCAGCGAATGGAATGAGACTGGCCAGTTTCAATGTTTTCTTTAAAATTAGACAGCTGTAGTCTTATAGAAGTGTACTAGGGCAATCTACGCCATGTACAAAGCTCATCATTCCTGGGCTATGCATCTCAGGTTCTTGGTCACCCTGTCAACGTGAGGTATGGAATTAATCCTGTGGAGTGGGTCTTAAGACAAAGCAGATATTAGCTGATTACTTCCATAAGCTTTGTGCCATCATTACACGAGCATATCTTGCAGGCTAGATACCATTTTAGATCAAAGGTTTGTGACTGGGTTGATATTTATATTTCTCTTTGGATAGTCTGCAGAGTACCTTTCTGTTCCAAAGACATGAATATGAAGAAGAAGAGATGATGGCTCTATGCAGTCACCAGATGAAATTCTCCATTTTGACTGAGCTGTGTATGTGTTGTCTTAAGTAACTGTGCTTTTCTCTCAGTTTATGGAGGGCAACTTATAGTCTGCACTTAGGTGAAATTGTTTGGAGATACCCATGGGACCCCTTTGTCCAACAACTCAATTAGCCTTCACTTGATGACCCGAACTGTCCAGTTGGGACTCTTGTCTTTCCCATTATTTGGTAATTTTTTTCAGATATCTTTGATATATATTTATATTTTAGGATGTTTTTACTCTATTACCTTTCCATGTTTCCCTTAAATGACCCTTTTGTAGCCCATCTGACTGTAAGCTTCTTTCTCTTTTCTTTTGCTTTCTTTAATTTCTTTATTTTTGGGGTGGGGGATTTTTAATTATTGATTCTGTTTCACTAGTATTTATAGGTCAGTTTAAATTACCTTTCTGATCTTGATTTAAATTTGGTGATATGTTACAAGAAAATTATCCACTTTTTTTCCCCCAATTTGGTGGGATTAAAAGTATGTCTTGATGATTCTTTGGATGATGCTTTGTCTTCAGTTTCATTTTAAATGTGTGTATTTGTTTGTTTCTACTTTGATACTTTGCCTGAGTTTGAAAAGTTTCTGTTATCTACTCTTTTTGTTCTTGAACTGTCAGATGTATTTTTAAGTTATTAGTGTAATTTCTCTCCTATGTTTGCATGTAGGTAATAAATGCTATAAATTTCCCTCTTAGATCTACCTTAATCGTGTCCCATAAACTTTGGTTATCTTCAGTATTCATTTCTGTCCAATATTGTAATGTTTGTCATGTATTTTTAAATTCCATTTTAATCTATTTTTATTCACCATTAAGCTGTTCCATTTCCTTGCATCTATAAGCTCTCTATTGTTTCTGGGTGCGTGTGTGTGTGTGTGTGTGTGTGTGTGTGTGTGTGTGTGTGTGTGTGTCTGTGTTGTTTTGTTATCAATTTTTTATCAGATGGAATGAGGGTGTGATATTCTTTCAATTTTCTTGTATCTGTTGAATCTTGTTTGGAGTGATATATTCTGTACATATCTGTTAAGTCCATTTGGCGTATGACATCAGTTAGCTCTAGCATTTCTCTGTTTATTTTTATCTGTGGGACCTGTCTATTGGTGAGAGTAGGGTATTGAAGTCTCCCAGTAGGAGTGTGTGAGGGAGGACCCATGTTTGATTTAACCCGTCACTGTAATGGTTCCTTTATGAATTTCTGTGGCTCTTTATTTGTGAACACACATCAATAATTCCAATGTCCTTCTGATGGAAATTTTCTTTTGATGAGCACTTCCTGTTTTTATCTATGTCTTCTGGTTAGTTTTATTTTAAAGTCTAATTTCTGTGCTGCTAAGTGGCTATACCAGCTTGGATCTTAGGTCTATTTGCTTGTGCTATCTTTCTTCACCCTTTTGTCCTGCAGTGGTGCCTATCCTTGATGTTAAGATAGGTTTCTTGGATGCAGCAAAAGGATGGCTCCTGTTGTAGTAAACTGTTTTCCTCCCAGCCCCAAGCTCCCAGAATAACAACTCACACTCAATATAATGTTACAAATACCTAGGCCAAATAGCTAGTCTCATTCCTGACAAGCCAATAATGTAAAATAACTCATTTATACTAATCTACATTCTGCCATATGGCTGGTTACCTCTGCTCAGATACCACGCACCTCACATCTTCCTTAGTGACTCCTCATGCTCTTGCTCTGTCCCAGAATCCTTTCTACCTATTGGATGTCCCACATTCTATTCTGTACTTTCCTATAGGCTATAGTGTTTTTTGTTTTTTTTTTAAACAGGTGATACATCCCTACCATACACAAGAAATTCTCTCTACATCTTGTTTTTGATCCATTTTCTTTCTCTCTCTCTCTAGTCTCTCTCTCTCTCTCTCTCTCTCTCTCTCTCTCTCTCGGTGTGTGTGTGTGTGTGTGTGTGTGTGTGTGTGTGTGTGTGTGTGTAATTGGGTAATAGAGACAGTTGATGATAATAGGTAAAGATTAACAATGTTGATGGTTCCTATGTTTTGTTTTTTTGTGTGTTGTGTCGTTTGTATGTATGTATGTATGTATGTATGTATGTATGTATGTATGTATATATGTATATATGTATGTTTGCTTGATGTCTTTTTGTGGTATTACTTATTCCTTCTTTAGTTGTGGTTGACTTCTTTAGGTTGGAGTTTTATTTCTAGCACCTTCTGAAGGGCTGAATCCGTGGATAGATTTTGCTTGAATTTGGTTTTATCACGGAATGTCTTATTTTCTCCTTGTTTTGTGATTGAAAATTTGGTTGTGCATAGTAACCTGTGATGACATCTCTCATTCCTTAAATTCTATAGAGCAGCTTTTTACTTGCTATTCTGGTTTTATGGGTTTCTATTGTGAAATCAGGTGTTATCTAATGTATATTTTTATATGCTATTTTGTCTTTTCTCCTTGTGGCTTTTATTATTCTACTTTTTTCTGCATTTTCAGTGTTTTAATCCTTGTATGCTGAGGGAATTTTCTTCTATTTTCCATTTGGTTTTCTGTATGTGTCTTATACCTAGATTAATATCTTCCATTTCATCTAAGATTTTGTTGAAAATATTTTCTCTGCCTTTTACCTGGGTTTTCTTCCTTTCCTTTATTCCTATTATTTTCAGATTTGATCTTTTCATAGAGTTCCAATTTTCCTGGATGTCTTGTTCTAAATAAATGTATGTATGTATTCATATATATGTATATATATACATATACAGACATATTTCTTTATTAGATGCTTCCTTTGTTATAGCCTTCTTCAATAAATTATATGAATATTATATTATACACATTATTTCAACAAATATTTGTATGGATAGATTGATTTTTACTTTCCATGCTCCAAAAGATATATCAAATAAAGAATTATGTTCAAATTAGAATTTAACTTTAAAATTCTGCATTCACTGTATCACTAAACCATGTACTATATCATAGTGGTATGTGTAATGTTACTATAAGGGTTGAATATTTAAAACTCAGTGAGGTTTTGCTACATTATGATGGTATTATTAATACAACTCATAGAAATCACTAAGATTTGAATTTTCTGCAGAATAAAAATTATACTACATAGGTGTATAACAATTGTGTTCATATGAACATTCAATATGAAATAATTGGCTTAGAAAAAAGACATATTTTATAGTAGAAAATATTTTGACAGTATGGAGCCTGATGAATGACAGTAGTTTACCCAGATGTCAGGAAAAGCATCACAATGTATGAATCAGTGAAATTCATAATATTGGCATTACTCTAGAAATAATATGAATGTTAATATTGCATGCCCAGAGTGAGAAATTTTTACCCACCTGATGGGGGCTGTTTTTCACAATTGGACACTAATAGGTACTGAAGTCTATAATCAGTGAAATGTTCATAATCTTTTCTGTGATTCTTAAGAAAGACACTAAATTGACAGATGTATATCTATTTAGGTATATGGATATGTGTATGTTTGTATGTATGCATATGGGCAAAAAACCAGTTATATCATGCTTTCTAAACTTGTCTGCTTTCAGTTATACCTTTAAAGAAGAATAAATAGGGCCATGCTATTTCTGAACTTCTCAATGATAACCATTTTGATATGTACTGAGAAAGCACAAATATTTGATATTGCTGAGATATGAGTCTCTTACCCTCCTCTGAACATCTCCTTGTTTTAAATTTCCTTATTCCCTTAAATTATTTAAGTAAATTATAATTACTTTGATATTTAACAATTATTAATTTAAAACAAAATATCTGACTGTTTATTCCAAGAGAGTCTTTTAAAGGGGAAGGGGAAGCATCTCTAAATCAGAAGTTTCAGTGTGTAGGAGTATCCAATTTTTAAATGTTTCTCAGGTAGTTCCATCAGGTTCGTGAAAAAAAAAATGGTTCACCAAGCAAGCAGAAAGTAAATAAGAACTATCAAAAGTTTTATCTTGAGTGGCCCAATTAACATTCTCAAACTGATCCGTACAGACAAATAAATCCTCTACAGCCCTTAGGAGGCTGGAGTGCTGGAAGTCAAATACTGGGTTCAGAGGCAAGGGAAGTAGCTTATGCTGGTCCTTTGGTTTCCTATAATAGCTGATTTCACAGGATGTTTACTAGGATTGTGTATCTGATGCTGTGAGTAGTTGTGTCTCCTGGGAGACATTCTCAGTAGAAGGAATGTTAAATTTATCAGGACGGTACATCTTTCTTTTCCGGAGAAGTAGCAGTAGCAAAGCTAGGCGTCTATTTAAAATAAGAAATAGCTTCAGGGGAAACCTACAGGGAGAGGTGATCTTTGGGGGCAAAACAATTTTGCTGTTATAGTTGGATTTTTCCCTTTGTTCTACATCAAGATCTGAGCCTCGGAAAGGGCAGTAGAAAATCTTTAGCAGGGCTTCCCTTTATTTTCCTTAAGAATCAGGGATATTGTTCTTGCTTTCTTATTTATAAAACTGTATCGATGATTTTTATTGCTCTGCTTGTAAATTTATCCTAATTTTCATGTTCTGTTCTGTTTAAATTGCAATACAATATGCCATGTAAATATGTAAATAAATAGATCCCTGCATTATGCATACGTGTCAAGAGTTGAGAAAACTGAATCTAGTATGTGCCACGCTGGGATATTTAGTAAAGCATCTCAAAAGAGAATAGATGATTTTCAAGGTGGTACTTATCAGACAGTGTTCAGGGACTTTGGCTCTTGAGTCTTCACTGCATGTCCAAGTCCAAACTTTTATATCTTCTCTTTATATGACATTGAGTGATTTCCTTTGGCTGATTATTTGTCCTTATTTGGAATTGACTTGATGAAATGATGTATGTTAGACAGGCCATTATATTAGTTCTGGTAATGTAAAAGTAACTTTTATTCACCTGATGCATCTGTCTGCTAACCTAAGCCTAGACTGTTTTCAACCTCTGAGACTGACTGAGAATAAGCAGTAAGCGCTTTCTGAATTCTGGCTGGCCAGTTCAACCCAGTTGTTCTGGCTCAAATTCTGCTCAAAGCTGACTGATTAAAACAGGCTTCTCCCAGTTCTGACTTATTCTGCTTGCCTCAAACCAACTCTAGCAATTTTTCTAATTTTCTGGCTCCTTCTCATTCTCTGGTTCATTCTATCTTCTTTACCTGTGTCTAGCTAGTTCTCTGTGCAACCAGTCTGTAAAACTGTCCTGTTTTTGGTTTGTTTGTTTGTTTTTGTTTTTGTTTTGTTTTGTTTTGTTTTTAAAGCCTTCTCTCTCACTGCAGTGCTCTTAAATAACTTCTCTTTCCTGTACTGTTCAGGTGAGATTTGGGAGTATCTATCCTGTCAAATCTTTCCCTGATTCATAACTTTGTACCTCAATTAGGTATCATTGTTTGAGATTAAAAGTGTGTACTAAAGACATGTCTATTGTTTAGCTACAGCACCTATGTTGCTGGATTCAAATTCCTCTACTTGGCAAAGTTATGTAATAAGCCCAAGGTTCTTATATGCCAATATTTGCCCCACAACCAGTAAATTCAAGTACATGTATGATTCATATTTAGAAAGGTTAATGGAATATCGAATTAAGTTGAAACATACTGGCATATGAAGAATAATAATGATAAGTACAGACCTTCTTCCTTGTCAGAACAAATGTGGAATCACTTTAAGAAATTAGTTTCAAGTCAAGAAGAATGTAACACAAAACCTGGCTTAGTAAATACCATGATTTCTAACTACTGGCAAGCTTTACGCAATGCCCACCATAATTTCTATTGCTGTCAAAATCACAGTTGCTCCTATTTCCACACTAAGCTGCCCAAATTCATGATGGAAGAAAATTCTATATTTTACTTAGATAACACTCAAAGTAAAAATGTATATGTTACTTGTTCATTTATTTACTGTGTTAACAGAATATTTTTTTCATGAAATTAGTAAAAGTTAATAGGAGATAGAGATGACAGAACATAGCATGCAAAGGGAACACAGTATTAATCAATGGCAAAATAGACACTGCTGTTTGAATGTACAAATCAAAAGTATAGTGTTTAACAGTATTATAGTTTAGTCTGTAAAAAATGTTAGGTGAATGAAACCCTTCATAACTTCGAAAACTCTATTGTTTAATATAATAGAAATGCACACTATTGCTTGTCTTACTTTGTTATCATTTTCCTTGCAATAAAGTATGTAATCATGATTAAAAAGGTGAGAAAGAGAGAATATACAGATGTCTGTGAAGCAATTAGAATGACAGCGGTCATGGTGGGACTGAAGATTGTACTCTTAGGGGACATGCAGAGCAAACATTTTATATACTTCCACACAGATTTTTTAAAACCTAGTAGGATATCTAAGGAGAGAAGCTAACGTCTGGGAATTTATTTTTCAGTGCGGTTGCAATGCACTACCAATAACCTATCAACCATGCAAAGTCATTGCATTGTTCTTGGTGCACATCAGAATCTGCTTCAGTGGGTGACTGCTGCCTGTGCCCTGGACAGCCCGCTGCCAGTCGCCACTTGCCCTTGGGAGCTGGATGTGAGGTAGCACAGACTCAATGGCACAGACTCCGCAAGCAGGTGAAATGCAGCAGCATGAATCTGAATGCTGCTCCAAGCTCCTTTAATACCCTCCACCTGCACCCCATTGGTCCCAAGAAAGAATCTCTTCTAAACAGCAGTTCCTGATTGGCTCGCATGGTCTGTGTCAGCAATCTTTGGTCTCTCATGCAGTTCTCATTTAGGACCTCCAGCGTGGCCCCTGGCATTTATGCAGAGACAGCCGCACTGTTCCTTCTACAGCTGACAGAAGAAATTCATATTTATTGCGGTATGCCTCCAGGAACTGTGTTATGCTCAATAAAATTCTAGAGGATGATTTCTACACACAATACAACAATTACAAATATTTGCTGCCAGTTGATAAAATATTTATTGACAGTGTCAGTTTTGGGATCTTTACCTTCATGACAGAGTTCTGAAAATATCAACTTAGAGGAAGAAATGTTTTCTTGGCCTCAGGGTTTCTTAGGTTTTAATTTCTCATTAATTGGCTCCATGGCTTCCTTATTTGTAACAGAAACATCACAGTAAGAGGACACAGGAAAGATGTGACAGAGGGAAGTTCTTTCTAGGTACAGAGAACAAACAGAAAAGTAAGTGAAGGAGAGAGAGAGAGAGAGAGAGAGAGAGAGAGAAGGGGCTGTGAAGAGAAGGAAGACACAAAGGAAGAGAGGAAAGGTAAGAAATGGAGTAAAACAACACATGTAAGTCATAAGACACGTATTTTAAGAGATATAAATACAAATATGACAGCGATATGAAGCTTTTTTATATCAGTTTTGCTGGCTCCTAGGAATGGGGGAATAACGTAGGTCCTTGCCAGGATAACACGTGTTACAATTCACAGTCATTTTATTTTTTTCCGTCTGATTATTTAGCCGGGTTTCATTTCATTCTACCTGAAATATAGATTCTTGCTCTATTTGCTTCTCTGTGAGGTAGGCTCACACTTCTGACATTTATTCATCTCAGCCTTCTGAGGTGTAAATGATGATTAAGTGCTTCCCTATAGCTGAAGAAGAGCAGATGCATTTGATGAATACAACAAAACAAAAACAGATGGCGTGCCACATGCACATCTTAATTCATCTCTTTTCATGTAAGACTATTACGTAACAAGTTTCCTATGTTTCACTGATGTTCTTAGACGTTTCCTTTCCCTAAGGAGGAAACAAAATAGCTTTTAAAGGTTACCATACACATTGACAGATACCATTCATTTTATCATTCTTAGAGTGCAACATTCTCCAAAAATAAACAGACAGACACTTTGCATCTATGTACTTCCTGGAAGGCATTGCACTCACTGATCTTCTAACAATAAATCCAAATGATTAATAAAGAAAGTTTCACGGGAAATTGACACTTGGCTATTAGAAAAATAAACCTATATCTAACCCTCTACAAATAATTCATAGGGATAATCCCTTCTTTCCCATTATCATTTGCATGAATTTTACTTAGTAAATATGAATGTATTTTACTGTGATGTTTTTATCTTTTATTTGTCAGAGCACTTTGCTTTCCACATTGAAAAACAAATTTAGATTCAATGTAAATTATTCTTTGAACATAAACTAAAAGAGAATTCAGATACTTAGACAAAAATAATAAAGATTATTAAAGATGCAATGGGATTTTAGGTTATATTAGTCTGACTGATAAAATTAAACAAGTAACCCCTTAAGTTCATGTATCATATGTGATATGTGAGTACACACTTTACTCATATTCCTTACAAATATATAGCATTTTGGACACCAATTCATCCACTGATTCTTAAGTACAGTTTTAAATTTAAGTCATTTGATTAAATTTGCTTATTTGTTGTGAAATATGAGTTTATTAACTAGGTTCGATGGCTCATGTTTTGTAATCCAAAGACATGGGTAACAGAGACAGTAGGATTATGACAAACACGGACACAACCTGGGACATGTTTTCAGGCCAGCTGGGTAACCATAACAGACACCGAAAATTTTAAATGAATAGATTATGTAACTTCTTGAAACACAGTAAATTTTTTTTGATAGATAAAATAATTTATTTACAGCCTTTGAACTTATATTTAACATTTATAATGTTCATTTTAATGTATTGATTAAGCTACACTTTGCTCAAATGAAGACACAAATTATAACTAAAATTAGCTAGTATGCTTTTGAGACACTTCTGTTGACATGTTTACTGATCCCATAATGGAAGAGTCTCTATGAAGTAGAATTGAATTACTGTGCATTTTATTGGTTATTTTATACATCTGTCTTTATAACTATCAATAGTATTTAATTAAATACTCATCATGTAACAAGATAAATTTATTATAGGTAATTATATATATACATATATATATATAAACATAGAATATAGATAGACAAATATTTAAAATATTCATCAGGAGAAAATATTTGCTGTAATTCATTTTCTAAAACATTAAAAAAGTGGTTTTTAGACTATATATATTATTTAGAATACATATATAGTACATAATTATATAGAATATATATATAACACATACATACACACATATATGTGTATATATATGAGACAAAGACTATATAACACAGTGATTATATGCTTGCTGCTCTTGCAGAAAACAACACCCATATGAGGGATTTCTCAACTGCCTTTACCTTCACCTCTAGGGGATCAAAGCTTTTAACTGGCCTCCGTAGGCCTCCATAGGTACCTGAGCACACTTTCACAAAATAACAGATGTGTGTGTATGGCTCACATGTAAATAATATATAAATAAATAAATAATAAATGGCTTTTCAAAATGCATAAGGAATGAGAGATATATTGCATACACAGGTGGATATTCAATGTGATTGCAGTTATTATAAATAATAATTTTTAAAATTATTTAAAAGCCCCAACATAAAAGACAATCATAATATTTTGTTTTGTTTTGATTTTGGTATTTTGTCTATTACTTTTCTACTAGGGGATACATTTTGATCATTGTAGTAGATATTTATTAGAAAATTGAAATTTTAACACTGAAACACCTGGCTGTTGAATCAGATTAAAAAGCAATTAACTAATAATCAAGTGATCGGTTTATGATTCTTTCTTTCAGTGTGGCCATTGGTGTAAATGCTCTGTGCACACAATTATTATTTTTTCCTGCAATATACCCTGTAATTACTGATAAGCTTTCAAAACTACTTGTACTCCACTAAGGTCTTTAGCAAGAAAATTATATTAAGTTAATAAAAAATTTTAAGAATATTGAGTATAACCAAGTTAGTATTCATGGAAGCATAATTACAAAGTCATTCAGCAAGGCAGACTCATATTTGTAATAATGATTTTACATATAAAATGTAATGCTTTTCTATATTAAAATATAATGCATGTTGGAAGATAATTAAGACAGCAGAAGACATCCCTCCTCTGTCTCTCTCTCTGTCTCTCTCTCTTTTTCTCTCTTTCTCTCTATCTTTCTGTCTTTTATCTCTTTCTCTCATATACACATTAAGAAATAAAGCTATTTGTGGATATAAAGACCTCAATTTGGACAATTACAGATTATATTGCATACAAAAACGAACAAATTTTATTTAAGATAAAATATGAGATATTGCATCTACACATTTTGGAAAAATTAACTATCAAGCATCAAAAGATAGTTCTCTTTGAGATCTGATATAATGAATTTAGATCAATCTTCTAATAAACCAAATTGAAATCACATCACATTTTGCTTTCAGAGCTATCTAGTTCATGAGATTTTTTTTTCTTTGCCCTGATGTATATTATCAAATTACATGGTAGAATTCAGTAATAACTAAGAAAGCACATAAATATAACAGTAGGAAGGAAAATAATGATATGCATTCATTCATCAAATATTTATTCAGCCCTATGTGGTACATGGCACTGTGGTTGATGCTGTGCACATCATAGCGGGACTTAGAAGCAAATGAAACATCAGCAGACAAGAGTTCATAGTGACAGAAGAAGGAAGGAGCAGATGATATGCTCTGGGGGAACAGGATTGCAACAAAACTGAGCTTGACATTGATGAAGAGAAGTCAGAGGGAAAGGAATCAGGAAAGCTTACTTACTGCAGGAGTAGGTGAACCTACTGTTTAAAACAGCAGTTACAGGCTTATAGAAGCATAGACGAGGAGAAAATAGAATACATACAAAGGAAAATATGGTACATGTAATTATTGATAGGTTTTTACTTTAAGTTTAGAACTTCTCCAAAATTGAAAATTATTGTGTAATTTAAGTTATGAGAGGTAAATGAAAACTCAAATCTTATCATAATGTACTAATATACTATTTTTGTCTAAGAATTATTGTACTCTTGTGATGAAGCAGCTCCCAGAATGGGCTTTGTAAGCATCTGCTTCATATAGCATTAGAACATTTCTGCAGAAAGGCCCCATGTTGTTCTCTAGAAATCTATAAGTTGTTTTTACAAGGGACCCTGTATTTCTGTAAGGCTCTATTCTCCACATCCAGAGAAATAGTTCACAGACCTTTTATTTTTCCTTGTAGGACATGAGCATCTCTACATTGAATCATAGAGATGTAGTATAGCCAAATTCCCTTTGATGAGACCCTCTATGATGGTCGCAGTCCACCATGTCTAGATATCTCTCTGAGACCCCCAAATGTAGAACAACCTTTCCCAGCCGGGCTCTGCTTTCTATGCCTGGCATTGGTTGGAGAGAGTCTCTGAGCACACATGCCTAGCCTTGTTTCGAGGATAATTCTGTGCAGAGATCTCTGCAAATGCTGCAAGACTCAGCACAGAAGTCATCTACTCTATATGATAATTAGGTACTGTGTTATGATCAATCACCCTTTTCCACCTGTACTCCTAAGAGCTTTTACATATCTTACCCCTGAAACAATGAGGTAGAGCTGTTGTACAGAAGCTCACTTCTGGAAGTCCTTACTCCATACACATGGCTGTTTTAACTATGCTTACCACCCTGGCTTTCTCTGCCCTCACCAATGATCCCCAAGAAATCTAAGACCCACAATGGTGAAAAGAAATCCCAGAGACTGAAGCAACAATAATAAAGTCTGTCCAAATTACTGGATGTTTATATTATATATCTGTTTAGTATTCTTATGAGATTGAATGTGTGAAGGAGTGGGTCTCTGATTACTGTTCCTTCTCTTAGAGCTCCTTTTTATTTTCCTGTCTGTTGATCTGCTTTGTCCAACTCTGATGTGATAGGTTTTCTTGTATCTTATATTTTATTGTGTTAAAAAAGAAAATCAAGAACATACTTTAGTTTTTGACATAAGATACTAGTTAATTTCTTAATCACTCCATATTTTGTTTTTCACAAATTATATCTGTTATATTCTTGACAAATGGACAATGCTTTGTTAAGAATCAGACCACATATGTGGCGGAGAAGGGCCTTGTTGGCCATCAGGGGGAGGAAAGCCCTTTGGGCCTGAGGGTGTTAAAGGCCCCAGTATAGGGGAATGCCAAGGTGGGAAGAAGGTGGTGGGTGGGTGGGTGAAAACTCTCACAGAGGAGGGGGAGGGGGAGGGCATTGGGGGTTTCCAAAGTGGAGACCTGGAAAGGGGGAAACATTTGAAATGTAAATAAAGTAACAAAAAATAAAAATTAAAAAAAGAAGTTCTTTATAAGTTCATCCCTTCACCACTTTTTGTACTATTTGTCGAGAATAGGTGGAAGATAACAGAATAATTGATTAAATCATGAAAATATACATGAAAGAGCTTCATTAAATGGCAGAACAGATAATGTCTGTCATTTATAGAGACAGAGTTTTATTACTTCTTTGGCATGCTAGTATTTCTCTTATGATGCCTGCAGTCTTACAGCTGTGACAAATGTAAGCAAGCAAAAGAGAGAATGTAAAAGAAAATATTTTGGCTGAGAATCTAGAAACAGAAATTTTCTAACGTGGTATTCACATTTTTCAAGTAGATGCTAGTATTTTATCAAACATTATGATGTTACTATAGAAGAACGTTCAGTATTTTAGGTAACATATAGAGATTGTCGATTCAGTGCTTATTAAAACTAGATCATGTGTAAGACCCTTTAAAACTATCCACAATTGGTAAACCAAATATGTACCATGAAAAAATTTCCAATATACATTCTTTGTTGAAGTGTCTAATATGACCATCTTCTGTTTATCAAAGCTATGGGATGTCTCAATCCAACTCCAACTAGTATATATATATATATATATATATAATCGTGGGACATGTTTTACAATTGTACGCACACATTTTTTCTCACTGACGAACCAGAGGATAGTTCTGCTATCGCAAATGACATTTATTCTGTCCATATTTTGATATGTTTATTATATTTTCAAAATGTTTAACTTCTTTATAGAAATCTGGATTTTTAAAGTATTTACATCACAACAATTAGTATATAATTTTTCCCTGTGTTATCCAGCTTCTGTTAAAGAATGTACAATATCTTGGTATTGACAGGGTTTACTTATTTGTCCTTTCTGTCTGATGCTACCTTTGTTCTCCACAAATATGTTTTATCTTATTCTTTTAAATGTAAATGTTAACTTTGTATTTGAGTAATTATTTTTTCTAGTAGTGATCTTTAATATGTGTGGTATGTAGTTGATATTCTCTTTGAATTTTTGTTAAATAAGGGAAAATGAGCTACACAGACATCACTTTTTTAATTCATTCATCATTCTCAAGTCACGTGTTATGGCAGCAGCATTGTCATAAACCAAAAGATTTGCATCTTTCCTTTGCTCATTCTTTAAATTCATCATTAATTAAGGGGCATGGGTTTAAGCGGTCTCTTTTTTAATTTTATAATTAATGTTGATGTACGTAATAGGCATATGGTAATCTCCATTGAAATAGTAATTTTAGAAACATCTTGTCTTTGGTAGCTCTTGCACTTTTGCCCTATTTAAGATCTGTTTGGAACTTAGAATAAATTTTTCTAAATTAGTAAATTTAAGAATGGAAATATTTTTACAATCGTAAAATTCTTTATCCATCAAGACTGTATTCACATTTACTTAATCTCTTTAACATATTTTGTTGTTTGATACTTTTAAGTGTTTATTTTTATTTCTTCTTTGACAATTTGGTACATACACATAATGTACCTTGATCATATCCACTACTCGCCCTTCCTTTCCTACTGAAGGAAGTAGATGTGTTGTTACATCACATCTTCCAACATTTAACCTTCTCTTCAAAAGATATTAGATTTTTATTATTTATTCACTCATTTATTATTTTAACCAATTGAGTCTAATTAGTGCTGCCCCTATATGCCAGGGCCTTGGACCAGTTGCACCAGTGCATGAAGGATCTATTAGTGGCTAGACTCTAAAGAACAGTGATTCTCTCTTCCCAGCACTCCCAAATGAATATAGTACTCTGTCAGAGAACAGTTCAGTATCACATCCTCAACTGATGGTGGAATTTATAGTTGGATTATTCTATTATTTCATAGACTTTATGTAGACAATTAGAGTTTCTATGTTAGTGCATGCAGCAGTCATATCACGACCAGAGAAGTTGCACTCCTCCATATCTTTTGGTATCACTTCATTTGTGTTCCTTGAATTTGAGGGGAAGATAGATTGATACAGTATTCCATCTATATAGTTGAACACTGAGTTTATTTTTAGCTTTCCATAAACATGTGTCTCTGCATGAACCACTGTCCTCTTCCATAATGAGCTTACTGACCAAAACTGACAATAGCAGAAATTTAAGAATAAAAACACAAATATTTAAAGGGCTTTTGGCAATATGACCATTTAGGATGAAACATCAATATGTTCTCTTGTAGGGCCTATAGCTTTCTTTGACATGGATTTTTACAGCATTTCTCTTGGCTGCCATGAATTCTATCTAGTGAATTCAGTCTCAAAGCCAATCAGAAAAATGATTGGTTATCTGCATAAAAACTTTTGTTACCCCTGCACCAGTGAGTATATGATTCCTGACATGCTGGTGTTGTACTATGCAAAGCCTAGTGACAGATAAGACTGTTGGTGTCCTTTCTCTTGCAAGAGCTTGTGTAGCGCTTCTAATATTATAAATGTGAGTGATCAAGAAAGGTTTCCTGTTCAGTTGGTTCAAGTATAATTTTTCTGTGCCATGCAACCAAACTGTGTGGTGTATTCAGCAATAAGGTGCAAAAAATAATATCAAAATATTGATTTAGAAGGATGAAAGACCAAGGATAGCCAACGCAATCCTGTGCAAAAGAATATTTTACCACACCTAATTTCAAAATATAGTACAAAGTCATAGTAATGAAAGTCACATTGTTCTGTTACAAAAACAGAAGCATAGATCAATTGAAACATCGCTATAACCATAAATAACTACAGAATTATGATGCCAAAAACATACATTGGAGAAAATACATAATCTTCAAAAAATTCTGCCAAAAACCTGGATTCTAATAGCCAGAAATATAGAGCATGTGAAATGGCTAATGTTTTGACAGCTGTATTATATTTGGTATCACCTAAGATCTACACCTTAATCTAAGGGCACATTTGTTTGGGTATTTCCTTGACTTCAATAAAAGTTACAGGTATCAAAATGTTTGAGGGAAAAGCAGTACTGCTTGTGCCTGCCACATTCATTCCATGCTGATCACCAATCAGCAGAGCCTTGTGGTTTCTTCTGGTTCAAGCAGCTGCTGCTGATTCTCATTTGGTGGTTTGCTAGTAGTAGAGCAGACTGTAGACAACAAAGATTGCAGTCACCCTCAAGGAACTACTTCTCTTTTTTTCTCTGTATAGCCCTGGCTGTCCTGAAACTCACTCTGTAGACCAGGCTGGCCTCATACTCAGAAATCCTCTTGCCTCCGCCTCCCAAGTGCTGGAATTAAAGGTGTGCACCACCAGTGCCCTGCTAGGTACTACTTCTTAACAGGTTCACGCCCTCCTTGTTCTATTAGCCAGTTTTCTCTCCTACCTTTGGTTGGTGGGCTACAAAGGAGTTTGAAGCATTTAAGAACCATTATTAAAATAGGTTTTCAGAAATATAAGCTTACAGCAGTATGTTCTAATCTGCTGGCTTCTTTTCATTTCTGCAACCTGTCTCTATAAAACTATCCCAGTAACTGTCATACAAACATGCCACAACACAGCACATACTCTTACTCCTTTTTTTCTTTCTTCTATTCTTTAGTGGCCTCTATTCCTCCTCTTTTCTCATGTAAGTTGGATGTATCCTGTCTCTGACTAATTCTGTCAAATCGTTCTTTGATTTGTCTGCCCTTCAATTAGAATTTACTTTAAAACATGAGTGCTTTCTTCTTTAAACTAACCTCAACTTCTTTGGTGGGGATTAAATGTGCATACTAAGGGCATGTCTGTATTCTAACCAGATAATACTATAATCCAGGGCATGTTTGCATTCCGGATCATATCTTTGGATGTTATCCTATGTTGGGGCATGTTGTTGGATTAAATTTCCTCTTTAGGGGTCTACCATAAAATATGGTGCTACATTTTTTTCAGCTCTAATTTGAACAATTGCTGTAAGGAAAAAACAGTGCAAGAAGTACCACATTTAAAAATTTGGAATTATGGCCATTCTAGAATCTCTACTAATAATAGTTGATAGATATTTATCCTATGGTTTATATAATTTCTGCATCATTATTTATGTGTACAAAATATCTGGAAGATTTATGTTTCACTTAAAAGATAAGCACACCAGGCCGTATATTATAGGCACTAAATTCATTTTCTCAATCCAACAGATTTGTGAACACCAACTCTGTTAAAAGACTGGAGAAATGATGATCTCCCAAGCTCTGGTTGGAGATCTACAGGAACGCTTCACATGGCAAATCAATTTTGATTTGCATTTTCGCATGTCACCATTTCAAAATCAGCCTCACTGTGGTGATCATCTTTAGCCACTAGAAGCTACGGACTTAGTTTCTAGGTCTCACAACAAACCTGTTTCTACAGTTTCTACTTCATTCTGGTATAAATCTCTTGAGGTTTTATCAAAACCATTAAAATCATCAGGAGAGTTTTTCACCTCAGTGCCCTCAATTTAAACCTGTCTTCTCATTTATGATAAATAAGGTAACATGTACATTTCAAATATCACAACACAGGTTTTTGGGGGGGGGCATTGGAAATCAATACACAATAAACAATTAAATGTTTATATGTGCATGATATAAAGAAATTTAAATGATTTCACCAAAGAAGTTCAGTTTTCAAGGTCTTTTATATAGTAATTGAATTGACAGAAATGACTTTTTAAATAAACAACACTGCCATAGAGTATTATGCCCATATCAGTAGATACTAGGTCAGCCTTTATTTTCTAAATAATTAATTCTCTTCTGACTTTACTTCTGTGAATCATTCATCTTATTTTTCTCTTAGATCAAATGCAAAGATCTGAATAACTGTTAAATATATCCCTGTTTTTAGACTTGTCATTTCCTTAATATTTAATGCATTTAATACATTTTATTTTATTTGAGTGCTTTCTTTAAACCATGATCTAGTCATATCACCTTTCTTCTCACCAGAGAAATATAAAGTTTTGAAGTTAAATTGTGGAGTACTTCCCTGTTGCTTATAAAATAAAAGCAAACTGCCTGAAATTGGTTGGCAGGGCCCAGCCTGGATTGCAGAGTCTGTAATCGTGCTCACTGGAGTGATGTGGTGTGATTAAGCTCTTGGTTCCCCACTGGATTGAATGTTTCACAATGCCAAAGCCCACTTCCTCTAGGTCACTATTGAATTTTCACTGCCTAGCACAGCTTGTAACAAAACATGCCCCATTTGTTGAATAAAGGATTAACAGGCTTTTAGAATCAGGTCTCTCTCTTTCAATAGTCTCTCTTTTATCTAAACACACACACACACACACACACACACACACACACACACACACACACACACTGCATTTCAGAACTCATAGGTTGAACTGTTTCTGGCTTACAAACTGGTTTTCTATGCTCTTGTACATTACTGTCTTCAGATAGTTCCATAATAGCTGCTCATAGTCTTTCATTTTGCTGAGTGAATGAGCAATAATTGAATCTATAGATACTGTATTAAATGTTCCTAGCCTACATTGTATGCATGTGTGGGAGGGTATGTATAACAAACATCTTAGAAAACACAACCAAGAACCTTCAATTATTTACAGAAAATTGCATGTGAACCTTTCAAACTTGGAATAGAGTTTCATTTAAACAGACACACACACACACACACACACACACACACACACACACACATTAGAATTACCACTTTGAAGTTACAAATTCATTGTAGATAAATAACTCTGTAATTTATAAGCACTTGGTGAAAACCTAGAAGTTTTGCTATAGAATTACAAAGAGACAATTGGAGCCCAAGGTAAATGGTCTGCAGTCTCTGCCCCCGAGTATCATGGCTTCTTTTGACCAGAATTAATAACCAGCAATTGTAGGCTGAGGTTGTCACTGTGACATGACACATCTTTATGCCTTCAGCCTCCTTTCCCTGTTGAGCACACTGACATGGGTGTTCCCTCTCATGGATCTCTCCTTCCATCTCTACAGTAAGTCCTCTAAGACGTACTTTCCTTTTTTACCTTTTACAAGCACTGTTAATTGCAGCAGGTTCATCTAGATGAATATCCACTAACCCACCACCTACTCCACTTACTGACACCATCAACAAAGTCAGTACAAAATGGTAGCTGGGTTAGAGTTTGGCAAAAAGAAAAGAACCCGTAGAGAGGGACATATCATGCTATGGTACTGCTGACAAGGAAATCTCACTGCAGAATTCAGAAAGAATGCTTTGAAATGTTCAGAATGCAATCAACAAACCAAGATAGAAGAGTCAAACTATAGTTTGCTATAAGAATATTGGTACATCTAGGGTATATAAAAATATTTCTTCTATAGCATTGCTCATGTCTGGTGAGGATTAATAGTAAACTGGTTTCCATTTAAATTATCTCAGCAGTGTAACTGCATACTAATCAAGGTAAAAGTGTTGACCACACAGTTTCCTAGTTTGCAAGACTGAACATAAAAGGCATTCTGTGGGGAGCATTTTGAGAGAAAACTAATGAGGTAAGAAGCGAGCAGACTGCATGCCCGAGGCCCATTGGAACCACGTGGCTTTCCTGGCAGACAAGTCAAGGAAAAATGATTCCAATATAGGAATCATGTTTTATTTTTTAAATTTAATTGCTTCAAACTCAAACATAAAAGCTGTATTGATTCTTGATCATTTCTTGTTCTGATATGTTTCCTCAGACATCCATCATAAGCATAGGCTATTGGGATTTTATAAAGATGAGTAAACATGGTAATTCAAAGATGTGATTTTAAATATATATATAATATATATATATATAATTTTAGTATTTATATATAAAACTAATACAAAGCTACTCTTGTATATAAAAAAACAAAGTTGTAGTTATTTTATTGCCTCAGAACACTGAACTAAGGCAACATGCATAGTTCCTCTAAGGCTATATGTTAGACAAATTCCAAGCTACTTTAGTGAAAGGGCCATGCAAGAGAGAATTAATGAAGGCTCCAGAAAAACTTCAGCTGTTCTAGTTAGAGCGTCTTGATTTGATTCCACTCTAGTGACTTTCTGAACAAACCAGAGGCAAATTAAGGGTCCGATGCCTATCAGGATGAGCCAGCTAATCACTGAAGTACTCAAAATAGGTTGTCTATTGAATCATTCACATAAAAGTAGGAATAGACAATAATTGCAAAACAGATTATGAACAAAGAGAGAACAATAATAATTATGTCATACTTCAAATACTTTTATTTCATATAAATATTTAAATTAAATATTAAATGATCTGTCTTGATAACTTATATTTATTTGCTTTCTAATTACAATTAGTATTTTTCAGGAGCACAATTCAGAGTTCCATGTTTTATTACAGAGAGATGCATTTTTTCGAACTCTTGCAATAGATATTCTGCACTACAAATTAAGTTTATCTATAGAACTTGTCAAAATTATTTTCTTCATATCAACAGATATTCAGTAATTTTCATATGTACGGAGAAGACATTTATATGTTTAAGAGACATGGAAGAGCTGTGATTTGAAATTTGAAATTTTAGATACTACATAATACTATATCATTTAATAAATTTCGTAGAAGCTCTTGAAACATGGAAAGACTGTGCACTCAAAAAACATTGGACAAATTGTTGCACTAATCAGAAAACCCAAGAGTTCCTATAGCTTTAAAATAGAAAACAAATGAAACAGAGAAGTTTTATTTGGAAAATGATTAACATGTATAGCATCCATGCATTTATTATATGCCATTCAAGAAACACACCACACAGATAAATCAGTCAAGCCGGATCAAATACAACAATTGAATATTTGAAACACTTAAGACAATAGAACAGCAGGACAGAAGGACAGAGTGTAGGTAAAGAATAACACAGTAAGACCTAATATGATAGATAGATTACCCTGAAGGAAGACAAGGTCCGAGAAGGTGTGGTTTCTTAATAAGGAAGGCATAGAAGAGTGGGTAAGCTATGCTATCTTTTAGGACAGATGACGTTGATAGCAAGTATGATGAAATGCAAAGGGGATAAAAGAGCAAGTATGAGCTGCAACATACTCAACTGAGACTGATGAAGAGAAAATGGGGTGCTTGAGATATAACATAAAACCGTAAATGTCAAAATTTGTTGAAATGGAAGCTATTGGACAAAGGATTTCAGTCGGCAAGCTTACTAATGGACAGTGCACGGTTGTTCATCTGGCAGGGGAGAAATGAATAACTTTTATATGACTTGTAAATTAGAAAATATTTCCTTCAGCTTTGTTCTTTTACTCTCTAATCACAAATTTAAAAGGAGACATAAAGCATATATTAAGAGATGTTGGGAATTGAATTATGACTTTTTTTCCTTCCTGGAGTCAGATGGACCAGTGGAATCCATAAAGGAGAAAAATAAGATATTCTTATGACTTAGGAGTAAAATCGTAAACCACTTTAAAAGTTTCACATACCTGGAAAACTGCTGCAACGCTCAAGATGACTATCAGAGAAAATGGCTCTGGTACTAACAAGATGGCTGATGGTGAAAGTTAGAGAAAGACAAAATAGGACTGGGCAGGCAAAACTCATAAATAGGGTAGATTCATTATTCTTGTTTATAACACTTTTACCAGAATACATTAAAACTAATCAGTGTGAAAAGAGCACAAAACCAAAATTAAACCTAGGAACTCTCTTGAATGATAATTTATGAAACAATTGAATTACTTGTTATTAAATATTAATCAATAGTCAAATAAGGGCTTCTGAGATATTTGAGGGTTCTCCTGTCCTTGGCTTTTCTCAAGTAATATAAAAATTTCTGTTTAAATATTTACTACTTACTGAGAATAAATTACAGTGCTAAATAATATACAACTTACTCACGTATAATGCCAAGTAAATATAGAGCAAGTGTTTCTTAAGAACCACAAAAGATACTTCTTTGTCAAATCTCTGAACAGTCTAACTCCAACAATCAATGGCATTCCTACTTCTCTGTATCCGAGAGCCACATTATCTAAGAGTTTAGGTCTTCCAGATGGGGTATATTCAGTTTACTCCTGTGGAACATGGTCAGTGTGTCTACAACTATATAATATCAACAGAAAAATAGACATACAGCATATTACAGTCTTCTTTGGACACTTCTTCAGTTATTCAGTTTACCTAATTATCTCATAGCATTTCAACGTTGAAGAACAAGTGGCTTTCATTTTTCCTAGCATCATGGCTTCTAGAATGTCTAACTCAGGAAACATTTTCTGCCTTTTGTGAGGATTATGAATCCTGTTCACTTGAAGAAAAAATTTTGATTTATGAAATTTTAGTTCTTGTTATTTTAATGTGCATTAAAACTTAAATAATTTATACTTTGCACCCCCCTTTCCCATCAAACTATATACAATAAGAGGAAAGTGTCAATATGTGAATCTACATAAATATTTAAATGCTATATTTTTTTCAATTATAGTTTAAAAGCTTGCTGAGGCTACAGCTCTGTAGTACAGTACACCCCCAGTATATTTTAGAAGCTGGATTCCTAGCCAAGGTCCGTAGGCTTGACACAATGTCAGACATTTAGTACAAATAACATTATAATTGACAAATAATATTTTATGTGCTTGTGGGATAAAATGTGACACATTTCTAGTGAGCCAGCACTTGACATACATGTATAATTGGTTCTGCCATTCTCATTAAGCACAATGTGAATGTATATTCTCTAGTCTGAATGACATAGTATATGCCCATATTTTATGTATTTATTCCTTGCTACTTTTGAAACTGATATAGACCTTAAAGAACTAAACATAATTTGTCTGTAGTTCTGGTGATATTGTAAGGTAGGATAAATCATTAATAGGTAGGACAGAGGGTTTCAGATTATTCAAGGTATGCCTTCAAAGGAAATGTGGGAAGAAGCCTTCTCTTGTCTGGTGTTCAGTTCTCGGCCACTGAGTAACGAGCAACTTCGCTCTGAGGCCTTTATAGCATATACTCTACATTCCTAAGCTTGAAGCAATGGAGTCAATTCACCATGGGCCACTCCTTCAAAAAAATAAAGATCTGAGCAAAACACATCATTCCTTTTTGTAAGCTGGAAAAAATAGATTTTTTTTTTTTAACAGGGATAGTTCAATGACATAGGCTCCTCTACTTTAGATTGTTTCTAGACTATTTATAAAATTTCATACAATATAAGTGCTATATAAAGATTTCTTAGAGTATGCTAATTCGAAAATAATGACACCTATATAATTATATATGATAAGTCTGTGTATACTAACCATTTTCAAATAGTTTCAATACAAGTGGCTAACTCAAACCAGGGATGTAAAACCCACTTGTATGTAGAGAGAACTCAGTATATACCACATAGAACAATGATTTTTTAAAAACTTTTCAACTAACTTATCTATCACTTGATATCTAGCAATTTTGAAACACAAAATGTATTGTTGTTAACAGTGATCACCCCACTGTAGAGTAAATAGACCTAGGGAAGAATAGAGAATAGCAAAGCAAAACCTAATTTCCATTATTAATTTTATATCAAGTACTTCTTATATTGCTTCAAAGTGTGAAACTTTATCTAAATGGACTGTGAGAATTTGTGCTGGAGTCTCTAATATCTTCATTTGACCATGGATCATGTAGATGAATCAATTATATTTATTTACTTATTAATTTTATTTATCATATAATTATCAATTACATAATTGAGGCATCTATTATGATATCCATCACTCATCTGTTCTCAGCATGGAAAAATGAGCATTGTAATTTTGTGTGTGTATGTGTGTCTGTGTGTGTGTGGATGTGCGTGTGTGTGCGTGGGCAAACAGTAACCACATCTCTTAACTCCCCGCCAGCCCTCTTCCCTCAGTTTCCAGTTTCGACCCTTCAAAGGTTTCTGCCAAGCCTTTCTCTCTCCATTCCACAACAATCTACTTAAACATTCCCTTCTTTCAGTTTTTCCAATACTAGCAGCTCCAAATTCTAACTACCGTTCTAGCCTATCTGCTCACTGCAGCTTCTCCTGGGTCATCTGTCTCTTCTCTGCCAACAACCTTCTCTCACTCTCCTGGCCCAATCCCCTTTTACAACCTCAGGTGGCTTTTTTTTTTTTTTTTTTAATAACTTGTCTTGTTCCCAGAAATCCATGAGGCAACCAACACAGAACGGCATAAGGTTAGACAGCTCTAATAGCTAACAACTCTTTGTGTAAATCATGCTATTTGTTTATATTTCAAATGACATCCCACTTTCTGGTTACCCCTCCACACATCCCTATCCCACATCTGCCCTCTCCCCTCTGCTTTGCCTCTATGAGTGTGCTCCCCCACCCACCTACCTTCTCCTGCCCCACGGCTCCAGAATGCCCTTACACTGGGGCATCAAACCTCCACAGGACCAAGGTCCTCCCCTCCCATTGATGCCAGAGAAGGCCATCCTTTGCTACCAATGTCTCTGGAGTCGTGTATCTCTCCCTGTACAGTTCTTCATTGGTGGTCTAGTCGCTGGGAGCACTGCTTGTTCCAGTCAGCTGATGTTGTTCTTCCTACAGCTAACAATTCTTAAAAGGACAATTGACTAGCAACTGAGTATCCTTTGAAGGGCAAGGGATACAAAATAAATCACATTACAGAGCTCTTTTGCAAGTGCTTTTTATTTTTGTTTTGTTTTGTTTTGTATGGGAATCTCTTAATTCTGCTCCTGTGGATACACAAATGTTCATGAGAGAGAAAAAAAATGGAAAAGCATAGTGATCTTTATGGGTAGAACATTACTTCTGCCATATACTCTTAACAAGTTAAATGATCAACCAAAGAACAGGAGAGGGAGAAAATCAGATTTCTTTCTTTTATTTTCATTAGTCCTCTGAGAATTCCTTCAAATGAATTTTGACTATATGAACCCTTTCCTCAGTCCCTACCAGATTCACCCCATCTCCCCAACCCAAACAACTGTGTTCTCCTTCTCAGTCTTCATTAAAAAGTCAGATCCACTGTGTGTTCTCAATACACTCTGAGGAGATTGACATTCACTAGGGCATGGTAAAACCACAAGGTCCCAGGACATGAAAGGTAACTGACTCAGCTTGTTATTGACACCCCTGTCGTGGAAGTAGGGATGCCTTACCGGGTTGCTTATTGTTGGAGTATGCAAGATTCATAGCTGTGCAAGACTGGTGATTTTTTTTTCTCCACTGGTAATAGGGGATTCCTGCATAATAAATGATAATTACAAAAGAGGAAGCTTCCACAGGAGTGCCAGCTTAATTTTCCATGTTCTGTGATTCAACTCTCTGGTGTCATTGACAATCAGTTCTTAGCCTCAGATTCTTAAGGGTAACCAAAAGCATTAGAAAGAGTCTATCATATTAGTGAGTCTAAGGATGCCCGTTTGCCCACATCTCCAAAACAGATAATCCACACTGAAAATTGTATTAATCATTATGCTGTAAGCTATTATAGCTTAACATCATTTAAGTTCTTCATAATTTCTTCAAAAGTTATATGGCAGGGTGTTAGACACAGTACAAATAGAAAATAAAGAAAATTATTTAAAACTAAGCACACAGCGTGCCACTCTGCATTAGCACTGTCCATTAAAGGGCAAGGCATTCAAGGCTTATCTCTGTGTTTAAGAATCCCACTGTGTGCTGTGGGAGTTTTTTAAGAGCAGGAGACAGGGGTGTTTTCAAGATAGAATCAGGCTTCTGCCTTCTTTTCCTTCGTTTTGATTCACAATGATATTATGAATATTTTGCTCCTCGAGGAATTCTCCATGATGCTATGTTTGCTTGTAAAAGTCAAAAAGAAATAAAGTCAGCGGTACACCAAAACTTGCCAAACTTGAGGAAACTGAACATTTTTTTTCTTTACCTGTTTGCAGATATTCATAACAGAAAGAGAAAGCTGTCACTGTGAAATAAGGATATTTTGCTGTAGGTTTCTTTGTAGTTTTCTTATTTCAGGCTGCCATAGCAAGCTACTTAATAGATTGTTGATAACAACATTCATTTCTTACAGCGCTGGGAGCTGGAAGTCTGAGATGAGACTAAGCACATGATTCAGTGATTGGGGGCCTTCTGATCAGATGCAGATTGCCACCTTCTCTTTATATTTTTATATAGCAGCGGAGAAAGATAAGAAAGGACTTTCGGGAGTTTTCCTAAGAACACTAATTGCGCAGATGAATGCTGCACTTTTATGACCACATAAACTTAATTACTTCCTGAAGGACCGCATCCTAACATTATTGTATTGGGGAGTCGAGTTTCAGTACAAGTGTTTAGGCAATGGGGGTGTCTACTTTTACCCTACAACAAATTAAAAAAGTAAAGCTTTTAACTAGTACAGGATTTTGAACAGAAGATTAATATTCATATGAGTGTAAGTAGGGTATGTGAGTTACTTCTCCTATGGATGTCATAGGATAAGACAAATAAAGACAGGAGTCTTTCTACTCCTCATGGTTTAGGAGTTCTTTCTATCATGGAGGAAAACATTAAGTCAGAAAAGACTTAGGAGTAGACTGGTCACAGTGTATCAACACCCAGGAAGCAAGCAGGAAACCTAAGCATCCATGTGGCTACGAGTCAGAGTTAAGATGGATCTTCCCTCCTCAGTTCACCTCATCCATGGAACCTCTCACAGGCTTGAAGAGATGCTTGTTTCCGAGGCGATTCGAGTTCCTATAAACTGAACAATATTAATCATGCAAGAGGTATCTGGTGTTTGATGAAAAGTCTATGCTAAAAGTATAAACACAGACTCTTTGAATTTATTACAGTTCACTGAATTATAATTCTACCATTAGAATTTAAAAATCTGTTAATTTCTTAATTCTACATGAATATATATGTATATATATGTATATGGCTTAAAATTGTGATGAACTTTTTTATTTGCATGTAAATTTTATTAAAAGATGAATGAAATGAAATACTTGTTTTTCAACTTTCATAATTAGTTTACAATGGAAAATTCAAACATACCGTCATGGAACCCTATATTGATGCGATCGCAAAGTGATTAATCTGAATTATAGTCTTTTTTCTTCTACTCCACTGTAGCATTTTGCATTCTAAAATTGTACAGTTTTTTCACACACATACACACACGCACACATATGGAACCAACAATAAACACTTAAATTAGAGAATATGTGCATATAATGAGTATATTTATCTTAGGGTGATTCTATAATGGATGCTGTACTGGCTGGTTTTGTGTGTCAGCTTGACACAAGCTGGAGTTATCACAAAGGAGATTCAGGTGAGGAAATGCCTCCGCGAGATACAAGTGTAAGGCATTTTCTCAATTAATGATAAAGGGGGAAGGGCCCCTTGTAGGTGGTGCCATCCCTGGGCTGATTGTCTTGGGTTCTATAAGAAAGCAGGCTGAGCAAGCCAGGGGAAGCAAGCCAGTAAGTAACATCCCTCCATGGCCTCTGCATCAGCTCCTGGTTTCTGACCTACTTGAGTTCCTGTCCTGACTTCCTTTCATGATGAAATGCAATATGGAAGAGTAAGCTCAATAAACCCTTTCCTCCCCAACTTGTTTCTTGGTCATGATGTTCGTGCAGGAATGAAAACTCTAAGACAGATGTTTTAATAAAAAGCTACTACCTTAAACAAAACAATGTGTGGTCTTTCCATTTGTACATTTCTATGAAACTAACTAAAATTTCCAAACTATTAGCAAGTATAGTTAATTTGACATCTGTTGAAAGCACAGCATAGCAAACTAAAATACGTTTTAAATATTTCACATAATAGAGATGATATAAACGTTACTATAGCAGGAAACAAGAGAAATAAGTCTAGCATTTTATTGACAAGAATGAATAGTTGATTATTATAAGGGAAATAATTCAGAAAATCAGGCAGAAGCAAGCAGGGAAAAACTGTAGCAAACAGAATTTGAAGAAAAAGGAACAGAAAATTATAATTAACTCCAAGAAAATAGTGTTCATCTAATAACTGAGAAACATTTATGTGATTGCACCATAAGAAGCTAAATATTATTCAACATGACTATCAAAAATAATTTAAAAGAGTATGGAAACAAAATGTGTATTCTACATATGCATACTCACATACAATATACAAAGTACACATGCTCTCAGAACCATACATTTTATGATCATATTTATATCTGATATATATTCATGTAAACATATGTATGCACACATATGTATGTATATATATATATATATATATATATATATATATATATATATATAAACAACACATGTTAAACATGTAAAAGAATCTACTCAGCAAGGGAAATATAATGGCTTGCCTTGGTTGTACTTAAAATATTGGCGGATGTGTTCAGCCAACCATTGGACTGAGCACTGGGTCCCCAGTGGAGGAGTTAGAGAAAGGACTGAAGGAGCTGAAGGGGTTTGCAACCCCATAGGAAGAACAACAAAATCAAGCAACCAGACCCCCAGAGCTCCCAGGGACTAAGCCACCAACTAAGGATTACACATGGAGGGACCCATGGCCCCAGCCGCATATGTAGCAGAGGATGGCCTTGTGGAGCATCAGTGGGAGGAGAGGCCCTTAGTCCTGGGAAAGCATGCATCTCCAGTGTAGAGGAATGCCAGGGCAGGGAGGTGGGAGCGGGTGGGAGAACACCCTTATAGAAGCAGGGGGAGGGGGGATGGGACACGAGATTTCCAGTGGGGGGAACCGAGAAAAGGAATAACATTTGAAATTTAAATAAAGAAAATATCC
>CM052708.1:10227375-10251787 GCA_028551405.1 Uromys caudimaculatus
GGTCTACATGTATTTGTGGATTCTACTAGTATTTCTCTAGAGACACCTTCTCTTTCCCATCTCATCTCACATTTTACACATTCTGGCATGTAAGTTGTATCCAGAACATTTGTTTAATTGGTATTCTTAGTAAAATGTGGCCTTCATGAACACTATGAACACTTTCATGAACTTTTCCAAATAAATTTCTATGACATTTCAATGGACAAGGAAATAATTTTCCCCTATATTCTTGAAATATTTAAGGCAAGATCTATTATATGCTGAATTTTCTATTTGTAGAAGTATGACATAAAGCTATATACTGTGTACATGACATGATTATAAGATCACTTCACCTGGGTTGTGAAGTGACCAATTCCCACAGGACAAATATCTGTATTTGAAATATGTTCCTAAATTTGTTAGGAATAAAAATTGTAGTTTATTCTAAATGCTGAACTTCTGAGCATTCCATATAATATCCATTTTTAAAAAATTTTATTTAAGATCTGTTTATTTTACTTTTATGTATTTGAGTATTTTTCCTGAATGTATGTCTGTGCACTATGAGGATGCAGTGCCCTTGGAGGTCATGAAAGGCGATCTCCTGGAAATTCAGTTTCTGTTGTTGCCTGCCATGTTGGTGCAGAAAACAAAGCTTTGTCTTCTTCAATAGTATTTGCTCTTAACTTCTGAGCTGTCTTACACCACCATTGAACAATGTACACACCAATACAAAATCAGAGTAAAGTTTTCACTGTTTTATATGGGTCTGGGAAGTTTATATCATCATCCTTTTATAAATCCATATAATTTCCATGATATATGTACATATTTTAAAAATTGACATTGGAAATAACAATGATTAAAAATATCTTCTCAGTTTTCTCATTTATTTTCTATGATCAAAACACTGAAAATATTATGTGGAAATTCTGAGACTAAAACTGTTTCGCCCTCTGAATAACAGAATATTCCTTGAATCTCATAGAACTCAACTGATGAATTGGTATCAATTAATTTGTTGCTTGCTTGCCTAGTTACTGGAAGCCTAGTTACTTTTCTTTGCTAGCTTATATCCAGAAAATAACTCAGAGAAGACATTTCCCAAATACAGTCTTTTACTTATTTAGTAAATTAGTTACGGTCTAGTAACCAGGAAAAGCTAGTAAAGAATTATAGTATATAACTTCCATCAAATATCTAGATTAGGATCTCAAATAAAATGGATTTTTATAAATGGTATGACATTAGAATTAGAAATTTATTTGGTGTTGCTTTGAAGAGATTCATCTCTCCAAATATATTTCTTTTGAGTTTCATAGGATTTCTGGTTTTCTATTGGTGCATAATGCAATAAAACACTTCTATGTAACACTTTAGACAACACATATCTTTGATCTCACAGTTCTGAGGTTAAAAGTTCTAATGATGATGTTTTTCTATGTAGCATCTTCTAAGTCTGATATCAAGGTGATATTAGGAAGTGCTGCCATTTGCAGGGCAGCTGTTTTTCAAAGTTCCAGTGACAATTGAGTTTCTCAGTTTCATCAAAGTTTAGACTGGAGATCCCTGCTTCCTCTCCTGTTTCCAGGAGGGAATGTTCTCCCCTTCTAGAAGCCTCTGGGTTTGTTGCCTTCTATCTTGGTATCAGCAGGAGAGAATGTGTCATGCATCAAATCCTATTCAGACTCTTTCAACCAAAAGCAGCTTTGTCTCTTTTAAAGAACTGTATTTAGAGAGAATAATGTCTACATCTTAAAACAATTATTTTTGGGCTTTAATTATATTAGCAAATGGCTTTTACAGCACCACCATGAAGCATTTAGTGCCAACTGTGACAGTTATGTGTAACACTCATTGCTGAGAATGTTGAGAACTATTGTAAAACCCAGCCTATCACATGAGAGGACAGTCTCACTCACAACTTGTACTGATTCCCTGTATTAAAAATGAATCCATGCTATTTCTCTCTGCATAATTTACTATTATCTGGACATAAACTTTAAAGCAAATGTACTTATACTTTACTTGGTATACAAAAATATACAGTGAATCTATATATTCATGATCATAAGGTTATCTTATTGTGTGACAAAAGTAATCACAGATTCAAAAACAGACTCTGTTGATGAGCCTGTTCCTAACATAGGGTGGTACAACTATCTTCTCATCTCTCTGTTCCGTGATGTTTGTGCTTAAAATTGTGTTAAAACATTTTAACCTACCAGCTTTGACTGAAAAATGAATCAAATTAGGGCCAGAAAAAATGGTTTTGAGTATGATGCATATTTATTTGGCAACAAGGTTGTCAGCCTGAGTTCAATGCCAAGGACTCACAAGTATAAGCACGTACATCTACAGAGAAACACACACGTACACACACACATGAGAAAGAAAGAGAGAGAGAGAGAGAGAGAGAGAGAGAGAGAGAGAGAAAGAGAGAGAGAGAGAGAGAACATATATGTAATAAAAAAATAAAAAGAAGGATTTGAATATACAGAATTTTTATTGTGTTGGCCAAATTTATAGGGAATGATATATTAAATCATATATGAAGTGTATTATCCATTATTTTCAATTTGTTTATATTAGAGTAGTTGATGTCTCAACTCTGAAAAGTAAAATCCTCAATTTTTTTTTAGAAATATAGTTACATCTAATTTATAGGTCATTGGTATACTATACTTTCTCAGCCAAATGGATTGACATTTTTTCCAAACCTGAGAATTTAATTTTAACACTCTCTATGTGTTATCTTCCTATGTTGGAAGATTGTGATTGTGCATTGCAAGCAATAAAAATTATCTTTCTCTTATTTTTGTAATATTATAGCTATATTGATGGTTTTAGATTAGTATTTTATTTAATTTTAGATATATATTATATAGTAAAATATAATACAGTTTGCATGTATGCTACATATTTATTGATTTTACTGGCATTAAATCTTGTTATACTGTGTCATTTTTGAAAATTTTAACATACACACACTTTAAACTCAACAACTGTAATTTGAATCAACTTTGACTTAATAGGTACAGATACATGAATGTTTGCGATATCCTCTACTGGCATAGGGCAATCATTCTCTCTTTCTCTTATTCCTCCTTCCTTTTCCACGCTCCTCATTATATTTTTTTAACTTTACTTAAACTTCTATTTCCTTTTACCTGATTTGGTTGTCCATGTTAGCAATGACTGGTGCAGGTAGTATCCTGAGAAAAGATTCACAGTATAAAATAATTAAGAATATTTAGGGAGAAAATTTTGTGCTTCAATATTGAATTCATGATTTTGCTTATGAGAATATTGTAGAAGTTGGTTCAGAGGAGACTTGGACTAACTTTTAGGTAGATAAGATTTGAGGAAAGTCTAATATTGACTGATACTGTTGCATGGCTACTAGTGTCCTTCTGATGCAGGCCTGTAATAAAAAAGGACAAATGTGGTAAGAGGAAATGCCGTGTAACACTTCATATAGTTACAGCCAAGTCTTCTGCTGGAAGAGAGGCTGTCATTGTCAAGGGTATAAATTGATGACAGGACTGCCGCATGTTATGGTTAATGGCATGTCTTTATTGTAGATATGAGAGAGAGAATAGCCAGAGGTATTGGAGAGTCCAACGCAGAGAGAGAAAATAGAATGAATAGCTAGAAATAAGAGGAACCGGGCCAGAGACAGCAGGATTGTAAGGTACATGAGTATCTACCAGTAGGAAGGGAAGCCCACTGACTGGAGACCTTTGAGGGGGGGGGGAGAAGGTGAGAAAAGCTCGTATCTACTCTGAAATGTGTAACAGGTACTTGTTATACTTAGGGAGCCTAGTCTGGAACCTTCTGTCGGGGAAATGGAGTTTCCTTTGTACTTGACATTAAGGAGATTGGAACCATTTAAGGAGGCTGATCTGCATTGGAAGAAAAAGAAAGGTCCACTCCCTACCCAGCTAAGCTTCCCACTTTTAAAGAGAACATGAAGAATCTTCTGCTAACAGGAAGGCATATACAATTCAATATTTGTTATTACTGCGATTAAAGGACCCTGGGCCATCACAAGCATATAGCCAATTTGACTGTGTCATTTATGTGATGATGGCTTTAGAATTATGAAGTACACAAGAGTAAAAGGATCATGGATTCCCCCTTCATGTTTTCAGAGAGCTGCTGAGGCCGGACAATGGGAGACAGGGAAGGACCTGCATGTAGGTCCTGAAAGGGTAAAAAGTCCTGAGAGACCACTGTTTTAAGATGTAGAAGCAAAGTCTTGGTGGTGCTGGAGCTCCCAATATATTGGAGATGTTGAAATTGTGGGATAACGCTCAAGGAGAGCTGAGTATGGGAACGGAATCAGTCTATGGGAGGAGTGTAGGTTCACAGCAGTCAAACTTAAAGAAAAGCAGTCTGGGCCATTTTTCATGGTGTTCCAGGATTTCATGTCTGCTCTGCTGAGCTGTGGCCATATTTTGGTCCAGGATGTCCTCTCTATATCCACATTCCTAACATTCTGAAAGATAATATTTGTGCCATTACAAGTTCATAATTTGCCTTTTAATTTTACACCTAATAGACTGCATTAAGTTTCAGAAGAATCTTCGTATGTTTCAACAATATTGAGATTGTAAAAATATATTGGGTCTGAAAGACCCCCGAAATGGGGAGACCCTCACTCAAGTCTCGGGATGGCGAACCCCCCAGTAACGCACGAGAGACCGTTCTTGATGTAAATACAAGAGGTTTATTCGGGCTTATTCTAGTGCACTAGGGCCGACTCATAGTCTATACAGAGACAAGAGGAGTCGACCCCTATCAGCTAAAATTAAGAGTATTTATAGGAAAAATCATAGAGCAGATGGAATTTTTCATGCATCAGGGAAAAATACAGGGTTTCAGTTACATAAATGTCCTTGTGGTTCGTTTTTATCTTGTGGCAGGGAAAACAGGATGTCCTTGGTCAAGCTGCCCCTGAGTCAGGGGAGTAGTGACGAAAAATATGCTGACCAGAATGAGAGGAGGGGAGGGGGCAGGCGGGAGTGTCTGGGCTAGTCTGGGCTGAGAGGAGGGGAGGGGGAAGGCGGGAGTGTCTGGGCTTATCCTGACTTGCCTGCATCTTTATTTTAACTCTTCAGGTCTTTAAAAGTTAGAATTAGTGCATTCATACTATATGACTGTGGTTGGTTGATTGAATATATTTGAAAGGATGTGGACAAGTGGCCTTGTTGGTATAGGTGGGGCCTTGTTGGAGGAAGTGCGTCACTGAGGGTGTGCCTTGAGGTTTCAGAAGCTCATTCGTTCTTCTTCCTTCTGTCTGTCTATATAAATGGAGAACACTGGCTCCTTCTCCAGTGCCCTGTCTGCTTCTCTGCTTTCAAGCTTCTTGCCCTGATGATAATGAACTAAACCTTTGAAGCATATGGCAGCTCCAATGAATGCTTCTTCTTAAGAGTTGTTGTGCCAGGAAGTGGTGACACACGCCTTTAATCCCAGCACTTGGGAGGCAGAGGCAGGCAGATTTCTGAGTTCGAGGCCAGCCTGGTCTACAGAGTGAGTTCCAGGACAGCCAGAGCTACACAGAGAAACCTTGTCTCGTAAAAAAAAAAAAAAAAAGAGTTGTTGTGGTCATGATGTCTCTTCACAACAGTCACAAAGTGTAACAAAGTCAAGGGCCATGAGACCATGGGTTGAGCAAGTGGAATGTAGTCCTTGAGTTAAAAAATGTCACCCATAATCTTGCACATTGAAGCATTTGGTTGTCTGTTTGTGACACTGGTTTTGGATGTTTGAGAAATGTGACCTTGTTGCTGGAAGAGCTTTGCCACATCTGTCCCTCCTCTCCCAGTTTACTCTGCCACATGTTTGAAGTTTCTGATGTGATCTGTCAGCGTCTAGTTCCTGTAGACATCCCTGTAACCTCTCTAGATCCTTACCAAATAAAGCCCTTGCTTCTATGACTTGCCTTATTATAGTGTTTTATCATAGCAAACAAAAAGGAACTAACATAACAATATTTTCTGTGAGGCATATTTACACAAAGTGATGGTTTAAAATGTTAAAGCTAAAGTGGTACAAAAGAAATGAAAAGCTACATGAAAGTATTCTTCAAATGATGTTAAAATTTCACAACCAGAATTGCAGAAACACTATGAAACTTGTTCTTGTTAAGTACCCGTCATTATATAGTTCTTTTTTTCTCTCTCAAGGAAATTGATGACTGACAGCCTTGGCTCCATCTGGAACCATCTAACATCTGTGGTTGTAAACATCAAAGCACAGCTGTTGCAGTTCTGAGTAAGCACTCCAATTTATTTAGTTTTGACTTTGAAAAAAAATCTTCAGTTTTCATCAAACATCACATTTGTTAAGCTAAGTCCTTACAGCAAGAGAAAAACAATAAAGAAGAATGACTATATCAAACAGTGAAAAATAATACTGTCTTTATAATGCTGTTAGACTGGATACAATCTTAAACATGTTACAGTATTTCTCTTTGGATTTTTTAAGGAAGCACATAATGTAAAGTTGTGAGGCTGGTTCATATCACAGACTACATTGTATTAAAAATGTAATTTTAAAAAATAAAAAAAAAATTAAGGAGTAAATTTGTTAACATTTCTTCTAGGCTCCACCCAACAGTTGCCTAGTAATAGTTAGGTACCTACCTGGAACACACACACACACACACACACACACACACACATACACACACATACACACACAAACTGTTTGGCTTCTCTCCCTCTCCTTCCCCCTCTCTCACACACACACACTTTCTCTCTCTCCCCCTCCCATCACCTCTCTCTCCATGTGTTCCCTGATGGCCCCTTCCCTTTGTTCTCTCTCTCCTCTCTTTCTGTTCTTCTCTGTCCCCTTTCTTTCTCTGATGCTACTCCCTTCCTCAAATCCCCTTCCCATTTCCAAAATAAACTTCATTTTATACTAGATCCATCTTTTGGCTGGTATCTTGGGTCCTGGGGGGGGATGCCTCAGCATGTACCCCCTCCTGCCTTATGATGCCACCTCATTACAAAACAATCAAAATTGTGATATTTGAAGTCAAGATCAAGTATTTTGCTAGTATTTCAAATGTGTTGGTACACACTGATTGTAATTAGAATTTCTACTCAAAAAGTACATCTTAGAGGATGCTAAATTTTAATGGTAGCTTATTTAAAGAAGTATTTTATATAAAATATGTTAAAATAAATTTACATATTGTAAATATCATTAACTCTATGTCAAATTATTAATCATTTTACCAATTCTTCACCATAGTTGTAATTCATTTCAATTAAGTTATTTCCCTTAAATATTTTACATCTTCCAAAATAAACCAAGAATGATATGAAGGAAAACATTAATTTCTAGTTTGTTTGTTTGTTTTTGTTATTTTGTGAAGTATGGTACATTAGTCCTCTACTCGATTCTGTCATTGTAAATTTGTGTTTGGGGATGTGTCCCCACATATATAATTTCTGTGTAGAATTGAGATGTTAATGTTGATGCTAGCTATTATTAGCCACTTTGATGTTTGAGACAGAATCTGTCAATGAACCTGGATCTCACCTATTTGCCAAGACTAACTGGCCAGCGTTCTCTAGGAATACTCTTCTTCCCATGTCTCCCTGGCTAGGATTACAGGCACACATACCCATTCCTGAATTTACCCACACCCAGTGATGTTGTGCATCCATTTCCCTTAAGATGAAAGCATCCAATGGAGGGAAGCTGGTTAAGACATAGGATTTTCTAATTATGTATAGTGGCTTGAATATCGATGGTCTCCATAGGTTCATCTATGTCAATACTTAATCTCCAGTGGGAAGAACTGTTTGAGACAGTTAGAAAGTATATCTCTGGAGGATTAAAAAACCCATGCCTTTCCCAATGAATCCTTTCTGCCTCATGTTTATGGATCACAATCTAATCTTTCAGCTACTGCTCCAGCAACATGCTTGCCTGTTTGCTGCGGTGCTTCACATCAGGATAATTATTGATTCCAATCCTCCACCAGCTTCTAATAAGCTATTTATTTTATAAAGTGTATTGGTTACAGTTTCTTACAACAAAAGACAAATCATTAAGAAACCACCCTACAAGGAACCTGAAATAAGTCATAGGTTGATTTCAAAAGAGGCAAACCTTCTCCCGGGTCCTCAATCCCCAAACATATATAAGTAGTAAGAACTGTAAGAGACACCAAGGCACTTCGAAGAAGCAGAAGCCAGCCAAGCCACGTAAGAACAGCTAAGATTCATGAAAAAGGCTCACATCACTTGAGCTTCCTGCAAGACAATCTATAACTTATTGAACCGCCTGCAAATTTTTCAGTATACTTCATATTTCTTAGCTTATCATACAAGATTCCAGTTCTCAGTCCAAAAACTTTCTGTAATATGGTTAAAGCAACTTTCTGAAACTTGTCAAACATATGTTGTGTTCTTCAGAAGGACACTGTACTTTCCTGGTAGAGCTGAGCTTCTATCAGAGCCTGTACACATTTCCTACACTTACCACACCAGTTCTCTCTTGTTGGTATAGATGTTTATAAGAAAAGTAACTCAACAGGAGGATGTCATCACCTAACTCTGTAGACATTCTCTTTAACACCGCTATAGCAACCTAGAGCTTTGCCAATTTAGAGCCACTGTTTAGCTATTCTGATACAAACATCAGATTCAGAAAATAAGGTTTTCTCCTAGCAAAAAGGATTCCCGAGGACACTTAAAAAATAATATGGAATTAAGCATTTTACACAACATGTTTATTAGACAATAAGTTATGTATCTTTGATTGATGTCAGTAAAAAGGAATAATAACTTAAAAATTAAATTAAAGAGGGAAGCTGTGATAAAAACTATATTGTCTTTTTATAAGTAATTTATTTTGAAATACACTGGAATAAAGATATGATTTCAAAGTAATGTTCTTTGTAATAACTTAACAAACATGTCCTCCAATCCTCTAAACCAAAGATCAGTGATGTGTGAAATTGAAACAGATGGCAGATATTAAAGAACAACCCATACTATACTTTGGAAGAAAGGAAAATATGTTTATTGAAGGTTTGAATTGTACCAAATAAATAATAGAGTAATTTAAAGCCTAAAATTATTTAAATACATAATTCTCTCAAATGTTCAAGTAAAGTAATTAAATTCAGTGAAAGGTTAACTTATGGGTAATTCGAGTTCACAAATTGGTCAAGAGTTGCCTTCAACTGTAAGTTGTCTATAGGCCCAGTAATGATTCCTATACTATATTCAAAATGAGTGTTGTTTAGGTAGAAGAATACCTCACAAAAATAAAACAATTTTGAGAAATAGCATAAAAACATGAGACCATGTCACTGGAAGTCACATTGAAAATATATGGTGTATGGAATTGCTGGGATCCTTGGTAGGGAGGGGAAGCTGCTCCTAGATTTCAATACTTACCACTCAGGATCAAATTTTATAGGATCTCTATGAAAATCTTGAAATTAACTCTTATGGATATCAGTACTCAGATGCATGTCTCCCTGCTTGATAGCTAGAAAACATTTGCAAACCTCAATTACATTTTAGTTTTATCAAGCATTTGATGCATAAACTTGGTCAAGTAACTAAACCATTTCTAGCATTATTGAAGGATGTGAATAATCAATCATAAGTACCTCAGAAATGTGCCTGATTTATGGTGGATCTACGAGCATAGAATCTGTAATGGTAGCTTTATCTCTGAAGTTTAAAACTCAGATGAAAGAGAACTTTAGATAAGCATTTTGGTAAAAGCATTTCCCATGACTACAAACACACATGTACACACACACACATACCATCCTGTGTAGGTAGGTTAATGAAACTCTTGGACAAGTCTCAAGACTTCATTATTGACAGAATAAACACTAGTCAGAGGTGTAGTATATATGTGTTGATTTCTATATATTCAGCTTCTACCAAGCTATTTGTTAGACACTGAAAAATTCTTTACATTGGAGAAGTACCCAAGGCACATCTTTCTAAGCCTTATAGATTAAGAAGAGAAGCAAACACTGTAGCTCATATCCAGTGGGCCAGTCTACCTTCCTGCAAGAAGTAAACACAGATCTCCCACCACGGTTGTGTTGCTTATGAATACTAGACAAAGAAATGGTTTAGTGTCAGAAGATGGACAAGACTCAAAGTATACGACACCCTGGAGGACAAGGGTGATGATACCACAAGGAAGTAGAATTTCAAAATAGCATGGATAACTTTTCTAATGATTGAGAGCTTTCAAGTTATTGTTTAAGTATTTATCAGAGTTGGTATAATCCACATTTCAACTTCTTACTCATAACTCTTAGCATTAAAATCACCTTTTCCATGAAATTTGTATTTAGAGAGGTTGTTGTTTTTACAATGAATAGAGAAATTACACATAACAAAGAATTGGTCCATTGGCTGCCTGTAATTGCTCAGTAGTTGACTCCTAGGTTAGCATACATAATGACCAAGTTCAAGTTCTCTGTTGAAAAAGCAGTTAAAATTTCTAATGAAATACACTTATCATTGGAAATGAATTAATGAATTCATGATTAAAGACAACTGAATAATCCAATTAGACTTTAGGATTAAGGTATAGATGTGTGTACATTATTTTATTTTACATAGATCAATATCTAAAATTAAAATGTAACAGTACGAAAGTCAACAACAAAAATCAACATGTCATATCAGGCACACCATATCCTCCACCAGGGATCTTCACATTGATAAAGGAATCTTGTCTCTTCAATGCAAATTGAAAAATATCTGCCTTCAGAGTGCAACTCACATAAATGATTATTCTTTCTCAAAAAAATAAACATTTAAAATATACTAAATACATAAACTCAAAACATATTTTACAGTACTTGGCATTTTTAGCATTTTAAACAATGCTTGTCTCAAACCCATCATTTCACCACTGAGGTGTCTCTTGTTCTCTTTAATAAGGTTTCAAGTAGAAATTCTTTTCAAATGAGTAATTTCAACGTTCACCTCTATTTAAGGTATTTCCACCTCAATATATTCTGTCTTGATTTTTATTAAGAACCTCATTTTGCATTTTTAACTGCTGAGATCTCTTCTACTTAAAATTGAACATGAATTGCTCAAAATGACAATCATCATTACTATCGTATAAAATATCCCCTCATCCAGGGAAACCATCTGAAGATGATATATGTGATCTGTATTACAAAGATTTGAAAGGACACGGCAAAGTGGAAATGATTCCAAAGACATTCAAGAAGAAACCAAACTTGCAAGGATGAAGACAATGGAACTGGTATTATAAATAGTATTGGATATTTAACAGCAATTTAAACATTGGTTACTTTGACATGGTGATTTCTCAGCCCTATAATAATATTGGAATATTTAACATTCTGCTTAGAATATCTGAGGATCTTAAGAACATAGAAAAGTGTTAACATGTCTAATTGTATTCTTTAATTTTCTGGGAGACGAATGACCTCGCTAATCTTTCTGCGGTGTTTTTTTCTCCTGTGCTTACTTCTTCCTTTCTCCTTCACATCATTCATTCTCAAGATAGGTTCATGGAGACACACTACAAATGGATAGTGCTTTAACAACAAAACATTTCACACTTTATCTCTACTGTGTCCTCTTTCTAAGAATAAGTTTAGAGGACTGGGCATAAGTAAACACACATGCAAACAACAACAAAAACATACACTTTATTTTTTCTAGGTTTTTTTTTTTGCTTTTGTTTTTTTAATTTAAAGGTCAACTTGCCTGTTCGATAGCTGTCTTACTATTAATTTCACACAAGTTTTTGAAAAAGTAAGATAAAGACAATTATACTTCAAAGAAACTCCAGCTCATTTGGGTTTATTATAATCAGCTCATGCATATCTTTCAAATAATACAGAAATGAGCTTAATTGCAAAGCGAGAATCATTATGAAGTATCTTTGTTAAATCCTGTTTGTATTTTCTTTTCTTTTTTTACTTTTTTTAAAGATTTATTTATTTTATGTATATGAGTACACTGTAGCTGTCCTCAGACACACCAGAATAGGGCATCAGATCCCATTACAGATGGTTGTGAGCCACCATGTGGTTGCTGGGTATTGAACTCAGGACCTCTGGAAGAGCAGTCGGTGCTCTTAACTGCTGAGCTATCTCTCCAGCCCCCTGTTTGTATTTTCAATAATTAAGCTTGTACATTACACAATTTCAAATAAGCATGCATTATGTAAGTAAACTGAAGAGAGGTCAGTCTTCTAACATGGAGTCATGCAAAGCTTCTCGATTGACTTGCACCATGCCATAACAGGCACGTCAAAATGAATGTTGCACTGAAGGGAAGTCTGGTGTGAGATACAGCAGCAAGAAACACTGCAGTCATAGCCAACAAGATGAAGAATGAAAAAGTAAGGTGCCACAGAAACTATCATTTTCAAAGAAAATGGCTTCACTTTTTAATTTCCAGTCTCAAATTTAAAGCACACGACATTGAGGTTCAACACAGGTACTTGGGACTATATTCAAATTTGAGGTCGAAAGGCATGCTCCTTGGTAAAATAACCTTAATTGGTCAGGCAAATCACCCCTAGTTCCTTGTCTTTCTCTTACCTTCAACATACCTAAGCTTAGAATCCTTCATTCCTCTATGTTTTTTGGGTTGTTATTGTTGCTGTTTAAAATATTGTCAGTTTATCTGCTGGTGCTGTTTCTAGAGTGTCCTGCTCCTCACTTCATGTATGTAAGAAACATACATATAATACTCTTATCACTGTTCATCACCTATAAGCCTTAGTTTTATGTGCATATGTGTGTTACCCAAATATATATCCTTGAATATATGTTTTTATTTGCCACTTGATATTTTAGAATCCATACTGTATATATTTGCTACATAAGTATATATTCCTGATAATCATTAGACAATGATTTGCACTTATCTACTTAAATTACATTCCTCAAATGATGATTTACTTTTCAGATTAATTTTGTATGTGCATATTTTGCTTGCATGTATGTCTGTGCATACTTGCATACTTGGTGCTCACAGAAGTTAGAAGTGGTTGTCAAATCCCAAGGAACTGGAATTACAACCTCCTCTCCTAGGCTTTGGTTGTCTCATTGATTCATCCAACACAACTATAGACTATAAATGAATAGGTAAATAATTGTCTATTCTTTTTACTACTAGGAATTTTCTTGTAGTCTACCAGAAGTAAAATTGAAGTTTGGCATGTGTTTAGGCATGGCAAACCATAATGTTCTTCATTCTCGAATATCCTCTTAGGCTTTCTAAGTCATTCAAAAAAAAAAAAAAAAAGCTAATGTTTACTTTGGTGTTAATTATAAATTTATGTTTAAAATAGTGAACACTACTTAAACCACTTTTTTTTTAAGTCAACAAATGTGTGTGTGTCCCACAAATTAGGTAACATTGGAAATAGGTTGAGTAATATTCACTTCCACTTATGCTTGGCTTTGGATAACCAATTCGGAAGATCATCCCTAGGGAAAACTCTATCTCCTGCTTGTAGTACTCCATAGTTTCCTGTAGATATTTGTTGAGGTTGTGTTTAGACATTCACATGTTTAAGAAATCATGGGGGAGGATTTTCTGTTATTTCTAAGTGATGAAATCTCAGCAGCTTTCCTGGTTCTCTGCTTCTTACAATCGTTTGCTCTCTATCTCTAGATGTTCCATGAACCAAAAGTGCTACAGTTGTGGTGTAGTGGTGTAGCTATATCAACTGGGACTCTGCATCCCATAATTGCTCTCAGAATTTTGACTAAATGTAGTTTTCTGTAATGATCCACTTCTTTTGCAAAAAAAGTGTCTTTGATGAGGGCTGAGAGCTACACTTATCATTGAATACAAAGATATTTAGGATGCAGCTATAAATTGTGTCATTTTAATAAATTGGCAGTAATGTGTTCTAAGATTCATGACTGTCTCAGCCCCTGCTATGGTATCTTTCCATTGCCAGCATCATTTCCCTCTTGTTGAGCATGCCATAAGTTCAACTACAGAGATTAGGTTACCACCAAGATACAAATGCCACTAGTGTACCCTTAGAGATATCATGCCATGCTATTCATCATTGTGAATTACAGACATTGCAGCTGAGTAGGAATATTGTTGAATTCCTTCCTTGTAAGAATGCATACCTGTAGTAGGAATGGCACTGCCGACTAAGCAAAACGTTGGGGGCCACGCAGCCATAAAGGCATCTCCTGCATGAGGACCTAGTTGAGTACTACTACATGAGAGACCAGGGATTGCTGTCTGCTGACAGACAATGTCAGCCAATAGGGAACAGTGGTTTGGAAGAGATGTTTTCTTAGGACCAATGGGGTGTGGATGGAGGGTATTAAAGAAGTTTGCAGCAGCATAGAAAAGCTTGCTGTGATGTTCCTCACCTGCTCCTGGAGTCTGTGCCATTGATTCTATGCCACCTCACCTCCAATCCCCAGGGACACCTCATTTCCAACCCCCAAGGGCAAGCCTGGCTGGGCATCTTTTGGTCCAGGACACAAGCAATATATACCAACTTCCAGTCCTATGATATCTAGTCTTTTAAAACTAGGGTTTAGCTCAGAACCAGATCTTATTCTCTAGGTTTTATATTCCATGTGTGTGGTGTCTTCAACACTGGACACAGTAGAAGACCCAGAAAATTACTACATGCAAAATGGCCTTGTTATGTATCAATGGGAAGAGAGGCCCTTGGTCCTGTGAAGGCTCAATGAATGAGGGTAGGGGAATACTAGGGTGGGGAGGCGGGAGTGGGTAGGTGAGTAGAGGAACACCCTCATCAAAACAGGGGGAGGGGAATGCGATAGGGGGTTTCTGGGTGGGGAACCTGGAAAGGGGATAATATTTGAAAAGCAAATAAAGAAAAAAGAGATGGCACAAACATACTCTTGTGAAAAGACAGAATATGAAGTAAATAATGCTTAGAAAACTGGATCTCTAAATATAGAAGAATATAATTAGATCTTCAACTTTGTATAAAAACTAACTTCGAATGGATCAATGAATGAAATATAAAACCTGAAATTGCCCCAGGTAGGACCTTACATGCTAGAGTTGCAGTAAAGGACTTTCTTGATAAGATACCGTTTGACCTGGAATTGGGGCCAAAAGTTGAATAATGGAATCTGGCAAAATCTACTCGATTCTCCATAGCTAGTGAGACAAGGAATTGAGTAAAGAAAAATCCTATAAAATGAGGAAGCATTTTTTCAAGTCTAGTTGTGACAAAGGATCAAAAATATATAAATGCCTCCTAGCCAACACACTGAAAAACAAATGGCCTGTTCAGAACTGTGCTTGTGGTCTGAGTGGACAGTTCTCCAAAGAAGAAACAAAAATGACTCAGAAATCTCTCGATAATTTTCCATCTTCCCTAGCAGTTAGGAAACTTTGAGAATTCACTGTACCCCTGTCAGAATGAAGAGAAACCAAACAACTGACAGCAAATGCAGGTGAGGTGAGAGAAAAGTAACCCTCATTTACTATGGGTGGGTTTGCAAACTGGGGCAGCCATGATGCAATTTCATGTGGAGAATTCTCAAAATTTTTAAAGCTTATCTCCTATAGCTATAGCACTCCTTACCACGTGCACAAAGGACTCAACATCCTGCTCCAGAGATGTTCAGCCATGCTTGTTGTTGCTCTTGTCATAATAGTCAAGAAATGGAAGCAACCTATATATCCTTCAACTGATAATGGATAATGAAAATGTGATACATACAAGCACACATATATATGGAAATCATGACATAGGAAGGTTAATTGCTGAATGTAGAACATACTACATTGAGTAAATTAACCTAGATCCAGCGAGCAAAGGAAAATTTCTAATAGTCTCTGAAATCTTGCAAATATATAATCAAAAGCAATGCCAGTAATCAGAAAATTATAAAGATATTATTGAGGTGGCACAAAAGCAGGTGATAGAAGGATAAAGGTTATTTGGGTGGAAGAAATGTGTGAAACCAGTGAGCCGTAATTAGAATGGGGGGAGGGAAATCTATATAGAAATAGGAAGAAGAAGGATGAAGGTAAAGTGATACTGAGAAGGTTTGGAAAAACATCAATTTTATTATTATGCCAGGCAGTGGTGGTGCATGCCTTTAACCCCAGCACTTGGGAGGCAGAGGCAGGCAGATTTTTGAGTTTGAGGCCAGCCTGGTCTACAGAGTGAGTTCCAGGACAGCCAGGGCTACACAGAGTAACCCTGTCTTGAAAAACAAAAATAAACAAACAAACAAACAAACAAAAAAACCCAAAAATTCTATTATTATTACTTACCTGAAAATCTATTTAATATGGATAAGTCTGTATGTGTATATGGTTCAAATTACTCACTAAATCATGCTATTTTTCTTTTGGACAAATGATACTGAACATAAATATTATGACAGAACTGATAAATATATTATGATATTAATTCATCATAAGATTCAAAAGGAGACAATAGTTCATTTATGTAAAGGAATTCCAATATAGGACATTGAAGTAAATTCTAATTGGCAGTATTGTTAATATATAAACCAGAGTGCAGAGGGATACACCTATGACACACAGGACATGTGAAGCAAGATACACAGGGAGGCCATCAGGGGAGAGGGAGGAATTTAAACCACTATTGGACGTAGGGAAAATGCCTGGGGAAACACATGTGATTAATTGTTATTCATATTTTGTAGTACTTGTTTTGCAGGAAATTTTCATTTTTATTTTTTTAAAAATTAGCCTGAATATTGTGTTGCCCTTTTACATTGAAGGCAATAGATTCTACACAGGTGTTTCTACAGCTCTATACAGAATGAGGGCTAAGTTATGACCGACAAAACTTCCAGGTAAGAGTAATAAGCAAATGAAAGAACTATTGGTATTTACTCATAGACTATTTTCATTATTTAAAAATTTGAGACTCAACAACTTTACTATTTTTAGGAAACAAATAATATGTTATATTCAATGTATGATGTATATTTACTTCTGTGTATCAAGAATAGCGTTACCCACTAACAGCTTTCTGAAAATTACTTTTTTGAGGAAATTATATTTCCAGTTTACTTTTAGTCCTGAAGAACAATAGAGTACATAATGTTATCATGTTAGTTTCATGGATAATATGAATAATTGAAATTTACCAAACAATAATGAATTCCATATTATTCCATGTCCAAACATAGTAAACAATGAGTTGACCCAATTTAGGATTTTGTCATTTGTGTCCAGTTCCTGCCAGTGTTTTGAATTAGCAAATTTTAATAAGGTCAGATGCAATGCTGTATCACAACATTCAGCTAACTGATAGGGCATTTTAAACATAGCCTAGCTTAATATCACTTAGCCTAGCATCCAATATTCCACAAAGGCTGTGCCAGGAAAGTTTCTCACTCAGGATGTTTTTACCAGATGGTGTTCATCTGGCCATATGTTACAAAGCTGAAATGAGCTTAGTGATACCCTGCCTGCTACTTCACTCAGTAGTGAAATTGACTGCGAATTAATAAATCCTAGGAATAAACGAGAGAAATTGATAAGATCGAATTTTACACATGCAATTGATAGATATAATAAACTTTGTTCCTGCTATGCTTCTTCTTATAAGAGAACTACATCTTAAAACACAAACTCAAACATAAAACTCTATTTTATGCTTCACTAAATGGTATTTTATGTTAATTTTTAAAAATAGCCTATGCCTCAAATTCTATATGTGGAAAATAAAAAAATACATACTTACTTTAAAAATGTTGTAATGTCTTCAAATTTGAAATATTGCTGAGTTTTCTTTAGAAAGCTCCTTAGCCTCTAAAATAACTACTTTTCCTCCTAAAGATATATTTTATCCTTTTTTCTATTTCTTTTTTTCTTCTTTCTTTTTTTCCTTCCTTCATTATTTCTTCTTTTTTCACATCTAATGAAACACATAGATTATTTTTCCTATACTTGACTGTTCTACAGGAGCTATTGTTTCTGTTCAGAGATATTTACATACATTTTTAATAGAGTAAAATAATTTAAGGCATTTAATTATTTGTTCAAAAATGGAAAATAGTAAAGAATATAGTTTATTATCTCAACGTTGTGCATGTGCCTGTTTGTGTTTATACTCAAAGCGTTCAGATCATTCAGAGAGTGATACAATTATGTTCTATTGTGCTTTATAGCTTTATATTCTTGAAGCAGTGGAACTTTATTCATCCTCTTTTTACCTAATGACAGATATTTTTGCATTTGTCTATCTTGAGCAATGATATATCCATATGTTGTATAACTGTTTCCTCTGAAACATCCATCTGGCCAGGAAGTATTTTAAGCAGAAAGGGAAACAACTCAAGACAGCTTCAGGAAGTCCCTGAAACTGAAGAGATTGACTAGGTCCCCTCCATGAAAAAGTAGGCAATAAAAGCTGAGAATTCCCCCAGAAGAAAGATGAACTTCAAAGAAGCCTAAGACAAGACAAGCTGCAAAGATGACTGAGACCAGATCAGATGCCTGGAAATAATAGAAATCAGCTGAGCTATCTGGGAGAGGTTTAGACTAAAGGGCTAGCAGACAGCGCGTGGCCAGCAGACTGAACGTGGCCAGCAGATTGGACATGGCTGGGGCTATCTGAGAGAGACAGAGGATAATCGAAGCGAGTCAAGAAGGAGGAACACACACAGTGAGAGTAACAGGATTATAGGAAGAATGAGTAGCTAGAGGGAGGAAAATCCTTGAGCTGGAGGGATTTTGGGAGACGGTATGAGGCAGGAATGGCTAGTCTGGACTTTGCAATGTTTAATGGCTACGTGAGATACAGCCGTGCACATTGATATGCTGATAGGCGCCACAGGGAGCATGTGTGCTCTCTGATAGAGGTAAGGGAAATGAATCCTTTTGGTAGACGGGAAACTGCTTCACAAGTTCCCACAGAGCGATGGCCTTTGTCTAACTGCCAGAAATCTTCCTAGAATCCAGGGTGAACTCACTTTGGATATTTGGACTGCCTTTTGGAGTTTGGAACTGAAGTTTCCTTTGGACCTGACAGGACTTAAGCCCTCTAAATTGTTGAGGTGCCTCTAGGCTGTGCAGTGTTCTGCAGGCTCCTAGCTTTGTGAGCTGTCATGCATCCTGGGACAGGCTTCATGATGCAGCTGTCTGTGAATCAGTTATGCTCCTGTATGTCTCCCCCCTCATCCACATTTCTGTAAGTAATCCCAATACAACTCCAGGTTTTGGCTGTGCCTGTACTGTATTCTGTATATTATATTATGTTATGTTATGATGTTATGTTATGTTATGTTATGTTATGTTATGTTATGTTATGTTATGTTATATATTCACACATATGTTGTTGTTTTGAGGACTTTCACTTTATATAGGTTGTACGTTATTCTGTTTTGTTATAAGGCTGTATTTCCAGAAATATTCTACTCCTGTTAAATGCTTTACTCTTTTAATTTATCTTTCGCTAAGTGATAAGTCTATGGTGAGCAAGTAAATTAGAATATTGAAAACATTCCTTTCGATAATCTGGAAGGTTCCTTACAACATTAAAATGTTCCCTAAAATCCTGATGATACAGTCTCAACAGCAAGAATAAACCGCAAGAATGAAACATTGTCATCAAAATTGTACCTCTGACTTTACACAGGTGCAAAATCCTCTAAACTAATATTTTGTTCCTGCTCCTTTTCATTATGTGTTTCCTTTTTTGTTATTTTTATGGGTTATTTTATTTATTTGAGTTTCAAATGTTGTCCCCTTCCCAGTTTCCATTCCACAAACCCCCTATCTTACCCCTCATTACACCTGCCTCTATGAGGGTGCTCCCCAACACACCCACCCGCTCCTACCTCAGTGCCCTAGAATTCCCCTACCCTGGGACCCTCCACCGGACCAAGGGGCTCCCCTACCAGTGATGCCCGATAAGGCAACCCTCTGCTACTTATGCAACTGGAGCGATGTGCCCCGCCATGTGTACTCCTTGGTTGGAGATTTAGTCCCTGGGAGCTATGGGGTCGCAAACTCTTTCAACTCCTTCAGTCCTTCCCCTAACTTCTCCATATGTGTTTCTTTCTTGCTTACCAAATGAACTGAGAGCATTGCGCTCCAGTACCCCAGAATGATGCAGTGTATCCTCAATCTGCCATCTCGGGTCCTGCAGAGTAGTTCTTCTAATTGTGGTATAGTCATCCTTATCTTCAAAATTATGCTGTCTACTTCTTCATTTTAGAATAATCTCCACTAAAAACTGAACACAAAAATTCCCAAGAATCTGCAGTTCGTGTCTTGAAAGCATCGGTGCTATCTTATTCACACAATGCGCCTTTCTTTTAAGGGAACCTCTAGTTGCTCTCATCTTACTCTTATAAAAGTGCTCATTTGTACTGTGTTTACTTGTATATATTTTTACTTTCTTTAGTCTCTAGACTTTATTTGTGATAACTACAGATGTCCTTTGAGCTTTGAAATGCAAATTTCAGCCCTAGCTCTTGTCTCTCTAGTCATTCTACTTGATTCTGCCTGTATGTCCTTCTCTATATGCTAAGGGACTTTCTTTCACCTCTCCCCTTGGCGGAAAAAAATATACGGTGAATATTTTTATCATATTTTAATAGCTAGAGTTTTTGCTGCATTTCACAGTTCCTGCACCTTCAGTTTCTTGAATTGTTATTAACTTTCTCTTTGACTTACATTGTGTTATAATTTAAAATGTATCAATTCATTATTGTCTATTATTAATTATTATTATTAATTCATTATTTCTATAGCCTGATACACTCTCATGAATCAAACATGCACAGAGACACACACACACAAACACGCATACACACACATGCACGCACACACACACGTACACACATGTACACACATGTACACACACGTACACACACTGCTTAATTGTATAGCAGGTTCCTTCTTGTTCCTTATTTAACTAGTTAACGCTGAAATTCTACTACAATAACCTATCCTCTCATTCCTCTCATGGTGACCAACTTGCTGGATTACTCCTATTAAGAATTTATTTAATATTTTTATATGTATAGTATATCTCTGTTTTCTCAAATGTTGTTTTATCAATATAAGTTTTACAGATGTGAAATTATTATTTATCATTTGCTTCATATTTAAAATAAACTGCATTGTATAAGTCCTTACAACACTGACATATTCTGTATTGCTGATGTTATGTTGTAGTCCCTCTTCTACTCTGGTCCTGAAACCTGATTCGTCTAGCCATGGCAGTACTTGCCTAACCTGTAATTTCGACGTGGTGGAGATGGAGTCACGAGGAAGAGGAAGTCAGTTATCCTGGGTTTCACAGTGAGATTGACTTCTATTGCTTGAACCATGAAACTCTATGTCAAACACCAAAAATGTAAATAAACCAAAACAAACAAAATGAGCAAACACAGAAAATTGGTTAAACATCTTAGAATCTTTGTCATTATAAAATTGCTCCAGCTTTTCCTTATTTTGTGAATAAATAATCCCTAATACAAAATACACCTAAGTAGGCAATGCTACTGAATTCCTCCCACTACCTCTGACAACAAGAGAAGACACATTTTACATTTTGCCACTGATTTTATTTTATTTTATTTTATTTTATTTTATTTTATTTTATTTTATTTGGCCTCATATCAGTGAGTGCTGTAGGAACAAATAAGTGAGTTATGACTGAATTTAAAGCCCACTCTACAAGAGGAAATACATACCTGGTGCTACAAATCTCATTAAGAACCAATGTTTGAGGAGCTCATAGACTCCAGCTATGAACCTACTACTATTTTACCAAATGGAGTATAATATCAGCTTTCTTCAAATCAAGTTCTCTCTACCAATCATATGGTGTGGGTCTCGTCACTCATCAGACAGGTTTCTTTGTGTAGTGGAGAGTGGTTAATGCAAAAATACAGAGAGGTCAAACTCAGAAACCAAGTTAACTGTGGTATGCTCATCCAAAAATTGAATACTTATAGCATACCCTAAAGGCTCAGGAACAATTGTGAGAGATAAGACAGGAATGTTATAAAAGTCAGTAGTCAGGGATGATCAGAGTAGATGAGGCAGAACAGCTACCCATGAACTCACAGCAGGTTCTACTGCTTGCAAACAGCAGATTCTAATGGGGCCCATGCGACCAAACCAATCAAAAATCCAGTTACTGTGGGGAGGGGCTCACGTGTCTCTGATTCTCTTGAGGAGCTGTGGATCATTAATAGCTTCTAGTCAAAGGAGAGTCAGTCTGCTTTAAGAGCCAGCTCATAAGAAGTCACTCATGCATGGTTTCCTATCTATGCATATGTGAATGGCTTCAAAAATTGTGGGTTATTATATTTAAAAATGGAAGACAAGATATTGCATGGATAAGGAAGCAGGGGGTAGATCTGGGAGGAGTTAAGAGCCAGCAGTACAAAGAATTGTATAAAATTCTCCAAGAATTAATACAAATATTCCATATACATACTTTTGGTTTCTTAAATTTAAAATAGGTGGTTCACATTCAATATTTTCTGTCATTCTAGTTATATTCTCACATACATTAAGAATAAACCTTTCAGAGACTAAACCACCAACCAAAAAGTACACAGGAGGTACCATGGCTCCAGCAGGATCTGCAGCAGAGAATTGCCTTATTTGGCATCACTGGGAGGGGAGCCCCTTGGTTTTGTGGAGGCTTGATGACTCAGGATAGGGAAACACTAGGGCGCCGAGGCAGGAGTGGGTGGGCAGATTGAGGTGCACCCTCATGGAGGCAGGGAGACAGAGGAGGGGGTAGGGGACTTGTGGAGGGGAAACTGGGAAGGGGGATAACCTTTGAAATGTAAGCAAATAAAATAACCAATAAAAGAATGTATTTATACATTCTTAATATATAGTATAACATTTAATAACAAGATACATCTTTATTAACATGGGCATATAAAGTCATAGTCCCCATGGCATTCATGGCTACTTAGGGTCTACTTGCCGTGGGTGTGCTGTCTTGTTTTCCTTACATTTTGAAAGATACGCCATGTTTGCTACCATTTCTGTTCTTCGTACTTAGTGATGACTTAGAGGAAAGGCAGCTCTAAGCAAATGCTTTACTTTTTCCCTCGTTTGCTCTTTATTCCTTCCGTCACTGTAAAATTTCTTCAGTATATAAGAATAGACAGCCGTACTGTTTCTACAACCCAGGTCAGTCAATCTCTTCCACATAGCAGGGCCTCTGTCATTGTATCTGAAATATTTTAGTTTTTCAATATTAGGTTGAAAACGCAGGGGATCATGCACATGGGACTCTTCTTCATCGCAAAGCCTTTTCTTTAGTCCATGCAGACTCATCTCTCAGTCTTTGGCTTACAATGAATGGTTTCCCTATGGCAATCCTATTTTTAAATTTTTATTTTATTTAATATCAATCCTAGCAGAGAGCTTTCAAATTGATGTTTTGATCCAGCATTAGAGACAGCCTGTGCTCGGTCATTCTTCATGAGTTATTGTAAACAAGATACATGGTTTCACATTCTAGTTTGTAAAGCCTGTCTCATGTGCATAAAACTTAAATGTATAAATATAATTTATAGATACCTAGTATGGTTAGTTTGGTCAAATTGACACAATGTTACAATCACACGAGAAGAGAATAAATGTGGAATTGCCTTATTAAGTCATTCTGTGAACCTGTCTATAAAGTATATATATATATATATATATATACATATATATATATATATATATATGTATATATATATATATATACTTGCTTGCATTCATCTTTTCTTTCCATTTGTTTGTGAATGGGACTCACTATTTCAAGTTCCTGCCATCTTTACTGTCCAACAAGGCTGCAACTATTAAATAGACAAAACCCCTTCTTGTCTGTGTAGATTATGTTAGGGCATTTATCAGAGCTCCCTGAGTGGAAACTAAAGGGAAAATGATATTTTAAATTTTTAATGTCACTTTGAGTTCTTAACATTCTATGTCTGATACAAAATGTTGCAGAAATAAACATTAATAAACAGTAAGAGCACACTACTTTATTATAACCCATTTATATTGCTCAAATTTCTCCAGTCATACATTTCTTTCCTCATAGGTTTCTCGGCACTCAGGATAGTTTCAACAAGTTCCTTATTTGTTTGAACAATCTTGTACCTTGCTTGGTAGCAAATTTTTGCTTTCCTAATGGCTTCTTGAGAGCAGATTCTTCTGTTGGTCCTGTTCCATTGCTCTATTCCAGCTGGGATACTTTACAGCTTTGAGTTGCCCAAGGTTGTGACATTGAACATGTGAAAAAAAAAATCTGCTTTCTTCCAACTCTACTAGATAACAAGAGTTCAGTCTGTTGTGTCAGAAACTAGGGGATTCCTCCTGGTCCCTGTAGTCCTCACTTTCATTCAGCAAAACACTTTAGAAGTAGAGCTCTGCTGTGTGCCAAATATTAT
>CM052708.1:10252287-10280223 GCA_028551405.1 Uromys caudimaculatus
CCCCCCCCCCCAGTCCTCCTGGAGGCTGGACCACCACCCAAAGAATACACATTGAGGGACCTATGGTTCGGACCACAGATGTGGCAGAGGAAGGCCTTGTTGGCCATCAGGGGGAGGAAAGGCCCTAGTAAAGGGGAATGTCAAGTTAGGAATACAGGAGTGGGTGGGCAGGTGAGTGGGAGGTGGAATTCCCTCATAGAGGTGTGGGAAGGGGAGGGGATAGGTGGTTTCCAAAGAGGAGACCTAGAAAGGGGGAAATATTGGAAATGTAAATAAAGTATCAAAAAAAAAAAAAAAAGAATCCACAAATACAGCCATAAACTAATACTTCTAAAATGCATGGTTGTGTACAGGTGGGGACATTTGTTTATGTCTAATACTTTGTCCATACCCTAATTTTTATTTTAAATATTATGTCACACAGGTGATAAAAAGTATAAAGACTCAAAGCAGGAAAAAACCAACCTGATTTATTCTCCACAATGATGCAGACAGTAGCTGTTTTGGAAGCATTACTTTCTAGGCCATGACATTGTTAACACTGATATAAAATTGTCAACAACCAAACTCCCAGTTAGACTTGCTGCACTAAAATAGAACTGAATCAATCTAGGAAGGATTCAAGGAGAGACTGACATACAAAGTATCCTGAAGACATTCAATTTCCTGGTTCCACTCAACCTAAGATTCAACCTTGTCCTTCCTGGATGCTAGACCAATAAATCTCACATTGAACCTGAGATGGTTTGCATTGACTTTCTGTCAAGTGTCACCAGAGAATACTCTCTTCTGCAGAGAACTTAATTCAGCAGTAGGACACAGTGATCATGTACATTTTTTCCTTCTTACTTGTTTTACATTTCTTTAATTCTTTTTAGTCTTCTTTTCTTTTTTTGTTTTGTTTTGTTTCTTTGACATAAGGTCTCATATGTCCATGTTGGCTTTAAACACATTATATAACTGAATTTGGTCTTGAATTCCTGAAATCTCCATTTCCCAAATATTAAGATCATGTGTCCCCAGACAATGTTAAGTGAAGTAGGCCTATGTTTATAGATAAAGAAGAAAGAAGGTGTTGAGGCACTTTATAGGATCCAAGGCATATACTACAAGGAAAAATCTATAAATGTTCAAGAGAAATGAAAAAATAAATGTGACCATGTATGGGGCAGGTACGACCAGTGGGAAACGGACCTGAGTAAGAGTGAGGTCAAGATCTGTCCAAGCCCAAAAAATCTCATCTGTGATCAACAGGAGGAAGGATAGCTCCCTCACTATTCTGGGCCTGCATGCCCAAGGACATGTTGCCTTAAACTTCCACCTCCACCACCATTGAGCTGGTCATGCAACCTGATGGCCAAACGTAGGTTTCACTTCCCCTTGTCCTATAAGGACAAGTCCAGAAATCACCTGGAACTCCTTGCCATGCAAATGAAGCATACCCAGCACCTCAGGCTCAGCCAATAATCTATACTCACCCCAAAATCCCTACCCACTCCCCAAAGTTTATATAGCCCTTACTAACCCAGAATTAAGGGAGCTGTACCAGTAACGACCATCTTGAAGAAGCCTACTTCCTCCCCAGCTTCCCTAGCACTCAGGCAAATGAGTTTCTGTTAACTCAGCCAGCCAGGACAGGCTTCCTTCCTTTCATTCCAGCCTACGGTGGAACATTGTCTAAACACCCTGAGAGCAGAAGCCGAATCCGGCCTGCAACGATGAGTATAAGGTGCACTTGAGATTTCAATGCCTTATTAAGATAGTGTAGATCTCTTCAAAATTTGTCATGCCAAGTTCCTATAAAAGTTAGAAAGCCAGTATCTCTGCAGATATCACCAGATGATAGAGAGCTCAAAATGTTTAAGGAGGAGAGCAATAATCTTGAAACATACATTTTCAGCATTCAAAAATAATTTTTAAAAAAATCAGGCTTATCCTAGTATACTGAATTAATTAAACCGTATTCTTGTTTATTGATATGTACGCCAAGAGTCAGAACATCTTATAACAAGCCTTGCTAAACACTGGCATCCCAAGAATGTTAGCAGGAAAGAAGGAGCAGAAATGAATATTTCCAGAGTCCGTTACTAAGACATTTGCAGAAATAAATGAAGGTAGAAGGCGTAGTATGAAAGTACAAATCCTCATCGTGCCTGTTGACCTGAGGCACGAAAAGGAATGATCAAATTTCTGAAGCATCAAGCTCTGAACACCAATAGAGCATATACTTTTGTGTTAAAACAATTATGGATGAACTGTATAGAGCTATCTGATCACCCAATAATCTGGAAATCTATTCTGATAATAATATACCCGTGCCTCTATTTCTCAAATATTTGGTTTTCATATCTTAATTCATTAAATCACTTCTAGTATTCTAGAACTGATCTCCATGGCAACATTGATATCCAACTCTATAACAAGCACGCTTTATGTAACACTCAAAACAAAAGAAGGTAGGATCTATTACATTTTTTTGGTTAAAACAAAGTATTTACCCCTCATGTTAGATACTGCATACCTTTTCAAATGTATAGTAGTATCTACTATTGAATTACTCTCAAATCTATAATTTTTTGATTGATATTTTATGAGGACTACTTAGTACCCTTTGTGAAGATCATGGCATTTGCAAAGATTAAATGTTTGCAGCTATCAACCACATATGTAGAGGCACACATACTACACTCTGCTTAGGTAAGTAGCCAAGACTCATATGCAGAATAAGAGGTGTCTCCTGTCTCTCTGTCTCTGTCTCTGCCTCTGTCCCTCTCTTTCTTTTTTTTTGGTTTTTTTTTTTTTTTTTTTTTTTTGGTTTTTTCGAGACAGGGTTTCTCTGTGTAGCTCTGGCTGTCCTGGAACTCACTCTGTAGACCAGGCTGGCCTCGAACTCAGAAATCCGCCTGCCTCTGCCTCCCAAGTGCTGGGACTCCCTCTCTTTCTTTATGTGTCTCCCTTCCCCATCTCACCCACTCATTCTCTCTGCCACTCTCTGTCTCTATGTATCTGTCTTTCACCTCTCTTTCTCTCTTCTTTATCTGTCTCTCTCTTTCTCTAATTCTCTCTCCTCTTCCTCCTCATCTCACCATCTTTCTTTTTTCTTCTTTCCACCCATCTTCTCTCCCTATCTTTTATTACTGTAAAATGATAATGTAAATACAAAATAAAATGATATTACAAAGTACAATACATTTTGATTCTTTTATTTGTGTGCATGTGTTTGTGTGTGCAGGCAAGTGTATGCCATGACCCACATGTGCTTTTACCTACTAAGCTATTTCATGGCATACTAGACAGTTTTCTGAGTCTTAGTTTATTTATATGCCAGTGCTTCTTGTTATCTCACTTACTTTGATAAAACATATATAATAGTTATTCCCATATTAGCTATCTCATTGTGAATGGAAATATATGTTCATTCCCTTCACTCATTAAAATGTCTGCATTGCTATCATTTCAAAAATAAACCTATGATAGTATTCCATAATGATTTGTAGGACACTTCTCACACAGCCTATGGCAGTTCGATAAAATCTTTACTAATGCAGCATTTAGACTCATCTGAAAACTTGGTTTTAGGGATATAAAGAAACATATGTAGTAAATGTAATAGGAAATGAATTCTTTTGCGTAAACATTTCATCTAGTATTTCTTTTTGGCAACAAAACTCCAATGTTGCTAATAGACCCTAAGTATTGGATCAAAAAATTATGTTGTGATCTATTTTAGCTTACAGAGAAAAATCATTCTGCTCTACTGATGTTTATACTTCCAGATTTCCTTATATTCAGCATACCTGTGTGGCTATACTATGTTCATACCTGCAATTTGGGGGAAATATAGTATTATAAGAAGCAGTAATTTCTGGTGCTCATTTACCCTTGCCTCTGTTGTACGTGTAATCAAATGTTAAGATACCATTAGGTACGACTACATGCATGGGACCAGGAAATCAGATGGTAAATCACCAACTTTTTATGATGTTAGAATAAGAAATAGCATGTTTCTGGTCTTTGAGTATTATTTGAGTTTATATATCAGAACTGAAGTTGTCGCCATGATGGTTCATGCAAAGTAAATTTTTAAATGATTTTGATGAGTGCCTTGCTACCTGATACGGCATTTTTCTTTAGAGAAATCACTGATATAGAAAAGAGAAAAACTGAAGAAGTAGTGTAGATGATAAACTATGCAGATCTTTAAAATAATGGGTGGATATGAATTATATTGGCAAGTTACACAAGATAATATTTGTGTTGACATCATAAGGTCACCCAAGTTCTGAGGTATGATTAATTTATTCTTATTTCCATAGTTTTTGCCTATTGCTTGTAAAATAGACACTTGAATTTGAAAAATTTTAGTAAATTTTATTGCAACATATATGCTTATTTTCCTCATTTTACTTTTCAGTTACTGTGTGTATAATTCAATTATTCAGTGATGAATTTTGTGCTGTTGGAAAGACTGTATTTTTCAATAAAAATCCTAATAATAAAGGTTTCACAATTTCATTGTTCACATATCCAGATCCTTTTAATTATTTTACAGTATGCATTGTCAGGAACAAGATACCACAACTGATAGTAAATAGTAAATAAAAGACTTACAGGAATGTCCTGTGATTCCATTTTATTGGTGAGTAATTGAATAAATATTCTAAAGGAATGTACATATTCATCACAAGAATGACAATATTTCCTTTAACTTTAAAAAACATGCTTGTCATCTTTCAAGTAATTCTTAGGTGGCTCCAAACTCAGAGGAGTGATTCCAGGAGTGAGTGCCTTGCTGTACGATGTGGTATGAAGACACAGAGATGAAAGATGAAGATAAATGAACATTTTGGGGCAATGTTCCAAATATTCTGACAGAAAACAGATAATCCCAAGGCACTGAGGCTTCTGAAACTATTTTTAAGATGCATGGAGCTGTTTCTCCTGCATAATTTCAACATCTTTTGAAATAGCAGAATCAAAGGATACTGTTCTTCCAGATTAAACATATTTTATTGATTTCTGTCTTCAGTGAAATAAGGGCTATTGAAGTTTCATTTGTACAAGTCTGAAATACCTGTTTGAAAGTCCTGTTGACACTATGAAATTCTCTGAGGAATTGATCAAGTAATTTCTTTCTTTCTTTCTTTCTTTCTTTCTTTCTTTCTTTCTTTCTTTCTTTCTTTCTTCCTTCCTTCCTTCCTTCCTTCCTTCCTTCCTTCCTTCCTTCCTTCCTTCCTTCCTTTCCTTCCATCTTCTTTCTTGTTTATTCAGTCTGTTCATATGGGAAGAGTTTTTAATGTAGACTTATTTTAAACATGTATCTTTGATCATGAAAAGTTACCTAGAACTTAAGTAAAATGAAATAAACCAGAGAAAAAGTGGTGGGAAAAAAGACATTTCATAAAACAATCAGCTGAGATGGCATGGGGAAAGCTAAGCATGCCACAGGTTCCACTTTTGTTATCTCTTTGTTGAGTTTATTCTCAGCATAAGAATACGAATTTTCTTAACTCCAATAATTAATTTTCCATTTCAAAAATAGAAATAGCCTAATGGTAAGTGAACTATTTCTGAAAAACTGAAAGTAAATAGTTTAATTTTTTATTAAGATTTTATCAGAAGTGTCTAATTTTAAGCATTTAACAATAAGTCATTTGTTTCTTTTTACTGAAATGCACTTAGTCTGTGTTGGTCATCTACTTTTGGGTGTGAGGATATCCCTCAAGTATGGTTGATATAGCTAGTTTCACCAGTTTGAGAAAAACACACATTTCCTCTCCCAGAGGCTATTAATTGCCAATATCTTCTTGCTGGGTTTTTGTGATCACTTCAGTCCTCAAGCTGGACATTGAGCTAGCCTGTACATGCTGGCACAGTCTCCGACAGTTCATACATAAACTAGCATGTCTTTTCCCTTGGAAACTGCTGATTCTTTATAGTCATTTAAAACTTTCCCCACTTACAAAACCTTCTGTGCCTTCTTACATATATATACTTGAGTCTTAAAGGAAGGCTTTGATGAAGATGATTGTGACTCCCATAGCCCCAAATATTGATCATACAGCTCTAACACTGAATTATTCTGATGAGACACACTTGTTTTAGTGACACAGAAGTGACTCAATCTGTGGATCCTTAATAAAATAAGACCAGCACAAAAGAAGGCTCTCCTCCTGCATCTTATGTACCACAAAAACCTTTGTAACTCTCAAGTCCACATAGGGTAGTTCCTATTCCTCACATAAAATAGTCCGAGAAAATGAAAAATACCCAATTTCTCATTTTCTAGCTATTTCCTCTTAAGTGAATGTCTGCCTAAATAGAGTGCCTATTTAATCATTTAGTATAGTGTTGGGGTAAATATGAATTATGTAAGTGCTAAGAGCAATTTTCTCTAGCCAGATGCAAATGTCTCTTCAACGATTCCTGTCTTTACACTCAGTTGTTAAATTTTCTCATAAATCTTTTTCAATCATTAAAGTACATTAAATCAAATAATTCACGTCCTATGACTTTATATAAAATAACATTTATATCTCTCCTTATTTATTTTGAAAATCATTTTATACATTATTCAATATATAAAGTATCTCTTACTAGTGGTACTTTACATTGAAATGTTTAAATGTAATGCAAGTAAAACCAAACAACTTGACTCCTAAATTATCCAAATTCTAAATAAATTTTATTTATGCTTAGTTCGCTTGAATTCTTAATGACTGAAATAAATTCATATGATGAAGTAGTGGCTACATTTTAAATTAACTGGATAAATGAATTTAAGAACTATTGTTTCAGTTTCTGTTATGAAAGCCCTTCTATAGTTGTCATGGAGTTAAACTATCAATCTTGTCATAAACCATTGAACAGCAAATTTCAAAGAGGGAAAATGAATACTTTACCAAAGATTTAAGAAAATTTGGGTTGTTCAATAAGTAACTATGAATTTAGGAAACAGAAATATAATTTAGAAGTTGCAAACATTAGAAATAAAAAAAAGAAAGAAACTTAGAAAAATGTACTTTAAATCAATAGTACACATTTAAAACTTGAAGTTCCAAAAGAAAGAAAAATTCACATGGGTAACTTTCAAAGAATCTGCATGACTAAGAAATAGACTCTAGGAAGATAGGAATAGGAAGATACAGAAGTTGTGGATTCACGGCCAGATTATACTGGATCGTTTTTAGTTCGATAATAGTTATTCACTGCTCAACCCTAGACCTAACTTTCTTTAAGATCAATTTTTCAAAGAGATTTTGGATAGACCACTCCTATCTATGCATATCAAGTCAAAGCTAGGAATGTCATCAGATGGCATATCAGACCTCTTTCAAAGGTTTTCTTTCTGTAGCCTACTCACTTGTAATTTCTGGATATATGGACAAATATACTCATTTATGTATTCCTGCTTGTTCTCTTACTAATTAAAGTGGTTGTAAGGCCTTCAGTGATGGAGAATGTTACTAGGGAAAACTGAATTTGGTTTCATGGAATATAGTCACTCATATTTGGCTCAAAAGTAAACTATTGTACCCTTGGAGTATAAGAACTATCTTTTTTATTAACAATATAGATGAGTCAACTATTGAATATATTGGGTCACTTACTGGATTTTTATCAAATGAATATTGTGTTATATAGTCTCACAAATTGGAAGCCAAGAATATATTTCCAAAGCAAAAGCCCTCTTATAAGAAAACACTAAATCTTGGGTTTTTTTTTTTTTAATTTTGTGGGTGTTTTTCCTAAAATTTCCTCTTAAATGTTATTTAAATGATTCTGTGAAGTGCTATATTTAACAATGTATGGTAATGATGTTTATGTAAAATTTGTTATATAGAATTTCAATAATGACTGAGGTATGAAACACATTACCTCAGCAGAAATGTTTTTGATTGCATCATACCTAAACATTGAGCCAAATGTTAGTTTAGATGACTCTTTTCTTGGGATGGCAATTTTACTTGTTCTTTAAATAATTTCACATAGCTATATTTAAACATTTAATATCTATGTATTATGGAAAAAGTATAGGATACCATTAAATATGGGTTTCTTCTATTACTATTCTTAGCAATTAATCCACTCTGCGTGTGGGGGGCGGATGTATGCATACCAGCACTTGCCTGTGTGCTTACCTCAGTGAAAAAGCTACTCTACTTTTCTGGGTTGAATAACAGTCTACCTTGAATAATCTATCATCCACAAAGAAGCATATCGGTTTATTCATAGGGTTTAAGATAGATGTGGTTACATTGTCATATGGATAAGTTGTTATAACATACACATTTAGCTTTCCTTCATTTTGCACTCAAAAAATTAAGATTACCTTTTGAATATATATATATTCAAAATTCATATATAAATAATACTTTATATATAAAGCATTATTTCTTTTTTAATTAATTATTTTATTTATTTACATCCTAAATGTTGCCTGCCCTCCCGCTCCCCCTAACACTGAGTTCTTCACCACTCCCCTTTGCCTCAGAGAGGTTGTGCCTCCCCCCGGGCATCCCACTTATCTGAGGCATCAACTCTACATGATTAGGTGCATCCTTTCTCACTGGAACCAGACAAGGCAGCCAGTCCACGGCTACATATGTGCAGGGGCATCAGACCAGCCCATGTATGAATTTTGTTTGGTGGCTTAGTCTCTGGAGCTCACCAGGGTACAGATAAGTTGACAATGTTAGTCTTTCTATGGAATTGCACCCCTTCAGCTCCTTCAATTCTTTCATAATTCTTCCATAGGGGTTTAGTGACATCTGTCTAATGGTTGGCTGTATCCGCATCTGTCTCAGTCAGCTGCTGGTAGGACCTCTCAGAGGTCAGCCATGCTAGGCTCTTTTCTGCAAGCATAACATGTCATCAGTAATAGTGTCAGGTTTGGTGCCTGGACATGGGATGGATCCTAAGTTGGGTTAGTCAATGGTCAGTCATCCTTCAGGCTCTGCTTCATTTTTGTCTGTACATTTATTTTACATTTCTGGGTATAAATTTTAAGGTAGGTTGATATCCTTATCCCTCCCCTGGGGCCAAGTATACTGGAGGTAGGATCTTCAGGTTCAACTGCCTCACTGTTGGGCACTTCGTCTAAGGTCACCTAGGTTGTCTCCTGGGTACTTCTCACATACTAGATCTCTAGGACTCTCTAGAGGTTCCGGGGGCTCCCTACCTCTGGTAGCTGTATATTTATGTTAATTCTCCTGACCATCTGATCTTCTCTCCTGTCTCTGCCCCATATCTGCTTTTTCCCTTCCCATCCCTCTGCCTGCCATAGTATTTGGTTCCCCTTTCTAAGTGGGATTGAAGAATCCTCACTTGTGTCTTCCTTTCTTATTTAACTTCTTATATCTTGTGGGGAAAATCATGAGTATTCTGTACATTTGGACAAATATTCACTTATCACTGAGTATATACCATACATGTCATTTTGAGTATGGCTTACCTCAGTCAAGGTAATATTTTCTAGTTCCATCAACTTGCTTGCAAAATTCATGATGTCCTTGTTTTTAATAGCTGAACAGTATTCCATTGTGTAAATGAACCCCATTTTCTGTACCCATTCTTCCACTTTGGGACATCTGGGTTGCTTCCAGTTTCTGGCAATTAGTAATAAGGCTGCTATGAACATAGTGAACTATGCGTCCTTGTGATATCATAGAGCATCTTTTGGGTATATGCCCACGAGTGGTATAGCTGGGTCTTCAGGTAGAACTATTTCAAATTTTCTGAGGAAGTGCCAGATTGATTTCGAGAGTGGTTGTACCAGTTTGCAATCCCATCAGCAATGTGGAGTGTTCCTCTTTCTTCACATCCTTGCCGGCATGTGCTATCACTTGCGATTTTTATCTTAGCCATTCTGACTGGTATAAGCTGGAATCTCAGGGTCATTTTGACTTGCATTTACCTGATGACTAAAGAGGCTGAACATTTTTTAAATGCTTTCTCAGAGATTCGAAATTCCTCTAATGAAGATTCTCTGTTTTGCTGTGCACCCCAATTTTTATTTGGGTTATTTGGGTTGTTGAAATCTAACTTCTTTTATTGTTTGCAAATTTTGGATATTAGCCCTCTGTCAAATGTAGGGTTGGTGAAAATTCTTTCTCAAGCTGTAAACTGCCGTTTTATCCTATTGACTGTGTCCTTTGCATTATGGAAGCTTTTCAGCATCATGAAGTTCCGTTTATCAATTGTTGATCTTAGAGCCTGAGTCATTGGTGTTCTATTCAGGAATTTGTCTCCTGTTCAGTTGTATTTCCCACTTTCTCTTCTATTAAATTCAATGTATCTTGTTTTATGTTTAGGTCCTTGACTCACTTGGACTTGACCTTTGTGCATCATGATAAATATGGATCTATTTGAATTCCTCTACATGCAGACCACCAGTTAGACAAACACCATTTGTTGAAGATGCTTTCTTTTCTCCTCTGTATAGTTTGGCTTCTTTGTCAAATATCAAGTGTCAATAGGTGTGTCAATTTCTTTCTGGGTCTTTATTCTCTTACATTGATCAACTTGTTTTTCTCTGTACCAATACCATGCAGTTTTTATCACTATTGCTCTGTTGTACAGCTCAGGGTGGAACATGATGATTCCCCCAGTGGTTCTTTTATTGTTCAGAATTGATTATCCTGGGTTTTTATTTTTCTGTAGGATACTGAGAATTGCTCTATGTCTATGACAAATTGTGTTTGAATTTTGATGGAAAATGCTTGAATCTGTAGGTTGCTTTTGGTAAGGCAGCTATCTCACTATATTAGTCCTAACAACCCATGTCCACAGAGCATATTTCCATCTTCTGAGGTCTTCTTCAATTATTTTTGAGAGACTTGAAGTTCTTGTCATATAGATCATTAACTTGCTAGGTTAGAGTTACATCAACGCATACAATTAAATTTTTTTTAATTAAAATTCACTTAGGTGAATGTGAATAAAAATGATCAAAGCAACAAAGAAGTCATTATTTTCTAAGAGTAATTTAAAAGATAAACATTCCTAGAGTCAAGGAAGAGGTGATAAGAAACCTACAGAAGCAGAGAGAAACTCAGAGAAGTTCTTAAAGCTTTTCTCCACTCTGATTAAAACTGGTGAGAGGTGGAGGGATAGTGCCATAAATACCAGATATGCCCAGAGATTTCAGTCAGCCATACTTATCTGTAATGGATGGGCAAATTCAGGCTCAGAAAAACCCTATGGTTTCTAAGACTTTTCTGAACCAGGTTGGATCTATTAGAGAAGAAACTCCATCGAGGTTTATAGTAGCAGCATTATTCAGTTGAGGGAGTTATTAATCGAGACTGAGCTACTTCTGGAAATATTGAGTAACACACTTGAAGTGTGCCCTTTTGTAAAGCTTGTGCCGTAAAACTGTGCTAGGGCTTTAAATGTGATTTGTGAATTTTCACATTCATACATTGGTAGAAAAAGAAATAAATTTTCAGCCAAACAGACATGATCTTAACAACTTTAACAAAAAAAAAAAAAAAAAAAGAAAGAAATCAGAGTGCATGACAAAATCTTAAAAAATTAAGCTTTATTCAGTGAAATGCTGAACCTTCCCAAATGTTAGGAGAGATATGGACTTCCAGATACAGGAAGTATTTAGAATCCAAATAGACATTAACAAAAAAAGAAACCCTGTGCACATTTTAGTGAAACTGCCACAATTATAGAACAAGAAGGAACACTGAAAGAGTCAAGGTAGAAAGGCCAGTCAATCCATAAAGGAAATTCCATGAGAGCAGCAGCTATTCTCAGAAGTGGATATACAGACCAGAGAAGCAACAACGGTTTCATGGCAGAATCCAAAAGAAAATTAATGCTAACTTATATGTTATTTGCTGTCTCCTGAGAAATTAGATTTTGAGATCAAAGGAGAATTGAGGACAACCTATAGTCATTCACTGTAACAGGATTATTGATCAAGTGTGCAAACATTGCAAAGATACTTAAAATGATTCTACACATTAAAGAAGTGACATAGAACAATCGCAGAAGTACAGGAATAAATCTCAATAGAAGAGCCAACAGACAACAATAATAAACAAACATCAATAATTTGATAAACTATCAAATACATAAGATTGATAAGAACAAAATAATAAATCAAAGATAATTCAGGCAAGGAAGAAACTAACAAAATAGCAACAAATCATACCTAATAAAAAAATGATAATGATTAATATCTTTATTCTTCAATAAGCAAGTAAAGATGGCCTGATTTAAAATAGGATTAGCAGTGTTTTGACATCAAGAAACATACTTCATGGGATGGAACATATAAAGACTAAAAATCTAAGGAATAAAAATGTTATTCTAAGGAAATGATTTCAGAAAATAAATCTTTTATTTGACAAAGATGACTACAGGACAAAAAAATTGGTCAGTAGAGACAAAGAGAGGATTTTCATGTTAGCAAAAGAAAATATCCTCCAAGAAGACAAAGAAACACAAGTAAATATACAGCATACATCAAAATACCCTATATTTTATCACTATTGTACATAAGGGTTACACTATAATAGTAATGGTGATCTTAATAACATCATCTCATCAATGAAAGCATCATCTTGACAAACAACAACAAAACCAGACAGACATAAATTACAATGAAAATATCTTAAACATTTCTAACCTCAGCAACAAGAGAAAGACACACTCTTTTGATTTTCAGATGAAATTTTCCCAGAGTATATTCCACAAGGACACAATGTTAAGTCTTTACAAATATAAGAACATTAAAATATTTTTTGATTCTTACAATCATAGCATAATTAAACTGGAATTCAGAATAGAATGAAACTACAGAAAATGTCAGCATAGAGACTGAATAATAGTGATTTAAATAATAGGAAGCCCTTGAAAATATTAAGGGAGGAATTATAAAATTCCTAGCACCGAATAAAAATGGAAACAAAGCATATCAGAACCTCTCAGAGATATTAAAATGGTTCTAAGATAAAAAGTTTAAATCTATAAATGATATGTTTCCCTATGGCTATGGAAATATGATTGTATTTGCTATGTTATTCCTAAAAATTAGCAATACACACCTTGTCTTCCAGTTTTTGACTCTGACCTTTTTCTATCCTCTCTTCTGCGTTTCTCAAGTCTTAATAGAGGTGATATGATTGTCCCATTCGGTCTGACCATCCCACCTACAGTTTTTCTCAGTACCTTGGGTTGGTCTCAGTCTCTGTATTTGAGACTTTTTATTTCAGAAAACTTCAAACAGCACTTGCCTATGGAAACTAACATAACTATTTAGTGATGTTATATCACTTTAGCTAAAAACAATAATCCTTCCGTAATAATGCTTCTTAGTTGTGGGTTTTAAGCCACATGTACCAGACATGGATTCTCTTTAGTGGAATAGGACTCAAAACAAGTTTGAGAGTTTTGGTTGCATTCACAATATTCACTGAAGTAGAAAGATTCCTTGTGGCTGTGAACTATTCATTTCACATTATCTTTGGCTGTTAGTAAAATAGACGAAGAAAGCTACGTATTGGGATCCATTGATTGCCCAAGTCCCTGATGTCTTGGCTTTCCTTCAGCATGCATTTGATTTGAGCTGTAGGCTAAAATAATGTTTTTCTTCCTTACTTGAGTCTTCAGAGTACTTTTGCAGAGTTTGAAATTATAATATTTGTCATTTATCCTTTGTTATTATGTGGCCACACACTGGTCCAATTCTGTTCGATAGATTCACAATGTTCTGAGAAATGCATGCTTCTGCATTACCAAGAGACGAATCACCACGTCATCTTTGCTCCAGTTTCACTAAAGTCAAAATGGCCTTCTAGGTTTTTCCTACTAAATGTTATTTTTTCCCCAGAGATTAAATCTTCTCGGCACCTTGTTTTCCATGTTTTCCCAAGTGCCTCATAGATGGCATCATCACTAATGATGGGGATTTTCTGTTCCTTTTGCCATTTTCTGCATAAAGGTAAGTACCTCTAGCCACTTCTTCATGTACCTAGTTATGTGTAGCACTGGTGTCACTCTACTTTGCCAAGTGTCTCACTGAACATAGCTATATAACCCAGTTACACCCCCAGGTCTCATGTATATTGTCAAGAATTTCTGTCCACTCGGAATTTACAATACTATAATACTAAAAAGAAGGCTGCATTTATCTTAAGATATTTCTGTGTAAGTTATTCATAGTAAATGCTTTTCACATTATGAACTTACTGCACAATTAAATTTGAGAAAGAGAGAGAGAGAGAGAGAGAAAGAGAGAGAGACAGAGAGAGAGACAGAGGCAGAGAGGAGACAAAGAGAGAGAGAGAAAGAAAGAAAGAAAGAAAGAAAGAAAGAAAGAAAGAAAGAAAGAAGGGAGGGAGGGAGGGAGGGAGGGAGGGAGGGAAGGAAGGAAGGAAGGAAGGAAGGAAGGAAGGAAGGAAGGAAGGAAGGAAGGAAGGAAGGAAGGAAGGAAGGAAGACATGGTTCATCCTGGTAATAAATTTATTTCATTTTTGTTTGCGTGTCTGTGTGAATCAATGCTCTAGTACTCATAGAGTGAACAGAACATATCTTATGGTTGATTATTTTTCTCCTGTTGGTGCTGGGGAAGAATCTCCTGCCATCATGCATGACACTAATACCTTTATCCACTAAACCACCTTGCCTGGGTAAGAGTATATCAAATTACATTTCATGTCAAAATATGTGAAATAGAATATTTAAGATGTAATACTTGTTCCTCTCATTTAATTCAGAATTAGATGCACTGGAATGCATTATGAAATAGGTATTTGTCAGGAAAATCTTATTTTTATGAGTACTGATTATTGGTTCATATCCCATTTTATAAAAAAAAAAAAATGCATTCACTGTGTACTTTATACCAAAACTGCAACATGTCTTTAATTTTCACTTAATAGTAAACTAATTTAAATGAATACTACCTCATTTCAGATAATTTATAATGTAGATTGTATATTATTTGACTAATGTGACTATTTTGTATTATATTTATTCCTTAAAGTACTGATTTTATATATATAATTACAGTAAATACATATTTAGTCATGACAATTTTGTTCAAATTTGGTATTTAATACAGCTACATTTTTGGTAACCAGAAATCAAAATAATATCCAAAAATTCCTATTGTACAAGAAAAAAAAATAAAGCTTAAAATAAGTAGATAGCAAAATTTTAGCAGTGTATTACTCTTCCCAGTGCGGGCTGACCTAATGTTTCAGACTGGGTTTGCTAGGCATAAGGTCATTTATAATGCTCTTCAGTGAGCATCCAAAGGACAATTTTCTGAAATTCTCCGATATGTTTTAGTCTTTCTAACATTAGTGACCCTTTGCAAGATGACTCTTTCCATCTGCATGTGAAAAGTGCTGCATTTCCCTTAGCAATTTAAATTGCTTTTAGCAGGTCAGGTCATTTCATTTAATAGTTCCACACTACTTTATTCAGCTTTCAACTCTTAGAAACACACAAAACCGTTAACACTCCAATTCTCCTATTCAGGGAACTTAATATTAAGTTTGTACGGTTAAAAATTATTTCTGGCATACATTCATTTTTCTGTCATTTTAAAATGTTCCAAACACTTGATTTTAAATTAAATCCTGGATGAAAGTTTCGAAATCCAGGTTTTAACTATGTTTGATGGATAAACCTTTGTCCTTCTCCTATGGGTTTTATTGCCTCAAAGAATGCTAGGTTATTCAATTACTGTTATATTTAAGAAGCATGTATTAAAGTACAGTCAGCAGAGATTATTTTGAATAAGTTATAATGTAAAAAGATTTACTTTCTTTTCTATTAACATCACTTCCTGAGTATCCTGTTCCTTGAAAAGTTATAGAAACTTATGATGAGTATCCATCAATTCTACGAGTGCTTATTACATTGTCTTTGTGTAGTAAGTAAGGCTTAATATAAATACAGACATCCAGAAGCATACATCCCAGCGCTTCCTATATCAAATATCCTTGGATATCTCTCTGTATGTGACAGTGGGATTACTGTCTAATTGCTATGTCTTACCTGGACTCACAGACTGAGCAAATAAATGTTGAGAGTGTTCTAGAGCAGGGGAATCCAGTGTTAGCTGTATTTTTCTCATTCCATGGAACAGGGGAAAAATTGTTTGTCTAGGTAAGAGAAGAAACTGAAATGGAAGGCCCAGAAAAAATTGCAGGGTAAGAAAGGAAGTGGGAATTCTATGTGACTAAGCATTTTATAATGGCCCCCACCCCATCTTATAATTCATCTATCACCTCAAACAAATGATTGTCCCCAAGCAGACCTTCTCATGCCATCAGTATTCTCATGAGAAAGGAAGTGTCCGTTTTGTAAGACACCATTCATTTTCTCTACTTACCTATTGATGTTGTTGTATTTTATCTACCTGTACCTCATTTTTTTATTATGTTGAGTAAAAAAAAAAAGCAGTGGTATTATAACAATAATTATAAATCACTTTTATAAGTTTATACAAAGTATATATAGCATCCTGGGACTCTCCAAAATTGAAGCTCCTTTATATTCTTTTCATAATTTATTCAAGTGTTTTCCTATTCTATATTAAAGATTTATCAAATTTTTAGCATGTCTCTTTTTTATTATTATCATTCAAGGGTTAGTTTTGGCACATTTGTGTTCACAGACAAACTGAAGAAGATTAAATTTCCCATGTGTGCTTTGCCTCTGTATTTTCATAGGTACCCATTATCAATGACCCCTATCAGAGAAGTGTGCCAGGTAAAACGTTGAGTCTATATCAATGCAGATCATGATTCAGCACAGTTTAAAGCTGGTATTGTAGTAACCTCTTGACGCTATGCTTAGGTATGAAATTATATAATAAAAATGTATCCACAATAATAATTCTAATCAGAAATGTTTCTCTGACTTAAGTCGCTTTGCCCATCCTATTGCCCCTTCTTCCCACGCCATAACTTTTGGTAAGCTGTGTTTTTTCTATGGTTATATTTGTTCTTACAACTTGATGTATCTAGCTATGGAGACGTAAACATGTTGGCTAATACCAGATCTTCCTCTCCCTCAGTTCCACTAAATCCAGTTCCTATCTCCCGCCTCACTCTGCAGCAGATCACCTGCAGAGGCCTCCCCTTCACTTCCTGCCTCCATTTCAGGTGGACTATAGAGATCTTACCCTCCTAACCCCTCTCCCACCCCAGGTCACTTTATCCCACTTCTCAAGGTCAGCTGGCACTCTCTGCAAAGCCACAGGCCACTCCTGTAAGGAAAACAGACAGGCTAACATCAGATATCCCCTTTCTCAGCTCCTACAAACTCAGTTCCTCAGTCTCATCTCTACCACTGTAGCAGACCACCTCTGGAGGCCCCGCAGTGTCCCTTGTCCCCATCTCTAGTGGATCCCCAAAACTTTCCCCACAACCACCACTGTTAGTTTATGCAGCCCCTAACTCCATGAGATCCTCCCTGGGAACCCATAGGCCACCACGGTCAGGGAAACAGAAAGGCCAACTGCACATCTGGACCTCATCCTCTCTGCTTCCACTCCAGTTCCCAAGTCTCATTCCCACTTCTCCAACGGAATCCTATCTCATCTCAACTGTACTCCCACAGAGCTCCCCTCTTTATTCACTCCTCCCATTGGTGTGTCCCACCCTTAACTCAAGAACTAAGTCGAGGAAGCAGAAAGAGTGTAAAAGCCAGAGGGGACGAAGGATACCCAGAAAATAAGAGCCTCTAAATCATACTGGTCAAAGATCATATGAACTAAGAGAGACTGAGGAGCATGGAGAGGTTCTGCAAAGGTCTGTACCAGGTCCTCTCCATGTGCATTATGGCTTCAAGTTTGTTTTCATGAGATTCCTGGGTGTGTGAATGAGTGGGTCTCTGATTCTCACATCTTTCTTGGGCTCTTGTGTTGATTTATCTTGTTCAAATTCAATGGAATGGTATTGTGATATTATTTATTATATTTTATTTTATTATAGTTTCAAAAAACAAATGAATGAGTAAATGAATTAATGAAACCTAGGTACTAGGGAAAGGTTAACAAAGTAACTGTCATTTAGTCTCCTAGGAGAGGGAAAAATCAGTTATTTCCAGTAGAAAGGCACTGGGTATATCAACCACTTCAGGTAGGCCTTATGCTTAGCAGTGGTTGAACAATGTTAATAGGCTCCACAGGTTTTGTTGGTTTGTTTATTCATGCTCTTCTTTGTTTATGATTTGGTAGTTTCTTTTACTTTTTGTTTTGTCTTGTTTTCTTTTCTTTTTCGGTGGTGTTCTATTTTGATTTCTTGATTTTGTGTCACTTTATAAAAGAACATAAAGTTGAATAGGAGAGAGATTCTAGAAGAACATGGGGAAGGGGAATAATATGATAAAAACATGTTTCATTAAATTGTTTTTAATAATGAGAAATAAATAAAAATCCAATTATCCATATTATTAAAGAGGATCAATAAGAGTGTCAGGGCTAGAATTTAAAGCGAAATAATTCACTGTGCTCGCTAAACTTTTGCCAAGACAGCCACTGAGACTATGAACTCACAGCACGAATGGATAATGATACAGAATCTGGACAAGACTAGCACTGGGTTGAATGATAGCTTTCATTTTCTAACAATTTGCTACTGATAGCTGCTGGTAAAATCCAGCTATATTCCCACTGATGACCTAACCGTACTCCAAAGGATGAATTTAGGGTATGACTCTAGAAGAATATGGAAAGAAAGCGAGGTAAGTGTTGCTATGGATGGATGTAGATAAGACAGAGTTGTGGGAAAGAAAAATCAGAATGTTGTATATAAATGGATAAAATGTTCAAAGAACAAATAAAATGGTATGGTTTAAATAGGTATGGCTGCCACAGACTTATGTTTGAATGCTTGGCCCATACAGAGGAGCACTATTAGGACCTTGTTAGAGAAAGTATGTCTCTGTGGAGGCAGAATTTGAGGTTTCCTATGCTCAAGCTATGCCCAGGATGGCAGATATTCTCTATCTGCTGCCTGCAGATCAAGATGTAAAACTCTCAGGTCCTCCTCCAGCACCATGTCTGCCTGGATGCTGCCATGCTTCCCACCATAATGATAATGCACTGAACCTCTGAAACTGTAAGCTGGTCCTAGGTAAATGTTTTGCTTTATAAGAGTTGCTTTGGTCATGGTGTCTACTCACTGCAATAAAACCATAACTAAAACACATAATAAAAAGAAACAATTAGAGGCTGAAGAGATGTCCCTTATTTTATATATATATATATATATATATATATATATATATATATACACACACACACACATATATACTTAAATTATACATATTTTATATTATATATTTATATATACACATATATAAATATTATGTATGTTAATTATTTTATATAATATATGTGATATCTTATAATATATATTTATTTAAAATAACTAAATTAGAATACAATTCTACATGGAAAATTGTATAACAGAAAATCTATCATAGAAGTAAGATTAGGGATTATATATAATTATATATATGTGTGTGTGTGTGTGTGTGTGTGTGTGTAGGTGTGTGTATACATATTCATTTTATTATTTGTTAATTAGTTGCTTTGAATGTTATTTATAAAATTCTATCAGTATTATGTGTAAAAGATTTCTAATGTTACAGGCTGAGGCTGTGCTGGTGCCCATGGTCTCTACTGCCACAACAAGCTTTGCAAGTGTGAATATCATTGGTGCCTTTGGCTGCTACAGACCATGTGGACTTTGTGGTCTGTGCTGCAAGATTCCATGTTTATGTCCATGATCACTGTTGCCTCTGGCTTTTTTGGGCAAGAAAGCTTCTTTTGCAGTGGTATCAATTACTTTAGACTTATTCCTGTGCATAGTTTATTCTCTGTAGTAGAATATTTTATATTATTTTCTTCTTCTATAGATAAATTTAGTATATTTTCCAATATAATATTTTATTGATTATTTGGGAAGTTTCCACAATATACTCCATCACACTGGAAAGAAGATATTTGAATAAAGACAGACAGAAATAGATATGGTCTGAAGCTCACACAGAGTGACATGTAATGTCCTTGCTGGAGAAATGCCAGAAAGAAAGCAAACATGAACTGTCAAGCAGGAAGAGAAGGTAACAGCCAATCAGCCCCAGGTAACACATTTTTAAAAGTCATGTTCCATATTTTAAAAAGTGTACACAGCATCATTGTTCAAGGCAGTCTACTACAATGAAACTCCATAGTGGACAAGTGTGAAAGTCTTCAAATTCCATATAGTCATGGACAAAAGAGAACAGATAAACAAGGGTCAGAGTAGGTTCTAAAGACATAAAATTAGTCAAGGAATTATTAGGGATGGAGGGGGAGAACAAGAAGCATTATGGAATCTAGTGACAGAAAATTAGTCAAGGAAGATATCAAAGATCGAGGAAGGGTAAGGTTAAATTTATCTGATCTAGTGGTATTCTTGTTGAACAGAAACCAAGAAAATAAAATGATAGCTTGTAGGTAGTAGAGAATGATACAACTTATCGAATATAGAGCAGAATCTAATTTTTGGAGTGGAGAATTCTTGCTAAAATGTACTAGCAACATAGTGCTAAAAGTGGACAGTCCACAAGATAACTTGGTAACCTAAAAGTTTGGTCTTGAAGTTAGTTCATAGATATGTGAGCTTGATTTGGTAAAGTCAAGAAACACTGCTAGTATTCGGGAAGAGTAGAAAAAAATAATTCATTCAAAAAAGTTATTTATAATTATATTTGTAAGGATTTAATTGGATTGTGCCATTTGTTGTGTGTGTGTGTGTGTATATATATATATATATATATATAACTGAATGATTAACTATAGATTAAATGATACATATATTCTATGTTGTTTACACTTTTCACAGGTCACTTGTTTTCTTCTTAATGTAGATTTTAAAATTTTGTTATTTTAAGAATGAAATGCTACTAAGATTACATTAAGAAAACAATGTCTGAAAAAGGTTGGAGACATATCTTGTCTTCTGGCTATGTACAAAAGCAAACTTTGAAAAGGTTTGTCTAGAACTGAAGAGAGATGGTCATCCGGATACCGCCTTCTGACCTCTGCTCACATCGAGTCCTTCACTCAGACAGTGAGAAAGGGAGGACATTTCAGTGCATAGTGCTAATGGCCTGTTTTTAAACTCTAATTACTAGTTTAAAATTTAGATTTAAAAAGTCCTCAAATTTAAAATTATTACTGGAATACACATTCTTTAGTTTGTGTAACTTGTTTATTTTCAGAACGCTTAAGAGACAATATATTATGCTCCACTATGTTCATAGCAGCCATATTTATAATAGCCAGAAGCTGGAAACAACCCAGCTGTCCCTCATCAGAGGAATGGATACAGAAAATGTGGTACATTTACACTATGGAGTACTACTCAGCTATTAAAAACAATGACTTAATGAAATTTGCAGGCAAATGGAGGGAACTTGAAAATATCATCCTGAGCGAGGTAACTCAGTCACAAAAGAACGAACATGGTATGTACTCACTGATAAGCGGATATTAGCCCAAAAGTTCAGAATGCCCAAGTTTCACTTAACAGTAACTGCTGGACTGAGAGTGAAGTCCCAGATGGAGGAGTTGGAGAAAGGTCTGAAGGAGCGGAGGGAGTTTGCAGCCCCATGGAGGGAGCAACAGCGTCAATGGGCCTGCCCCCCCCCCCCCAGTCATCCTGAAGTTTGGACTACCAACCAAAGAATACACAACTATGGACCCATTCTTCGGACCACATATGTGGCAGAGGATGACCTCGAAGGCCATCAGGGAGAGAGGAGAGGCCCTTGGGCCTGAAGGTGTTAGAGGCCCCAGTAAAGGGGAATGTCAAGGTGAGAATATGGGGATGAGTGGGCAGGTGGGTAGGAGGTGAAATTCCCTCATAGAGGCGGAGATGGGGAGGGGATAGGGGGCTTCCAAAGAGGAGATCCAGAAAAGGGGAAACATTGGAAATGTAAATAAAGTATCCAAAAAGAAAAAAGAAAAAACAAACAAACAAAAAAAAATCCCAAAGCAACTAATAAATTGATGTTAATCATATTGTGAAAAAAAAAAAAGAGAGAATATATTAGGAGTTTTTTTAATCACTCACAGAAGCCTCCTTTATGTTAAGATATGATGCAGTGTTGGAAAAATACATACCTGGACATAGGTAAGGAAATAATTTTCAAATGCTACTTCAATATGGAAAAAAAATCATCTGAAAATAACAAACTAGTATCTCAAGGCTAAAACAGAAAGTTCTTCTTTCCTTGGGAGAGGAAGAGAGACTAATGCTCAGATGTTACAGGCATACAAGATGAGATGAGAGATTAGGTGAAAGAAGGCAACGTGACAATGTGCTTTCTCCTAGTTTTGGTTTGGCCTATTGCCTGGGACTGGAGATGTGATGTGTTGTTGAACCAGAAGAGGAGTCAAGATTCAGTGGTTTAAGGAAAATCAGGAAAAACAAACAAACAAACAAACAAACAAACAAACAAACAAACTTTGGTTAATTTACATTTGGTTACGAATGATAAAAACAGACAGGTTGATCAGTGGAATCTAATTGAAAATTTTCAATAAGGTAAATCCACACACCTAAGGAAACCTGATTTTTGATTTATAAAAAAAGGGCAGAATTATACAGTGGAAAAAGAAAGCATCTTCAACAAATGGTGCTGTTCTTACCAGATGTTGACATATAGAAGAATGCAAATAGATCCACAGCTATCACCCTGCACAAAATTAAAAAAACAAAACAAAACAAAACAAAAACCAGATACACTGAATCTGACTGAAGAGAAATGGGGAATAGGCTTAAACACATAGATGGAGGGAGTTGTGCAGGAGGGCAGCCTACCTGGATTTCTCCCAGTCTGCATGGTCTCTGGAAGAGCCTGAACATGTAAGGTGTATTATTTGTTTTAATTGCTAAAGTTTTATGGAACTTGGAATGTTTGTTTTAGTTTGTTTTTTAGTTTATAATAGTCTCATTATATAGAACTTGAGCATAATTTCATAATAAAATTTAACAAATGTGTTTTTAGATATTTAGGTGTATTTAGGAATTATTCTGGTCTAGTAAAATGTTAGTTTTAGGTTTGCTTCGAAGAGCAATGATTTCACTAGCTCCTCTTAGTTGGCTAGGTTTCCAGTACCAGAAATAGTTTCATTCTTCTTGAACAGGCCTTAATCCTATTAGAGAGCTATTACCACGAAGGTGTACAATCCAACACTGCATCTTTAGGAATATGGTGTCATAATGGTGTTTCTCCTGATCCCTGCAGACAAGTCTTATCATCACAGAAACATCTTGCAAAAGATCAAGTTCATTTAAGAAAACCACAACCAATCAAACAGCAGAGAAGTATCCTAAGATCCTAGTCAGTACTGATACATCTACAAAGCAACCTCTGAATTTAATGCTCAGAAATCATAGTAGAAAACAAGGTCGAGAAGTTAAGAGATAGAGGAACAAGAAGCTTGTAGTGAGATTTTATATCCCAGAAAGCTCAGAAAAGCTGCAGTCATAAAGTGTTATATCTATAGTGGCCAGAATAAACCCTGGACAAGGAAGACACCAATAAAGAAGCCAATATGGAATGGGGGATAGCTGACAGAATCTCAGCACTCCACAAAGGCCTTCAGATGACTACAGAAGTAGTTTTACCCAATGCTCAGTATATAGAAGTAGTTTGGCCCAGGGAAGGACCCCTAAATGTCTATCCAATACTGAGTGGGCAGATCTGGAATCAAATGTAAACAAGTAACAGTACACAGACTGAATGGGCTCCATTTATATATTTAGGAATTTATATATTTAAGAATCGTGTATGTGCATGTGTGTGTGTGTGCATGTGTAACAACTGTTAAAGGAAAAGATGCCAAATCATAGAATGCATGGGAAGATTCGATGGAGCAAAGGGAAGTGGGAAATGATGTAAGTATATTTTCCTTTGAAAAATACAGTAATGTTTACAAAAATAACGATTGTTTATTATTTCAAGAATAGCCTTTCACATTCTAGTAGCCTTCATATAGAAAATATGAGTACAGAATTAAATTTTAATAATTGGTGTCATCATTCAGTGTATCTGTGAACCATTTTTATGGATTGTTGAAGAAAAAATTATTCTAACTCCTTTTCAGTTATTTACTTTAAATTAATACTAGTATAAATAAAAGGCAACTTAGAGAATATAAAACATTAACTCCTCAAGGGACAATAGTATACAATTTTTTCCTGCTCCACATGTTGTTATATCTGTCAATGGCTATGGTTGCTGTGAAGAATATATGATGTATTCTCATTTATTTTTGGTTTTGTTTCCTGTGAGTTACATCCTATCCAATAAAACATTTCCAAGACCCAAAGAAATAAACTATTGTTATGAATGACAAAAACAAACAGGTGGATGAATGGAATCTAATTGAAGATTTTCAATAATGTAAATCCACACACCTGTGGAAACATGAGTTTTGATTTATGAAGAAAAAAAAAAGAGGATTGTGTGATTCTCTTCAGGGGATTTACAGGTTTGGGTCTTTAATATCAGTCTGAAGTTTCATTAGAACTTGAAGTACAGAACAAGGCAATTGTTCAATGTGTCTATGTTGTATGTGTCCACACAGCTCTCTCAGCGACACTAGGTAACCCGCTGCTCATTGTGCATTATTGTCGTATTATCTGGTTACAGTTGGTTATTTATTCATGGATTGACATCAGAGCACTCTGTTCCGTCTCAGTTGCATTTATGTTGTTCTGTATACCAACTTAAGGTTGCTTAAATAGTTTTGTGATATGTTTTGAAATTCAGAATTGTCACAGTTTTAATTTTGTTTGTATTTCTTAAAATTGTTTTAGATGTGTGTAGTCTCTTGTGATTACTTGTAAAATTTAGTTGGTTTTTTTGTTTCTATTTCCATAAAATTACTTTTGAATAAGATTTGCATTAAATATGAAGATAGTCCTTGGTAGTATCCACATTTAATATTCCTACATATTTGAATTCACTTCTATTAATATCTTTGCGTTTTTTCTTTGATTTTCAAGTGAGATTTTTCAGTGTAAAATATTTTTAACTGCTTAATTTAATTTATTCTTCAACATGAGGATTTCTTTGCTTTCAATTGAACATTTACCGAAAATATATTCTTAATCTTAGCCCATTTTTTTTATTGTGTGGCAAATGCTCTTGGTTTTTCAATTTATTTTTGATACACTGCTATTTAGAATTATAATTTTATTTTATAATATTTATGCCACAACTTTATTAAGTTTAATTAGTTTTAATACTATGCAGAAAGTGATTTAGGCTCATTTAGATTACGGCCATGAAGCTCCTGAATTTGCTTAGAATTCCCTCTCTGCTCATCCTCTGTGTTTACACAGATGAGTGCAGTGGATGGCACATTGTGCCTTTGATTCCTGGGATAGCCATGGCAGCATGGCTTCTTTTGCTGTGTTGCTCTTCTTAGGTAATACGCTTGGAACCCTGCCACTGGCCAAGTGGGAATGGGCCGAGGAAAAACATGTTGCTTACTTAAGGAAACTACTTTGTTCTCTCTCTTCTGCATCAAACACTTAGTTATTTATTCCCCTCTCAGTATTTATCTTTCTAATTTTTCTTTTAAAATTGACTTTTTTTAAAACAATATGTTCTGATCATGGTTTCTTTTGCCTCATCTGCTCCAGGATCCTCTGCGCCTCTACTGCTCTACAACCTCACTACCTTCTCTCTCTTACCCACAGCCAGACATCAGGGGAGGCTGAAGAAGTCTTTTGAAAGAGTAAGAGATAGAAGTGAGCAAGCCAGAGGGGCCAAGGACACCACAGGAAGACCTACAGAGTCAAACAATCTCAGCCCATGGTGGCTCACAAAGAGTGTACCACCAACCAAAGAGCATGCACAGGATGGAGCTAGGCCCCTACACATTTCCAGCAAATGTGCAGCTTGTTCTTCATTTGGGTCTCCGAACATTTCTGTGAGGAGAGGTGAGAGAATGAATCTGACTCATTGCCTGCCTTTAGATCCCCTTCCCCTAGCAGGGCTGCCTTGTTGGGCCTCAGTGAGAGAGGATGTGCTTAGACTGACAATATCTTAGGCTAAGTGTCCTAGTGTGGGGTGGTACTCATGGGAAGGGGGTAATAAGGGAGGTATTGATAAAGGAAGGACATGAGGAGAGGAAAAAGTTGGGATGCAATCAGAACGTCAAGTGAATTAAAAATTAATTACTGAAAGAAAAAAACAAATTAAAACAAAACAAAAACAAGCAAACAAAAACCCCACAGCTCTAGTTTTCTTGATTGTTTATTTTGTTTTTTCATATGTGTCTTCTAAGAGACCTTTATTACAGGAGCACATATTGAAAGCTCCAGATGTGTAAGGAATAGTGCTAATTTTATTTAACTAGCTTTCAACTCACTATCTCGCTGGGGAAACATAAAGGTTAAAGCGACTATGTTTTAGCTAAAGAAATATGTCCTGATGTCAAATTTGGATGTAACTAGATGGCAAAAACTTAATTGAAAACATTCCAAGCTTTATATTCATATTAGGAATATTCTTTCCTTGGTTACCTCATTGTCACTTTTAGAAATTAAATCTAATAAAAATTAGTTCGTTATTTATAAATTCAAAATGGAAGTAAAGCATCTTAAAAACGTGATTCTCGATTGTATTAAATTTACAACACTAATCTTCCCATGTGTGTAGCCTACCTTTGGCTTAATTGCTCCTCCACTGCTGGGCACATAGGCATGATCTGAGTTTTTTTTTTTTTAATTAATTAATTTATTTATTTTTGATACTTTATTTACATTTCCAATGGTTCCCCGTTTCTGGGTCCCCTCTTTGGAAATCCCCTATACCCTCCCCCTCCCCGCCTCTGTGAGGGAATTCCTCCTCCCACCTACCCGCCCACCCATCCCCATATTCCCACCTTGACATTCCCCTTTACTGGGGCCTCTAGAACCCTCAGGCCCAAAGGCCTCTCCTTTCTCCCTGATGGCCATAGAGGTCATCCTCTGCCACATATGTGGTCCGAACCATGGGTCAATAGATGTGTATTCTTTGGTTGGTGGTCTGAACTCAAGGAAGACCAGGGGGGTGTTCAGGCCCATTGATGCTCTTGCTCCTTCCATGGGGCTACAAATACCCTCAGCTCCTACAGACCTTTCTCCAACCCCTCCATCTGGGACCTCACTCTAAGTCCAGCGGCTACTGTTAAGTGATACTTGGACATTCTGAACTTTTGGGCTAATATCTGCTTATCAGTGAGTAAATATCATGTTCATTTTTTTGTGACTGAGTTACCTCGCTCAGGATGATATTTTCAAGTTCCATCCATTTGCCTGCAAATTTCATTAAGTCATTGTTTTTAATAGCTAAGTAGTACTCCATTGTGTAAATGTACCACATTTTCTGTATCCATTCCTCTGATGAGGGACATCTGGGTTGTTTCCATCTTCTGGCTATTATAAATATGGCTGCTATGAACATAGTGGAGCATGTGTCTTTGATACATGTTGGGGCATGTTCTGGATATATGCCCAGGAGAGGTATAGCTGGGTCCTCAGGTAGTATTATGTCCATTTTTCTGAGGGTCCGCCAAACTGATTTCCAGAGTGGTTGTATCAGCTTGCAGTCCCACCAACAGTGGAGGAGTGTTCCTCTTTCTCCACATCCTTGCCAGCATCTGCTGTCACCTGAAATTTTAATCTTGGCCATTCTGACTGGTATGAGGTGGAATCTCAGACTTGTTTTGATTTGCATTTCCCTGATGACTAGGGAGGTTGAGCATTTCTTTAGGTGCTTCTCAGCCCTGCGAATTTCCTCAGTTGAGAATTCTTGTTTTAGCTCTGTTCCCCATTTTTTGATGGGGTTATTTGGTTTTTTGGAGTCAAACTTCTTGAGTTCTTTGTATATATTGGATATTAGCCCTCT
>CM052708.1:10280723-10383991 GCA_028551405.1 Uromys caudimaculatus
TTTAATATTCTTTCTTTGTTTTGTGTATTTGGTGTTTTCACTATAATGTGACGGGAAGAATTTCTTTTCTGGTCCAATCTGTTTGGAGTTCTGTAAGCTTCTTGTATATTTATGTTCATCTCTTTCTTTAGGTTAGGGAAGTTTTGGTCTATAATTTTGTTGAAGATATTTGCTGGTTTTTAACCTGGCAACGGTAAATGCAACACTTTCTTGGAAAAACAGGAGGATCTCTTTGCTCTGCTCACCTTACTACACTTGGATCTGAACCCAGAAGTTGGATTGCTGAACTAGTTCATTTATTACTGACAAATGCTGGAATGTTTTCGTTAGCAGCTGTATTCATGTTTTACTAACACTGTGTACATGTCTCTCTTATCCATGCCCTCCACTGTAATTGTGATCATCTTTCTACTTTATATTAGCCATTTCTATTAAGGAGTTATGTGATGTTTCATTATCATTTAGATTTTCATTTTGATAAAATCATTAATCTTAACATAATTTGATATATTTGCTCCTTGTTTGTTACTGCTTCAAGAACGATCAGAGTATATGGTTCTTATCTGCTCATGCTAATGAGTTCATTGAAATTTATGAAATTTATAAATGAAAATGTTGACATCCTCGGTCTAATTACTTCACTTTATTTCTTTGCTATTGTGAATTATTTTGACTGGTTACTTTGAGTTGCTTTGTATGATTATGTTCTGGTAATCAAACTCAAAATAGTATTCTTCTGACCTGTGTTATAAACACTTTTCATATATTTTCTCCAGGTAACTCAGTTGTCCTAGCCTTTTGATGATATCCATAACATATTTTTGGAATGATATAGTTTGTAGGGGATTTTTTTGTTGTTGCTGTTTTCTTTTGTGTTGGGAAATTGTATTTTCATGCTAACATATACTGAAGAAGCTATCTGTCCTATCCCATTTGGTATTCATGCTATGTGTGTTAAAATTAAAAAGAAAAATTAAATATCCCAAACCAGTAAAGATCCTGACATTTTTCCTATTCATGTTTCTATTGTATAAACCATGTAGAAGGAATAATATGTTTCATTACAATTTTGATTTTCATGTATAAAAAGTAGGTCATGGTGATTGTTATTTTATATATCAGTTGATCATTTGTATGTTTATCATTGAGAAATAATAAAAGGCGATTTTAGTCTCTAATATAAGTATCACCACTTTTTGTTTTTAAAAATAAATGTCTGTGAATACTTTTCTTGGTATTTTGACAAGAATGACATGAAATATACACAATGTTTTATTTAAAGATATTTAAGTATTTTTATTTAATTTATTTTGCTTATTTCAATTGGCATATGACTGTTTGGCCTGCATCTGTGTATACACTTTGCATATGTGTGCACCAAGAGTGTGTGTGCACCATATGTGCATGTGCACCATGTGTGCACACGTACCAAGTGTGCATACCATGAGTGTGTGTGCCCCATATGTCTGTGTGTGTGTATGTGCACCACGTGTGCACGTGTACCATGTGTGCGTACCATGAGTGTGCATGCCCCATATTTCTGTGTGTGTGTGTATGTGCACCATGTATGTTTGTGTATCATGTGTGGGGCTGGTGTTCAAGGAGGGTAGAAGAAAGAACCAAATCCCCTGCAACTGGAGTTACAAGTGGTCTGAGTTGCCGTGTGTGTGTTGGGAACTAAACCGAGGACTGCTGGAAGCGCAGCCCGTGCTCATAACTCCTGAGCCCTTTCACCGTTTATAGTAATATATTTTAAAATTTAAAAAACTGCTACATCTTTCCACTGATTTGTGCTCACTTCAGCTTTTCAATGCTTGATGGAAATGTCTTTTACTAACTTTTATAATTGATATGGACAGTTCCAATGGAACTGCTGTCATTATTTCATTTTTAGTCCATTTGTTTTAAGAATGTTCTGAAACAGAGATATTTAACATTATGTCATGGATGTGAAAAATTATAGAATATCTTTACAGCTCCATCAAGCAATATATTCAGAATGATACACAGCTGATTACAGAAAAGCATAAAGAGGACTTGAATGTTAAAAAAAAAGTTAAATTGAACATACAAAACTCATTGCTATATTTTTTATTTATTAAAATTACAACCTAGGATACTACCTCTAGTTAGGTTTTGATAAAATGCTGAAAATAATTTCTGAGGCTACAAGGTGATTATGATAACAGTCTTTCTTTTCTCACATACATCCAGTAAAATTACAACTTGCACATTTATATTAGGTACTTATAGTGGGAATCAGCTTAATATATGTTTAAATGAACTAAAATAGGAGAGCATTTTCATGCCTCTCCTTTATTTGTGTTTCGCTTTTGGAAAATATAGGTTTTTTTACTAAAAATATTTTTATGTTAGTATGAAATGGACTTAATTTTGTTACTTTTATGTAAATAAAATATTTTTGCATTTTTCAGTTATATTTTTAATATAGTAAATATGCATATTAATGAATCAGCCTATCACAACATGTTTAAATTATCAGTAATTTTTGTATGGTTCAGAATGCTTTTGTTAAATCAAATGTATGAATACATCTGTACGTATATGTGTGTGTATGTGCCTGCATATGTGTCTGTGTGTGTGTGCCTGTGTGTGTATGTGTCTGAATATCAGTATGGTTTACAGGATTATGTATGATAGTACTGATGTTCTCATTAATGTATTAGATTCTTGTAGTGATAGCACATGATTAAATCATATTTACTTAGTAATTTTAAATTGATTCCTTTTAAATGAAGAATACATTTCTCAATATGTAGACATATAGAAATAGATAATAAAAATTTAATAAATAGTAGCTTTTATGTGTAGATACTCAAAACATTATATTTATGTTTCTGAAAATTATAGTTGAGAAAGTATATAAAAATACTGTTATGTTACCAACATAAAAGAATATAAAATTTCTGAAAGTGTATTCTTCATGGTGCTTATTATGTTGAAACTGACTACATAGAAGACAAATCTTGGATAGAGACTTTAGGAATTTTTAATGTATATATTGGATTTTGAATCATGTAAATGATTTGTCACTTTTTAAAATAAACACTAATCAAGTATAAAAATAAGTTTTAAAGGTGCATATTTAGGTAAATTTGCCTAAATCTCTAACAAGTCATAAAATATTTTTCTATAGAGAAACTACATTTTTCAGTAATAGAGACATCACGCACATAAATCCTATGCTACAAATAAGCCACTGCAAAATGTTGAATCTTACCAAGAAAATTTATTTTAGGTACAAGTGTGAAAATACTTATAATCTTATATTTAAAAAGCAACTACCTTAAAGTTGTTAATAACTGTACCATTCTGGAAAGTAACATTTTAAAATGATAACAACAATCATAGAAGAAGCTGAGAGAAAGTCTTACTTTGTGAAGTTTGAAACCAAAGCAACCAGTTGAAGACAGGAATCACACTCTCTCCCAGGGAGGAGAGAAACTCACCAGGACCCTCTGCTGTCAGGCAGTTTGACACTTCTGCACTGTACATGGTGACAGTTGACTAATCAGGTCCTCGCATCACTGCCCACAGATTATTCACTGCAGATCTGGCCTAGGTGCTGTGTTCTTTCTTTACCTCTGCTTCTAAATCACTCCACTTTTATTAACAAGGCATTTTCTTACCTGGTGTACATCTTCTCTGTCTTATTTGCAGCTTGTGATGAATTCACAGTGCTTATGAAAAAATAGGTTTTCACTTTTTCCCCCACACAATTTGATATAATTTCTTTAAAAGTCTGGCAGCCTCTTATATCAAATTACAATGTACTCCACTAGACAAAATCAAGAACAATTGATTTTTTAAAAGCTCTCTTATACCTTAGAACCCTAGGAAAAAATCTAGGAGGACTTGACCTGTTTAAGCCTGTCAGAAGGTTTATTGCTTGGAAGAGCTGGTCTGTAAGTCTTCATACTTGTGATCATATTGCTGAAATGGTCTGCGGGAGACTGGCTTGGACATTCAACACAGGTTTTGACCATCCTCAGCTTCGTTGCCTTTAGGCTAAATCTTTATGTTCTGATTAGAGATTTTTGTCTAAGTGCTATTTATTCTTTGCCAAGATTCCTCTACACTATGTTTTCCCAAAATGATGCTCAGTAGTTGAGCATTGCCTTATAGCCTCACTATACTTCAGATATTAAGTACCTCTCAGACCTTCAGATATGTTCAAGATCTTGTTCCCAGCTGGTAGTACTATTTGGGGCAGTTCTAGCTGAAGGATACAGGTTCTCAGAATGCAGAGAGCCAGATCAGAGGATGAACATTCTGAATCTAACTACTTTAATGTGTTCTTTAGAGACTTGTGTTGCAACCACTCAAAGGAACTCAGTTGTCTTTTCAGAAGTGTTTAGTAGCCTACCTGATACTTGTCTTCTGGATTCTCCCATTAACCACTTTTAATATGACAATAAAGCATTTTGTTATTATATACATATTTCGAATTATCAGTGCTTTTTCTTACTTACAGGATCTAATGTCTCTTCTGCAATATGCTTACTCACTAATTCCAACCTGTTCCTTGGAATTCATGAACTTGCTTTGGATATTAATAATTTATGGTGTCTATTGTTATAAAGGAAGCACTCACAACTTAGGAAGCTGAAACAACAGTTCTATTTTGCTCACAAATGTTCTCAGAAATTCTAGAAAGTTTTATTGGATGACTTAACTTTAATTCAGGTATTATCAGTGTCACAGGTCTTACTAAAGAGCTATACTAGTTCTTTATAACAGTAACATCTAATTAGCCAAAACAAGGAACAAAATCAATACTTATATTTAAAAACTTATTATAAAAAAATCATATTTTTGCAATTGTGAAAGCTACAAATACCAAATTAATGTTCCATCACAGTCCAGTCATAGAACTTTGAAACATTTGAAAAGAAGAGTTGCTGGCTTCATTCAAAATTATCTGTTAACTTTTAATACAAACACAAAAATGAAATAACATGCATTTGAGTCACTACCATGCAAAACACTATAAATTAATAATGGAGAGTATGTAATCTATAATAATCACACACAAGTTATTAAACATGTGAATTTTTAAATGTATTTATTCTCTCTATGTATTATTTTACATATTTATTATTATAGAAAAATGTAGTATGTATATCAATAAATATATGTGTGTGTGTGTATGTGTGTCTGCTTATGTACACACACACACACACATCACAAGATATGCATGGCTCTCATAAAAGGGAACTGATTTTTATTTTTCATGTATACTTTAGGCCAAATAATATGTCATCTTTCAAAGGAGAGTTACTGAGTTCTTTCCAGTTTGATGTCAGTTTAATGTTATGGAACAAGAGAATCATATACGCAACTGTGAGTTGCAACTCTCTCATGAAAGAGAAAGGTTTGCTGTCTAAAAACATCATCTGGGAACTTATTAGAAAAGTAATAGCCCAGTTGAGTTAAAGCTATGGGCAGTGGAGTCTAGGGAAGCTTGCTGTAACAAGGCCTCCAGGTGATTCCTATGTATTCAGAGTTGAAGAAAACAGTAGTCTTTATTACACATCTCAGCATCGTCATTGTACTTAAGAAGATTATTGTTAAAAGTTCTTTTAGTGATCTTTCTGTTCATTCTGTGCTTGGATAATCGGATCGAACAGGGAACTGTTGAAAAAGGCATGGCTCTTCTCCTTGTAGATGTGGAAATTAAAATGATCTTTGTAGTGAAATTTTCTGTGATTAAATGTGCTGTCTGAAGAATAAGAAATAATTCATAGAAATTGAAAAGGACCAAAGGCAAGTTCAAATATATTTCTATGAACTCATGTGAGATCAGACCTTTGAAAATTCACATCAATTGTTAATGAAACGATTCTGAATGGAAATATGTCAAATAAATAGACTGCACAAGGTTTAGATATTTGTAACTTGTTTGAAGAAGGAACTGATACTTTCTTTTGTAATTATGGTGATATGCCACCTGCTACTGATATATGTATCCATCTTCTATCATCTATCAAGCTACCTATCATTCATCTTCTATTTATCATATAGGATCTGCCCATGCTTTACCAAATATCATTCATTTACTATCAAATCTTACCTCTCTATCATCTATTTCTATCTAGCTATCCTGTATTTATTATCTGCCTGTCTCCTGTGTGCTATAAATACCATTGTAGGTATAACTACATAGTTATTGGGTATTTTTATTCACAGTTCTTTCTGTCTTTTGTGAATCATTCATACTGAAGTCAAAATAAACTTTACATGCCTTTTTCTGTTTATTTCCTCTTTTATTTTGATGCCTTAAAAACTATTTTGAATGGTAAATATGACTTTTGCAGTTTAAGCCTTTTCATTTTTGCTGTTTTAATTATGCACATGTGTAATATATCTCTGTACATGTGAGTGTGGATTTCTATTCCAGAAAAGAGAGTTATCTAATCTCAAATGCTCCTGTTCCATTGAAATTATTTTGCTTCTGTAAGGACATCCCCTCATCAATTTGTACTTTGTACTGCTCAAAGAATGAGCCTTTGCCTTTAATTCTTCTTCAGGTCATCCCAGTAAAATGACAAAGAATCTTTTAGTCTACATATAAAACGTGTGAATATTCTTTTAGGATTGCATCCACACCAGTCTTACACTCAATGTGTGTCTTTGAATTCATTGAAATGAAATTACAACCTACATTCAACAGTATCATAGAATATACTGTAAGCAGCACATTTACTCATTTTTGCATTTTTGTATAATTCAATAATAATTTAAAACATCACACTATTTGTAAATAATATCACCTCTTTCATTCTCATTTAAGCATTTACCCATTCTATTAATGTATTTTAATTATAACCTACATTACATTAAATGCTATAACAGATTTCATTGTAGCATTTTTTTTCTAATTAGCTTTAGAATATAATAGCTCTGATGCAACAGGTGTATCATTTTTTCTCTCTGAGATTTTTCCATAGAATAAAATTCATAAATTTGTCGTAAGAGGTTGAATTAGACATGTATGCTGTTACAATCCACAGCACTAGTTTTAATATTATGAAGGTTGCCAAAAACAATATAATAGACAGAAAATCATAAATGTTTCCTTGCAAACATGTAATATAGAATATATTCAAAGTACAGTAAGACACTGATATATGTGCATAGAATGTGTAACACACATGCATATAACATATTCACATGTATATTTACAAGTGTATATATTTATTATATTTATTAATTAATATATGTAACATACACACACACACACACATACATATATATGATATTCCTTCAAGGCAACACAAGTTATAATCTATAATTTTAGTTTTATCAGTATGCATTACTTTATAGAATCAAAACCATTTCCTCATGGTACATTTACAAAATTTGATGGGGAAAAATGGAAATTCTGGCCAGTGTTAACTAAGTCTATGAAAAGATGAACTAAATGTTAAATGCCAACATATAAATAGCAAAAGATGAAAAATGTAAATATGTACATTTAAAGGAGAGTGAGAAATGGGAAGAAACTGGAAGTTTACATACAGGAAGAGAAAAATCTAAACCACTTAAAAGTTTAAGTAGTATTTTTATTCCGTCATTTTATATATGTTTACTTATCATGGGTATATATAACTCCTGACTCAAACTGGAATACTGTCATCTGATTTTAATAAAGATTACAAAGTATGCTACTACATGAACTACGATAGCACTGACATTTTACATAATAACAGAAATTAATCAATCAGACAATTTAATACCTTTTCTAATTTAAAAGGTTTTCATAACTTTGTGACTACTTTAAAATTTAAATGCATTAAGGAAATGCAGTTTTATTGAATATAATAAGCCATTATATGGCTTTAAAAAATAATTGAAAAAAGTAAGCCTTGAAAATATGGTTACTAGTTGATTTGAAATGTAAAAATTATTACTTACTTTTAAATAAAAATATAAAAATGCCTTACTATTACATAAAAGTGAATTTCTTATTTTTGTAAAACATAAGAATTTAGAATTCAAATTTATTCCAAAGAATGCAAATGTTTAAATGAAGTCTCACAAGAGCTGCTTAGGTCATAAATGTTATAAGTAAATATATCTCTAAACGAGGGCAACCAGCCTCCACAGGACCAAGGATTTCCCCTCCCACTGATGCCAGATAAGGCAGTCCTCTGCTACTTAATGTAGCTGGAGCCATGAACGCATCCATGTATACTCTTTAGTTGGCTATTTAGTCCCTGGGAACTCTGGGGAGTTCCGTAACTTGATATTGTTATTCTTCTGATGGACTTGGAATCCCCTTTAGTTCTTTCACACCTTCCCCTAGCTCTTCCATTGAGATCCCAGGGCTCAGTCCCATGGTTGGCTGTGAGTATCTGCATGTGCCTTAGTCAGATGCTGGCAGAGTCTCTCAGAGGACAGCCTTATGAGGCTCCTATCTGCAAGCGCTTCTTGGCAGATGAGATGGATCCTAAGATGGGGCACACTCTGTATGACCTTTGCTTCTGTCTCTGCTTCATTTTTGCCCGAGTTTACATCAGACAGGAGCAATGCTAAGAATTTTAAAATGGGTGGGTGGCCCCATCCCTCACCTGTGCACCATGCCTATCTACTGGAGGTGGTCTGTCTCTTCAGGAGCTATCTCCCTTCTGTTGGGTATTTTGGCTAATGTTATCACTGTTGGGTCCTGGGAACCTCTTGCTTCCCAGGCTTCTGGGACTTTGTAATGTTTCCTACTTTTATGCATCCCCCACTGCTGCATATTTCTATTCGCTTCCCTGACCCTCTATATTTTTCTTCTTTCTCTTCCAATACCAGATCCTGACCACCTTTTTTGCATCCCCTCCTCTCTCCCTCTGAGTCTTCTCCCTTCCTCTACATCCTGTGATTATTTTGTTCCCCTTCTAAATAGGTTTGAAGCATCCACACTTTGGTCTTCCTTCTTGTTAAGCTTCAATTGGTCTGTGAGATGTATCATGGATATGCTGAGCTTTTGGGCTAATATCCACTTATTAGTGAGTACATACTATGTATGTCCTTTTGTGTCTGGGTTACCTTACTCTGGATGGTATTTTTTAGTTCCATCCATTTACTGCAAAATCATGAAGTCAGTGTTTTAATTGCCAAAGAGTACTCTATGGTGTAAATGTACCACATATTCTCTATCCATTCTTCCCTGGAGGGACATCTGGTATGTTTTTCCATCTTCTGGCTTTTAAAATAAGATTGCTATGAATAAAGTGGAGCATGTGTCCCTGTTATATGTTGGAACATCTTTTGGGTATATGCCCAGGAGTGGTATAGCTGGGTCTTCAGGTAGTACTATTTCCAATTTTCTGAGGAACCACCAAATTGATTTCCAAAGCGGTTGTACCAGCTTGCAATCCCACCAGCAATGGAGGAGTGTTACTTTTTCTCCACATCCTCGACAACATCTGCTGTCACCTGAGTTTTTGATCTTAGCTGTTCTGACTGGTATGAGGTGGAATCTCAGGGTCATTTTGATTTGCATTTTCCTGATGACTAAGGATATTGAACATTTCTTTTCTTAATTAATTAATTAATTAATTTTAAACTTCATATTTTATTCCCCTCCTGGTCCACCCTCCGTCTCTTCCACATCCAATCCCTCCTCCCTGCCCACCCTGTCTCCATGAGGATGTCCCTGTCTCCACCCCCACCCCACCAAACCTCTAAACTCCCTGGGACCTTGATGATTCTCAGGCATTTGAGATTCCTCAGTTGAGAATTCTTTATTTAGGTCTGTACCCCAATTTTAATAGGGTTATTTTGTTCTCTGGAGTCTAACTTCCTGAGTTTTTTGGTATGTTTTGGATATACAAACTCCTCTATTGGATGTAGGGTTAGTAAAGGTCTTTTCCCAATCTGTAGGTTGCCAGTTTTGTCTTACTGTTTGTGTCCTTTGCCTTATAAAATCTTTTCAGATTTTTGAGGTCCCATTTGTCAATTGTTGATCTTAGAGCCTGAGTCATTGGTGTTTTCTTCAGGAAAATCTCCCCTGTGCCTATGTATTTGAGGCTCTTTCACACTTTCACGTCTATTATAGTCTATTATATCTGGTTTTATGTGGAGGTCCTTGATCCACTTGGACTGGAGCTTTGTACAATCAGATAAAAATGGATTAATTTGCATTCTTTTACATGCAGACAGGGAATTGAACCAGCACTATTTGGTGAAAATAATTTCTTTTTACCACTGGATGGTTTTGGCTTCTTTGTCAAAAATCAAGTGACCAAAGTTGTGTGGGTTTATTTCTGGGTCTTCAATTCTATTCCATTGATCTACCTGCCTGTCTCTGTTCAAGTGCCATGTGATTTTTCTCACTCTTACTCTTTAGTACAGCTTGAAGTCAGGGATGGTGATTCCACCAGAATTTCCCTTATTTTTGAGAATTGTTTTTGCTATACTGAAGTTTTTATTATTCCAGATGAATTTGAGACTTACTCATTCTATCTCTATGAAGAATTGAGTTGGAATTTTGATAGGGAACGCATTGAATCTGTAGATTGCTCTTGGTAAGATGCCCATTTTTACTATGCTAATCCTGTGCATCCATGAATGTGTGAGATCTTTGCATTTTCTGAGATCTTAAATTTTTTCTTCAGAGACTTGAAGTTCTTGTCATACAGATCTTTTCCTTGCTTGGTTAGAGTCACACCAAGATATTTTATATTATTTGCATCTATTGTGAGTAGTGTTGTTTCTTTAATTTCTTTCTCAGCCCATTTGTAGAGGAAGGGTAATGATTCATTTGAGTTTGCTTTATAGTCAGTCAATTTGCTGAAGTTATTTATCAGCTATAGGAGTTCTCTGGTACAATTTTTGGTTTTTCTTATGTATACTAACATGTCATCTGCAAATGATGATATTTTGACTTCTTCCTTTCCAATTTTCATCACTTTGACATCCTTTTATTGTCTAATTGCTCTAGCTAGAACCTCAAGTACTATATTGAATAAATAGGAAGAGAGTGGGCAGGAAATCTTTTCCCTGATTTTAGTGGGATTGCTTCATGTTTCTCTCCACTCAAATTGATATTGGTTATTGGTGTGCTGTATAGTGCTTTTGCTATTTTTAGGTATGTGCTTTGAATTCCTGATCTAAGACTTTTAAAATGAAGGGGTGTTGTATTTTGTCAAAGGTCTTTCTAGCATCCAATGAGACAATCATGTTTTTTTTTCCCCTTTGAATTTGTTTATATTGTGGATTACATTGATGGATTTTCTTATATTGAACCATCTCTGCCTCCCTGGGATGAAGCCTACTTGATTTTTGTGAATGATCATTTTGATGTGTTCTTGTATTGATTGGGTTTGCATGCTCTTATTGAGTATTTTGCATCGATATTCATAAGGGAAATTGATCTGAAGTTCTCTTTCTTCTTTGGGTCACTGTGTGGTTTAGATATGACAGTAACTGTGTGTTCATAGAACAACTTAGGTAGTGTTCCTTCTGTTTCTATTTTGTGGAATAGTTTGAGTATTGGTGCTAGGTCTTTGAAGGTCTGAAACAATTCTGCACTAAAACCACCTATCCATGGGCTTTGTTTGGTAGGGATAATTTTAATGACTGCCTTTATTTCCTTAAGGGTTATGGGACTTTTTAAATGGTTTATATGATCACATTTTAACTTTCATACCTGGTACCTGTCTAGAAAAGCATCCATTTCATCTAGATTTTTCCAGTTTTGATGAGTATAGGCTTTTGTGGTAGAACCTGATGATATTTTTTAATTTCATGAATTTCTGTTTTTATACCTTCCTTTTCACTTCTGATTTTGTTAATTTGGATACTATCTCTGTGCACTCTTGTTAGTTTGGCTAAGGGTTTATCTATTTTGTTGATTTTCTCAAAGAACCAGCTCCTCTTTTTGTTGATTCTTTGTATAGTTTTCTTTGTTTCTACTTGGTTGGTTTCTGCCCTGAGTTTGACTATTTCCTGCTGTCTACTTCTCTTAGGTGTATTTGCTTCTTTTTGCGCTAGATGTGATGTTAAGCTCCTCGTGTATGTTCTCTCCAATTTCTTTATGAAGGCACTCAAGAGCTATGAGTTTTCCTCTTAGCACTGCTTTCTTTGTGCCCCATAAGTTCAGGTATGTTTTTATTTTTGTTAAATCTAAAATGCCTTTAATTTATTTCTTCATTTCTTCCCTGACCAAATTATCATTGAGTAGAGAGCTGTTCTGCTTCCATGTGTATGTGGGCTTTCTTTTGTTTTTGTAGACTAGCCTTATTCAATGGTGGTCTGATAGAATACCTGGGATTAATTCAATCCTCTTCTGTCTGTTGAGGCTTGTTTTGTGTCTGATTATATGGTCAGTTTTGGAGAAGGTACCATGAGGTGCTGAGAAGGTATATTCTTCTGTTTTAGGGTGAAATGTAGATATCTGTTAAATCCATTTGATTCATAACTTCTGTTACTTTCACTGTGTTTCTGTTTAGTATCTGTTTCCAAAATAAGTCAATTGGTGAGTGTTGAAGTCTTCCACTGTTATTGTTTGATGTTCAATTTTTGAGCTTTAGTAACTTTTTGTTATTGTTGCTTTTGTTTTGATTTAACAGATGTGGGTGCCCCTGCATTTGGGGCATACATGCTCAGAATTGAGACTTCATCTTCACTGATTTTTCCTTTGATGAATATTAAATGTCCTTCCCCATCATTTTTGATAATTTTGGTTGGAAAATTCTTTTATTGGATATTAGGATGGCTACTACATCTTGTTTCTTGGGACCATTTGCTTGGAAAATATTTTTCCATCCTTTTACTCTGAGGTAGTGTCTGTCTTCATCACTTAGATGTGTTTCCTGTATGCAGCAAAATGCTGGGTCCTGTTTACACATCCAATCTGTTAGTCCATGTCTTTTCATTGGGGAATTGAGAGATATTAAAACCAATAATTTTTTGCTTCCTGTTATTTTTGTTGATAAAGTTGAAATTCTGTTTGTGTGGTTTCCTTTTTGGGGGGTTGTTGTGAGAATATTAATTTTTTAGCTTTTCTTGGGTGTAGTTTCCCTCTTTGTGTTGGAGTTTTCCTTCTATTATCCTCTGTAGTGGTATTTTAGTAAAATGATATTGTTTAAATTTGGTTTTGTCATGGAATATCTTGTTTTCTCCATCTGTGATAATTACCAGTTTTTCTGGGTATAGTAGCCTGGGCTGGCATTTGTCTTCCCTTATGCCATCTGCCCAAGATCTTTGGCTTTTAGAGCCTCAACTGAGATGTTTGGTGTAATTCTAATAGGTCTGCTTTTATATGTTACTTGATCTTTTATCCTTATCACTTTTAAAATTCTTTCTTTGCTCTGTACATTTGGTGTTTTGATTACTGTGTGACAGGAGGAATTTCTTTTCTGGTCTTTTCCATATTTGGCATTCTGTGGGCTTCTTGTACATTTATCGGCATCTCTTTCTTTAGGTTAGGGAAGTTTTCTTCTATGATTTTGTTGAAGATGTTTACAGGCCCTTTGAATTGGGAATCTTCATTTTCCTCTATATCTATTATTCTTAGGTTTGGTCTTTTCATTGTGTCCTGGATTTCCTGAATGTTTTGCGTTATATGCTTCTTGCACTTTGTATTTTTTTTAAACTGTTGTTACTATATTTTCTATGGTATCTTCTATGCCTGAGATTCTCTCTTCTATGTCTTGTATTCTATTGCTTATGCATGCATCTGTTACTCCTGATCTCTTTACTAGGATTTCATCTCCAAAGTTGTCTACTTTTGTGTTTGCTTTATTGTTACTATTTCCATTTTTAGATCCTGGGTGGTTTTGTTCAATTCCTTCACCTGTTTGTTTGATTTTTTCCTATATGGTGGGCTTCTTTGTGTTAGGATGTTAGTGGGTCTGGGAGGAGTCTGGAACATCTTATCTGTTAGCCTGGCTGTGGCAGACTTCCTTGGAATCAAACTGACTCTGGATGTGGTTTGGTGATATACAGGGGGCTGGATCACAAGATCTGTTCCCATGTACAGTTATGAACTGAAAGAAATATGTGTTTCAGTCAGCATTGGAGGTCCTATGTCCTCAGGTCTCCCGGGGTAGGGGATCCCATTTAGGCCAGGTATTGGGGCAGTGGAGGGGGACTCACTTGTGAGCCTGGTGCTGTCAGAACTCTTGTGGGTCAAGTGTCTCTTGGTATGGACAGGGTCAGGGTGGGGTTCTGGAGCAGAGGATCTGCTCCTAAGCTTATTTGTAGACTGGAAGGAAGATCACATTCTAAATTCTTAACAGTTACCAGTATCATTTCTATATATGTGATAACAATAGAAAGTGTACAATTCTCTGGATGTAATAATCCTATATGTCAGGAGAAGCATATATGTCAGGATGTTTAAACTACATCTGTGCTGAACAGCATCTTTGCAGCTGAATACAATAGCCAAAATGAACTAAAAATTCACAGTGTCCAGTCTTATGCCTCTAGTAATGGGTGGCAGAAAGCTTAGTCAGAGAAAAATACAAATGTGCTAAGTGTACACCCTAGACTTATTTAAATATTGGGATACTGTGTCACTTCATGGGGTGTTTAACGATAAGCTTGGTTATTTATGCTCAAATACATGTTGGCTAGAACAAAACAGAAATTTGATTAATTATACAGAGTACTTTTATGTAAAATTGAGGTGCAGTTTATATAACTTGCGTGATTATTTTCTCATAGATTACTGCTTGATTGGAATATATATTCATTTAATAAGATATTCGCATTACTTAAATAGATTAAACGAATAAACTAAATACTGTGATTCTTGAAACTTGAATATAGGAGAGAAGATATATGTGCCCAAGAAAACGCATGAATTGCAAGATACTACCATGGATGTTGTCACATATTTTTAACAAAAGAATTTATTTATAGTCATAAATTTACAAAAAAATTGATTCTATTTTACTTAAGGTATATTCAGTTAATGATAACCTGAATTGTTCAGCACTGAATATATAGGGTTTCCATGTGCATAAATGTATATGTATATATATTATACAGCAATATATATTTATATAAAGTCTGTTTTGAATTCATCATCCACATTAAATTGTGTAATGTAAAAGAACAATCATTCCTTTATCCCATAATAATAGATTGAAATTTTGCTAAAAAAATGTATCCCTCAAGAGGTAGGAGGTTGCGGGGACCCTCCAGAATGTACCAGACACCTGGGAGGTAAAAGACTCTCAGGACTCAAATGGAGGGACCTTAGATGGAATGCCCTACAGTGGGGAGAGGGAACTTGTAGAGCCCACCTCCAGCAGAAAGACAGGGCATCAAATGAGGGAAAGGTTTGCCATCCCACAGTCAAAACTCTGACCCGTAATTGTTCCTGCCTCAAAGAACTGCAGGGATGGAAATGGAGAGGAGCCTGAGGAAAAGGAGGTCTATTGACAGTCCCAAAGTGGGATCCAGCTCAAGGGGAGGCCCCAATGCCTGACACTATTACTGAGGCTATGGAGCACTCACAAAAAGGGACCTATCATGATTGCCCTCCGAAAGACCCAACAAGGAGCTGAAAGAGTCAGATGCAGATATTTGCACCCAACCAATGGACAGAAACTGATGACCCCTGTGGTTGAATTAGGGGAGAGCTGGAAGAGGCTGGGACGGAGAGGGCAACCCAGTAGGAGGACCAGCAGTCTCAATTAACCTGGACCCCAGAGATCACTCAGATACTGGAACATCCACCAGGCAGCATATACCACCTGATATGGGACCCCTGGTACATATGCAGTGGAGGACTGCTGGGTCTGTATTCAATCAGAGATGATGATGTACCTAACCCTCAAGAGACTGGAGGGCCCAGGGAGTTTAGAGGTCTGGTGGGTGGGGGTGGGGGATGGGGACATCATTGTGGAGACTGGTGGGGGAGGGGAGGAGGTTTGGGATGTGGAACAGTTGGAGGGTGGACCAGGAAGGGAATAAAATTTGGAGTTTAAAATAAGTAACAATTTTTTTTAAAAAAAAAATGGAGATGGGGGTGTCAACGAGAAAAAAAAGAACGTATCAATACTTGATAATGATATCAAATAGCATATTAATATCAAATAAAGAAAAAGATAAACAAAATGTTATAAGATCATTTACAGTATGTAAGACTCCTGTGTATTTCACCAGTGAGAAACAGATCTTTAAGCCCATAAAGCTCATATGCCTTTCAGTAATAGAGCATTTGCTCTTACCTATGGGGATTCATTCCTACATTCTCATGGCTTTCCTGGAACTGTGGACACTATACACATGTATATAAGTCAAGAAATGTACACAAGGTATATATATCCTTGCCAGCAGGTCCAGGCAAGAAGAGAGAACATGGTCCAGCAGGATCTGTCCAGGGCTGAGCAGGATGGTGAGTGTTGATGACCCAAAAGAAACACACCAGACTGGAAGTCTTGTCAAAGCAGGAACTCACTTTATTTAAATAGGCACTTGCTTATATAGAGAAGGCAAGGAGGTGGGCACTTAGGTACTGGAACAGATGACATATACGACGGGGAAGGGTGACAGAGGATAAGGGGAACTGACAGGGCCAATGGCAAAGCTTCACATCAGCACCTGGGGGGTGGGGGGGCAGAGGTAGGGCCAAACAGGTCTTGCTGAGTTACTCTGATACAGAAGTGACTAAGAAGGTCCCAGAACTCAAGCCAGGCTTAGGCTTTCCCACAAGGCCTCAGAAACTCAAGCCAGGCTCGGGTTTGTCCTCAGGGCCCAAACCAGGGCCAAAATGGGGCCCAACATACACACACACACACACACACACACACACACATATATATACAAACACACACAGATGCACATGCACACACACAAACAAGGAGTTTGAAATAGAAGAATTTTTCTCCGCTTTATACTTTTTTTCTGTTTACACATATTTTGCCAAAACCTAACACAGTATTCTTGAAGGTTACTAAAGATGACAGAAATTTCTCATTTTTGTCTGCATTTTCTAAATTATTTAGAAATTATTGCTCTCAATAACTCAATAACATTCGCCTGCACTCACTGTAATTCCTAAAGATATTAAGTTGTCAATGGTGCAGCATTTCCTACAGACTGTTCATTTATTTATCAAGTCCTTGGTACCCTCCTACATTTTCTATAAGTTCTTACACTACCTCTTTTTTGTTTCTGAAATCATCTTTTCATCTTTTTTTCAATAGATTCAGACATATATCTTAGGTGTGCACCCTGTGCCTGAGAAATAAGTCTCTAACAAATTGATATTCGTGTCTTAATGATGGTCCGGAGCAATGTGTGATCAGCTTCTCATTACTGTAAAATGTCTTTCATCTCTTCCAAGGGATTTAGGCAATTCTCCCCCCTTTGGTTCCTTGGCTCAGTATGTAACAGCTTATTTTTTGCACAAATCTCAATAACAAATTTGCCAGGTTTTAACCTGAATGAACCTCATCACTTCTTCAGAAGAAATTCTTAAATCATGATTACTGCTATTTCAATGATTATCTCCACTAAACTATTTATTTAGTTTCCTTTATGCAGAAAATAGCCTAATATTTCAATCCCATTTTTAGTGCCCTTATTAACCATAAATACCATGGAACTCCTCTATCCCTTAAATGTGATCATTGTGAAGCAATATTAGTCTCTGAGAAAGGCTATAACATATCACTCAGGCATGCTGTTCCTGAAATCCTGAAATTCAGAAACATAGCCATGTGAGTTTTGCCAAGATTATTTGAATGGCAGTAACTAAAATAAAATTAGTTGCCCTCTATCCAATTAGGACTTCATCACTTGCACCTGTAGATATACTGCAGTGACAAAGAACAGCACACACTGTGAAATGTAAATGCATTGCTTGTAGATAGGTAAGAATTATCAGATGCTTAATATCTATGATGAGCCAGTTTCTGCCCTCAATCAAACTGTGGAGAAACAGGGTCTTGTTGGTACCTGTTCTTCCTACATACATTTGACAAAAGGTCCTGAAATGCATTCCATTCTCAGATTTAGATCCTCAGAAAAAGGTAGCTCAATTATTTCAAAAGGTAGAGTAAATCTGATTTAAAAGTAATGAGATCAAAATCTGGTAGATTATAGAAAGTTTATCCTTATCCCCTGATGGTGCCAATTTTTGCTCATTATGACCAATAATAGTAAGGAAATATGGACAAAGCAAGGTTCATTAAGAGCATTTAGATTGATTTCATTATTTACCCTAGTGCCATTATCAAATACCTGACAAAAGCTATTTAAACTTCAGAAGATATGTTGGTCCATCTTAGTGGAGAAGTTCTGACATCAGGAGCTTGAGGCACCAGTTCAATATATCTACAAGAGGTTCACAGAGAGATATGATTGCTGGAGTTAACTAGAGTTCCCTGTTTCACACAGTTCAGGACCCCAGCCTACAGGATGGTTCTCCCTCCTGAGTGTGAGTTTTCCCATCTAAGTTAACCCAATTATGATAATTCTTCATAGTTGTGATCAGAGGCCAAAGTGTAATATTACAAAGCCTATCAACTTAACAATCAGCACAATCCATCTCAAAGATTTTTTTCTCGTAGTCACAGTTAAAACCATTTTAATTGAGCATTAAATAAAATAAGAATTGAGATAATTGTCAAGACCTAAAAAATTTGACGAAGTTTACATATCACATATACTTAGATAATGATGACTGTGTTTTAACTTATATTTTTCAACTACAATTATCTGGGTTCATAGATTTATGGCAGAAGCTATCTTTAGAGTTTCCAATATATGAAAAATAATTACTAACGGGCAAGTAGAGAATAGTTGTACATCTGGTTAGAGTATAGAACATCACTCAGACCATGGTTCCCAGTGAACTGGTCAGATATTTTACTGCATATAGAAATATGTCTGATGAAATAGGTTTTAAAGAAGAGAAACTATAATTATTAAGACCAAAATAAAAAAAAAACAAAACAAAAATAAATCATAGTGGATGTACCAAAGCAGATGTTCTCAAGTTCCTAAGATACTTGTGGAAGCAAAATCTAGAAGTTTGTCCTTCAGAATCTACTTTCTTTTCAAGCAGCTCAATTTGCGAATGTTTGAAGAATATAGGTTAGTATCACTGTAAATTTATCATTGTAAATATGAAGCCATAGCATTATTTTCAAGAAATATCTAAAATCCTGGCAATTGATTTATAATGTGTTTACACGCTAGAGTTTATTTTAATTTATCCCTGGCTTAAATATATTCATTTTATTTTGTTTATAATTGTATATATTTTGGACTTTGAAATATTTCAGTTTGCATATACATTGTCATAATGTTGAGTAAGAATAATTGTAATCCCATTATCTCAGATTCTTAATAATTTATGGTGAGAATATTTAATTTTTTCTTGTTTAGCTGGTTTGAAGTTTCTGATTTTAAGCACTCTGCAGCATCAGGTTGTATGCATGCTATGTGACGGACCACACCCGCCAGATGCCTCTGTTTGGCTCTTGTCAGTGCCATTTTATTCTCTTCTTCAAGGAGTCTCACCTTTACAAATTCCGTGAGTAAAACTTATCAATGATATATTTCTCTATGTCTGGTTTATTCCATGAAACAATATGCCCTTTGGATTTATTGATCTTGCAGCTGACAATAAAATATCCTATTTGGCTTGAATTTGTTTTGAATTAGGTATATGCATACATATATGGGTCCTAAGTTCCTTGATGCATCTTTACTATATTTTTTCATGTCAGTTTTAACACTGGAATCTATGTTTTACAGAATAGAAGCAAATTCCTGTAGATAAATAAGCAATTGTTTGACTATGGTCTCGTACACTATAAGTATTTTTATTTTATAATGAAATTTCATGTTTGTAAAATGCCTGTTGCTTTTTTATTACTACCACTAACATATAATGAACATTTCCCCATTTCAATATATTCTTAATAGTGTTTTCTTGATTTGATCATTTTTGATATTTAGTAAACTCAGAATAAATACTCAAGATAATGATTCTGCATTTTGTTTTCTTAATGGTGCTCATTTATTCTTCCTCTTACCTATATCTACCTAATATTTCACTATACCTGTCATTGGGTATCAATCATCTATATCCACCTATACTCTTTACCATCTTTCTCAAGCTATCATATACCCACCTTTCTACCTATCATCTATTTATCATTTATTTTACTGATGAGTATATAGAACCCACATTAGATAACAGTAAAATCACTATCTTTTCCCAAATATTTGGGTAAATTAAATCAGTTATGCCTTATATCAGATTAAGAAGTCTTTATTTAATTTTTGTTTACTGAGGCCAATTGGATTGAAGACAAGAATTTCCAGATAAATAAATGGCAAGGAAATAAAGATTGTTTTAAACTGTTGTGCTTCTGGCAGGCTTACTGTCTTCTCTTGGTTTTCTGCTCATGATTACAAGAAAATGATTGAGTTTAAAACATGGAGATTATACAAACTATATAGCATTACATAGAAAATCACTTTGTTTTCTGAGCCTTTAGATATTGTCATTAATGAGAATCTTAAAGGCAAACTCCTGTGTCTAAGTATGCATAATTTGTATTTATTAATCAGAACTAGTTTCTATAACTGCAGTGGTTTGAGTGAAAATGGCCCCATAGACCCACAAGGTTGGCTTTATTAGGACCTGTGTCTGTGTTGGAGGAAGTATGTCACTGGGAGTGGGCTTTGAGGTTTCAGAAGCTCAAACCAGTCCTAATGGCTTAGTATTTATTCTTTTAGTCTGAGAAGTCTGATGTAAGATTCTCAGCCCTTCTTTAGCACCATGTCTGTCTGTACTTGGCGCCTCTCCCCACGATGATAATGAACTAAATCTCTGTACTGTAACTCAACCCCCAATTCAATATTTTCCTTTACGAGCATTACCTGGTCATGGTGTCTCTTTAAGCAATAGGAATCTTAAGAGAGTGACTATTGGAACTGAGTAACTAGTTCACGAAAGAGTCTCTTGAATTTCCAACTTATAAAGAGTTCTAGCAAGTAGCAAGTAAGATTTGCCTGATATGTATAATGTTATACATAAATTAAATGTATTACAAAATAAAGTATGCTTCTTTCAAATTCTCTTGCTACAAAAGGGTTTCCATTGCACAAAGTTATGTCAAATTTCAAATTGACAGAACCCTTAGTATTTCATTGAAAGTTAGTTTAAAAATAAAATTGAGTTAGGGGTGTCATAAATCTGTTATTTAACTCTTTAGTCCAGAAGTGACAAGTAATCTACTTTTATGATATAAGATTATTGAGATTTATCACTGTGTGCAAATGTTGCCTAAATAAGGAAAGAACACAACTTCATTTATTGAAGGGAACCAAAATATAATTCTGAACCTAAAATTGGGGGAATTATGTAATAGAGCATTCAAAATAGCAACTTACTTCTGGCAATTTTGGTATTAATTGTGGCTGATTTTCATACTTAAATATTTCTACACAACTAGAATTTCATGACTGATGCCATCAACCATTAGAATATAAATCAAAGTTTTTTAGAAATATTAAAAGATTTCATAATATATATTTTATAACATATTCAATAGGAGCTGATGAGGAAGTCGTGGAGGAGTGCTGTTTCCTGTGTTGCTCTCATGGCTTGCTTAGCTGCTTTGATATAGAATTCAGTACCACCTGTCAGTGATGGCAGCACAATTGGCTGGGTACTCTCCCATCAATAACTAATTAAGAAAATACTCTACAGGCTTGCCTAGAGCCCTATCTTATAGGGGCATATTCTCAATTAAGCCATTCTTGTTTTTTATGACTCTAACTTGTGTCAAGTTGGCATTACCAGCCAAGACAACTGAGCCTTATCAACATGGCATACAAAGGCAACATTATAAAGCCACAATCTTTCTTTTCTTGTTCATTCCAAGGATTGCACACTAATACAGACATCACAATATAAGATATTTCACAAAACTAAGAAGTCTCAGAGCCTTTAGAAATTCAAAAATTTTAACATTGTCCTTTAAAATATGTGCTGTGACTGTTTTTAAAATCCAAAGTCTCTGTTTTAGAAAATTTAGTCTCTCAAATGTGGTCTCAACTGTGGTCTCAACTGTGAGAGGAAAACCTGTAATCAGAATATATTGTATTAAAATCTATTTTCAACAAAAGAAAATAATAACGATTTCTATATTTTGTGCTTTCATATTTTGTAAGGATTCAGAAAAGATTATTTATATATTTTAAAGACAATTCACATATCATAAAAAGTAAGAATTTAGATTGATAAATCACTGCTTGCTTGTATCCAGCACCGATGAGACTCATGCAAGAAGGCTGTAATGAGTTCCAATCCAGGCTTGGATTCAAAGACAGATTTTGGATGGACTTGCTTGCAAGTCCTAGGCCAGCCAAGGATATAACAGCAACTTGTCAACTAGAATCCTGTATCTTAAATGTACGTCAAATAAAATCAGTACATTATTTATAATATCTCCCAAATAATATAATATTAGACGCTTATTAGATGTTTCTTTAACTTATGTGGTTCTTTTCTCCTCAAAGCTGAAAGATGATAGATTAGATAGATAGATAGATAGATAGATAGATAGATAGATAAATATATAGAGAGATACATACATACATATGTACAAACATACATGCATAGATACACAGATATATAGATTCTAAATAATAATATTTATCTGAAAAGTAGTTATGTAAATGACCATTACTCTTTTTTCAATATATTTCAATAAATAATAGAATCTATAGAAAACCCTAAAGTATGGCACTAGTGAATATTCTCAGAAAGAAGACTACTTTAGCCCAGATTTGAAATGTGAGGAAAAACTGACCGAACAGAGATTGAAGAGAGAATTATGATAAAGTATTATAAGCTTTAATATAGCACATATGCTTGAATAAGCTAAATGAAATCATACTCAGCCTCAAGCTAATGGAAAAAGTGAACAAATTTCACATGAACAGCATCAGATTATCCAAAGGATCAAGGAGGACATTCTAAATTTCAGATATTTCAAGTACAGAAAGCACATTGCTTTCGTTTGCTTATATACATATTCTTGTTCTTATTGGATATTTTATGTATTTACGTTTCAAAAGTCCCCTTTCCTGGTTTCCCCTCCAGAACCGTCCCTCTACCATCCCCCTTCCCTCTACTTCTATGAGAATGCTCCCCCTCCCACACACCCTTTCCCACCTCACCGCCCTGGCATTCCCCTACACTGGAGAATCCAGCCTTCACAGGACCAAGGGCTTCTCCTATTGATGCCAGACAATGCCATCCTCTGCTACACATGCGACTGGAGCCATGGGTCCCTCCATGTGTACTCTTTGGTTGGGGGTTTAGTCCCTTGGAGCTCTGGGGCATCTAGTTGGTTATTGTTCTTCCTACGGGGTTGCAAACACCTTCAACTCCTTCAGTCCTTTCTCTAACTCCTACATTGAGGGCTGAGATAAAACGCCACTATGAAGAAACAGTTGGATTAGGATAAGAAAGCTTACCATCATGAAGAAAAGACAGGACACTAACTCAAGCAGGAGTCTCTTGGCAGTAAATGAATTAGGAGCCATGGATAAATGCTTTCTCTATATGAGTTGTAACCATCCACAAAGGGCTGGACCATCCTATTCCAGTCATTATCCAGGGAAATCTCCCACAAACTTGCCTGTAGAGCAATGTGATGGAGGCTTTTCCTCAGTTGATATTCCATCTTCCTGGGGCACTCTTGCTTTTGTAATTGAAATTGACACAAAAACATGTCAGCACAGAGACAAATTACATTCAAGTACTGGCTACAGACATCTGAAATGTGAGTGAACTCATATAGGTTATAGAGTGTCAAATCTAAAATGATTATAAAATTATAGAATATGTATGTGTGTACTAGCCTTCGATAGTAGCAACGATACCAGTTTACTCATCTACGTTTATGGCAATCTGGTATTGAGCGAAAATTTAGGAAACAGAAATGCTTAATTGCTCTAAATTTAGAACAAATGGGCAAGTGAAAAATAATTATTAAATTGTGTGGGAAAGGGAAGAAGGATGTCCCTGTAAAAACAATACTGAAATACGGAAGGTTGTATTATCCATACCATAGATGTGGCATGCTGCTAAATGTCCTCATCTTTTCAAGACTCACACAACAATTCATGTTAGACATTTGGATACATGGATGCAGTAGAGGTAGATGCAAAGAACGCAGCAGAAACATATTTATTATGCACAGGAGGTTTAAGAGACAACTTCTCTATTACCTAGTTGAAATATACAGAGTTCTGGAAAAGCAGTAATATAAGCAAAATGGCATTTTAATACCAAAAAGTTTATTAGCACACAGTTTTTTATGAACCTCATACACCTTAATTATTAAAATCAAATTATAATGAACACAGAGTCAGGTCTTGTTTCAACTTTCATTTGTGAAAAGTGAACCTGTTAGTCAGTGGTAGAGTTTGCTCACATGGAGAAATCCTGGGGCTTTATCAACATGAAAGGAAAAAAAATAAAGAAGAAAAAAGATAAGTTTTAGTAATTTAACCTGAGAAACTCCTCACACCTGGATTCATGCCATGTACCTGCAACACCAGCAATTGGAGGCAAACTTAGGAAAGTTAATGATTCAGTGAAATCCTTGAATGCACAGTAAGACTGAGGCCAGCTTGGAGTATGTTAGATCCTTCTCAAAACAATAAATATAAATAAAAACAAATGAATTATCGTATCTTCTCCATATTTATTATGTATTATTGTTATAAAGGTAAAGATCAGTCAACAAAAATATCTTTTTGAGACTCATCAAGCCTTCTAAAGGTAATAATCACTTGTGCCGTGAAAAATGAAGCCTCCTAAGACTGTGAATGTGAATACAGCAACGTAGAGTAGTTATAGTTTCCTAAATTAGTAGAATATTTCATAGTGATATTTATTTTAGCTTTTGTTTTACATTCTGATTATTGTTTATACCCAACTTTAGACATCAACTTAAAGAAAGCATTGCCGCTGATTTTCCTTTAATAATCTCATGCTATGGGCTCAGGGTTTTTGTCAAATTTAGCACTTTCTCAAAAGCCCCAGCACCTTGCCTTGATGCTAGTCAATTGGCTGCTTGATTTTTATGATCTCTATTCTGTTATCTTCCTTGTCCTTACTAGGTTCCTAAGGACATCACTCTAACTTATTATCATCTGCATACACTTATCTGCTAATTATACCTGGTTTGTTGTCTACAGATTACTGAATGACTGAGAAGACTTCACCAAGTGAATGTGTCTCCTGATTTTTCTTCAAATTATGATCAGTATTCTTAAGCACCAGTTTTGAAATATTTGATATATTTTAAAATATTTGCCAAATTATAGGTGAAGTCAAATTTTATTAGCATCCTAATCATCTTTACCATTATAATCATTATCACTACTTTTCTAAATCTTAAATATTATTTTGATGATATTCCCTCTGTACACACAAGAGAGAGATGTTAGTATGTATTCTACATGGGTAAAAATATGTAAGCGTTTGTAACAAAAGCCAATTTCATGGCTACAAAAAATTATAATCAATATGATGCAATATCAGTCGTAATCAGTAATAATGCCTTCTTTATGTATTATAATCTGTTCACTGCTCAACTATTTCCATCCCCACAAAAATATATTAGATTATCTGCCACTTCTATAAAAGACAAAATTATTTAATATCTAATACCCCAGGGATGGTTCCTTAACTCTATGTCTCACTCCGACCTGGATACTAGCAACATCTCAGCAACCGCAGTGTAGTACACCTCCTCCTAAGTATCTCACATGCTATTGTAGTACTGTGAGGAGACAAACCACAGGTCCAATTAGAATGAGCATCTACAGGCTGTTAGAAAATGGCAGTACTGTGGAGAAAAATAAGCAAAAGGAGATAGCAGATGCTGCCTGAGTGTAGAGAACAAGCCAATTGTCCACATAGGAGGCAAGTATAATGGAGCCTTTCTGCCAGTCCGGAGCTCAGCATCTTGCATGTGTTTCTCATTTTATGTAATCATCGCTTCAACCACACTAGTAAGTACTATTTTTATTCCAGTCTACAGATGGCTTAACTGAAGCTCTGGGAATTAAGGGGTAAAGTCATAGTTTTTGTGTACCAGAGCCAATTAAGTTGGTCATTTGCCTGAAATCGCATGGGAGATCAGATTTTATTTATATATTTGTTAACAAGGAGATAAGTAACGTTCTATAAGAAAGAAATTTTTTCATGAGAAACAACAAAAACATTTACAGACTTAAGTAGTCTGATTTACTATTCATCTTAACAATGACTTTTCACAGATTTTAGTTAACTTTTAACAGTGATGGACATTGATCAGTTAAAGCACACATTAGGTAATCTTTTTTATTACAGCAAATTATCACCCTTCATGTGGTTGAATGTATTCACTTTATACATCTACAAATGGAGCCTGAGGAAGTAATCATACATTTTGCAGGATATCCTATTTATTCATGTCATTTATATTTATGTTGCATTATATTTCCTGAATTGCAATGTGAGTAGATTTTGAAAAGCATCATAAAGTTAATAGTTAGAGTTCAGAAGATTTGTTGTCTTGTTATCAATCCAGGCTTCTGCTTTGTATTACTCTAGACTTACTCTTCAGTGTCCCACAGAAACAATAATAGATTTGAAATCCCATGTTAAGAGCAGAGATGTGCTGATTTTTCTGAAGAACCTTTTATTGAGTGCACCATTAGGAAGAATCCCCATCAGATCTCATGCCATATATTCCTAGAAATCAAATCGAAGTTGGCAATTGGAGCTGTAGTGCCTGCTGGCTTTAAGCCACTTAGCCTAATCTGACCCTTCCCTAGAATACAAATTTAAAGTGAATATAATTATCGAAAATTAGCCAATTAATATATGATAAAACAATCTTTCTACTTTTTAATCAAAGACAGAATCCTTTAAAATGTATGGGAAATTGTATTCTCTCTCAGACGTTTTTCATGTTTCTTTGGAATATTAATTGGAAGTTTTCCATTTGCTCCTCAATGCAGTGACCAAAATACCACTATTTTTCATAATAACTGTGCTAAGAGGTAACAGCCAAGCGTGCTGAGAAAGCATTCACTTCACAGTCCACTGTGCCAGGCTCCCACTAACTCAAACTTCAGAATAGTTTTTTGTGGAAATGTGTTTAATATTTAGTCCTAAGTATCTTTGTTCAATGTATTTCCAATGTATTTAATTTCTTCAGGCAAATATTAGATCATGGTATTAAACAATAGTATCACATTCAATTTGGTAGCCAACTGGAACACCATAGCAAGTTTTACAAGAGAAATTCATTAAATAATTAGATAAAGTGAGACATCAGAAGGTAATTCCGTGGTGGGTTTTACCTTACTTCTTTGATAGGTTTAGAGTACCAACAGAAGACATATTTAGAGCCATAGTGAGCCAGTTCCCTTATAGAATCCAAAGGAACCTGATATGCTTTAAACTTCTTTCTTTAGGGGATGTAACAGCACAGTGTACCATGAAAGTCACTGTCAAAGTAATCAAGATGCATGGTTTTGTTTAGCTGAACATTTTTATAAACAACAGCAACAACAACAAAAAACCATTAGTATTTGGGCTCAATAAACTTAACAGCATTGGAAGGCTGTCAGAAAACTATCAATGAGACAGGTGTTTTGTACAAACGGAAAAGCTGATATCAAGACAGCTCAGTCTTCTATCAACCTAATATCATCTGCATATCATGCTGCTTTTTAATTTTCAGTAATTGCCTGTGTCTTGAAAATCTTCTGTTTTTTCTTTTTGTAGATATTGTAGCCAATGACTAGAATGGACATTTGAATTAAAGAACAATGACTCAGCCTGCCACACCTGCTGTAGTGAGGGCTCCATTACAGAATTCCAGATTTCATGGTTCTTACCACATTCATTTTATCAGATATATAAAGAATCACATTTATTTATAGGATCATTTAACAAAAAGAAGAAATATACCTCTTCCTTAACTATACTGAAAAGAGTATTGGGTAAATGGTAAAACTACATGTAAACACAATTAAATGAAAAGTCATCAACGCCTTTTTCAGAGGCCAATTACAAAGTTGTCGGAAATGATTAATCAAATACGGAGTTAAAAATAAGATGAAATACATAGAACTGGAAATGTTATGTGTGTCAATTTTATCATGAGCTGAGGCATTATAATGAGCATGAATCATTTGACTTATCTGTAGCTATGTATTATGCACATTCGATGATTTGCTGGTTCATTCATGTATAAAACTTTTTTTTTAAAAAAACTGAAGCATTATTTGATTCTTTTAAAAATATGTTTATTTATTTATTGTATGTATATGAGTATACTTTCACTATTCTCTAGACACACCAGAAGATGGCATCTGATCCCATTACATATGTTTGTCAGCCACCATGTGGTTGCTGGGAATAGAACTCAGGACCTCTAGAAGAGCAGTCAGTGCTCTTAACCACTGAGCCATCTCTCCAGTCTGCAATATTTAATTCTAAATAACCACATTGCAATACACACACTAACACACACAGACACATACACAACACATACACAGACTGTCATTATCTAGTTTCAATTAACATTAATGTAGGTGATCTATGTCATCTGTTTCTGTGGGGATCTAGGTGCTGATGCTGTCTCATAGTTTTGTAAAATGTATTTTCTACAGCTGAGTTTACATATATATATATACACATACTTATATACATATATGTACATATGTATATACACATAAACTAACATACATATGGAGAAAATATTAGAGTTGTGATAGCCCATTCTAGTTCAATATAGTAAATGTTCTGTGGTGAAAATAGCCTATTCAAATGTTTGAGATACTAGATTTCACAATGTACTATCTTTCTTGATATACAGTAAAATCTTATATAAGTATGGTACGTAAACAATTCAATTCCAACAGTAATTCTGATACTAAATGACCAAACATATAATTAGAATGTACTTGAAATTTGTGTTGAATACATGTGTACCAGAACAATTTCCTTGACCATAAACTACATACTAACATGATACAATATAAGGATGAATTAATTAATCCAAAAATAAGTAAATCTTGTATGGAGGCAAAATTATATTATGTCACAGTAAATGAGAAAATTAAGTGATACAAAATAATCTTATTGTATTAAAGGACTACATTAGTCTATTTATTGAAAATACAGAATATAAATATTCTTAATTATAATTAATAACATCTAGGTTCTTAATTAGGTTTTGCTTATCATATTAAATACATTGTATTTATTATCTGTCTTGTTATCATAATTTAAAAAGAGTTTAGAATGATCTTGAAAAGTCCTCCTTGATTAGATAATAAAATTATATAGTTCATATATGCTATATAATAGCTATATTATGGTAACATGTTTATAAAAGGGTGATTTTTTTTAAAGCAAAAAATAATTTTTAATTCATTTTATTTAAAAAACATTCAAATTATACCATAAAATATTTTCTTAGGTAACATTTCTTTAACATGTAGAAATATTCAGAATTACAGAAGGCTTAGAGAAAATATAGCCTATTCTAATGTCTATGATCAGCTTCAGATATAAAACATTTCTAAGTTCTAATGTAGATACCTTTTATAAGACAGTGGTTATATTTACTTCACCTTACCATGTTTTAATGTAAAGAAGTGTGTTTCTTTCCATTTTAACTTTTTTGAGATTGAATGTTGATGTAATATAGTTGTGATATAGACTCCTTATTAATGCATTTATACTTTTTTTTTAAGAGACAAAAGGTTTACTTAACTCACAATCCCAAGTTACAGACCATCATAGCAGAGCAGGGAAGTCAATGCAGAAGGAATGTAAAACAGCTAGTTACATCATAACCATCGAGAGAAGGCTGAGAATGAATACATTCATGCTGCTTGCTTGCTTGCTTGCTTGCTTGCTTGCTTATACTCAGCTCAGTTATGCCACTCCTATATAATTAAGAACCCTCTTCCCAGAGAACGGTACTGCCTACAGTGGGATGGGTCTTCCCACATGACAAACACAGAGGCATTTGTACTTTTAAAAGCATAGATTTTTCACAATTTTTATTGTTTTCTCTGAAACAGGGTCTAGCTATCTAATACAGTCTAGACTCAATCTTGTGATCCTCTGCTCCAGCCTTAGAATGATAGGATATTAGGATTATACTAATTTATTTATTTGTATTCATCCTTCATTAAAATGGATATTAAGTTAACTTAAATCACACAAATTTAATAATTAAATCATTCATGTTAGAAGCAAATATCTTGTAATAATAGTAAGGTTAGTTTCTGTTGGCTCTAGGCAAAGTCTGTTCTTTACAAGGCTATGCAAGTATTTGTCCCTTCACTTGTCCTGAGAAAATAAACTGGAGGGAAGTAGTAGGGACAGACATTCATAGGGACATGGGTTTGGGTACTGGACAATAATTTATCTCTGTATTGTAATTATTGAATATCATTAGGTTTTCTTGCTTAAATTGCTCTTTTTCTATTACCTTGCAATTCTTTATAACATAATTTATTAGTTCTAGGTTGTTGTATATAAAATCAGCAAACAGTTGTCATCCTGACAAAACACAAATTTATTATCTTATAATTCTTATGGGTCAGCAATCTATTGTGAGTTAGCTAAATCCTTTACAAAGTCAGTCATGGGTCAGTTAGCCTGACATCTTTATTAAAAAATCTTGGCCTCGAAAGGTTCTATCCACTTCCAACTCAATCAGGTTGTTGGCAGAATTCACTACTGTGTTTAATTCATAGCAGCGGCTTTCTTCAGAGTTAGCTAAGAAAGGAAACTAGGAAGTAAAGCTCTGAGCAAACTGATTAATAAGATGAAATTTTCTGTAACAACCAGAATCAAAGACTGACACCTCTACTATATTCTAATCATCAAAAGTAACTCACAGTTCTCTCAAAAATAAGCAATTGATTTGATTGTGAAAGGCAGAGAGTGGGATGTCAGGTTCCAAACAAAAAATACAAGTGACTAACTATGGTGCAAAATTAACAGACTAAAGGCTCTGTTTGCCCTCTAGACTCACTCAGTTCCTGTGGCTCCTCTCGGCCCACCTCACCCTATTCCTTACCTTAAACCTCTCCAGCCCTGATGTTTTGTTTCATTCCCCAGTATCCTTTTCCTATCTAATGTTGCCTTTTAGAGTACATGCTTTCTCAGTTCCCTGTATGCTCTCTGGCTCCTCGTATCCCTCTCTCTCCTCTCTTTGTTGCTGCTCTCCCCCAACCCATGGCCCAGTTTTGTCTACTGATTATGTCTAACCTACCATTTTCTTGCCCTGCTCTGAACTCTTCCAGTTGCTTCATGCTGTTTTGTCTCTCATATGTACAATAAAAAACCTTCTTCTCAAACACATCTAGGGGTGGTCATATCCTCATTTTTATTTACAACATGCTACAGGTCTGTCTGCTACAATCAGGTGCCATGTGGAAGATTTAGGAATGATCTTCATGACTTTAGTGTGTTCCTCATTGTGGGAAAATTCAGAACTCTTAGAGCTCCTTAGTGTACAACACTGAGTTTAAATTTTAAATATCTTATCTTCTTCGCTTGAGTACCTTGGTGAAATGTTTTGAATACTAAAATTCTCAATTTCTTATTTAAATAAAGAATGAATATGAGAAGTAATTAAAAGATAAACAGATCTGTGAAGCCAAAGAGTGTACCATACCGGACTAGGACCCTCGTCTTCTGTCTGTTTTGGGGTCACTGGCCATATAGGGTGTGTGATAGTTTTGTGCAATAACTGCTATACTAATTTTCTTCTGACTTTGTTAATTGTTCTGACAATGTTTACTCTACTTTCACCAATTTGTAGTGCCTGAAGGACCAAAAGATTCACCCCCAGACTCACTTTCCTAGGTAAAAGTGATTTACTTTTATTTAGTAAATAATAACACATAAGTTTGGAACTCAGAGAGGTGACCTCTATTTCTTCCCGAGCTTCACAGAAGACTTAACTTGACCGAAGAAAAGGGTCTATATTCTATGTGTAATAGTAAGCTTTATTTTGCCTTGAGACAAGCGTGAGAGCACCGAGATATTCCTACAGATTCTTAGATTCTGAATTGTGACAATAGCTGACTGTTTACTTCAACATTGCAGAAATAGCCAAATTTGGATGAATTTCAGCCCTAGTGACAGAACCCTGACTTTAAATTTAGGTCTTAGGGCAAAGACTATGCTTGAAAAAGAAGTCATTTTTTGTTTCCCACTTGAAAACTTGTTCTGATGTCTAAACTGGCAAGTGTAGGGAAATGTCTATGATCTTTTCCTTATTCAGTATGATGGACCAGAAATTTCTATTGAATCAAACTAGCATCTACACAATCAAGCTTCGCACATCTTGACCTGTTTTATGATAGAATATGGAATAATTGCCACTCGCACTGTTATACATAGATTCATGTCTGAGAATGGATTCCAGGAACAGAGTTAATGAGTTTCACAAATGTAAATCTTAATGCATTTTTGCATGCTAGCAAATTAACGTTTCAGGTGAAGTACTCATCTTAAAATGTGCCACACCAATGTTATAATAATTTTGGTTTCAGACAATGGCCAAAAATGGAGGTAAGACCTCAGATACAGTATGAAATGAAGTGTTTAGGATATAAAATCCAATAACATAAAGAGGTCCACTAAATTAGTTTAACAAGAATCGTCTGAAGAGAAATGATTGTGTGGCACTTCCAACCTAACAGAGATATATTGCAGTGCATTTAAATCTGCTGAAGAAAAATCGCTTGTGCAAAAGAGATTCCAAGTCAAACGACAAGGAGAAGAAAGCTGTAAGCATACAGCACCACTTATGTTATTAATCTGAATGACAGGGAGGAAGAGAAAGGATAACAATAGATGCTGACGTTGCAGAGTGTGAGCTATGAATTAATTTGTTCTGACAATGACACCTTTGAAAGGACACTTGCTGGCCACAAACCATAACACTTTGCCGAGAATATCAAATTAAATATAACGTAATAATTTCTTAGCCTTTAAAAATACAGGAGGTTTAAGAGAATATTTATTTCTTTATTATGCTTGGTATTTTATGTGACACTGTTGGTAAGAAAACTATACTTTGCAATTTCTTATTTTTTACTGACTCAGATTTAAAACATTCAGTTATACTGACCTCAACAAAAGCAATTTCATCCAAAGAGAACCGCCTCAGAAAAACAACAGCTGAAGCAGATTTTTGTCTTTAAGACATTGCCTGAGGGTAAAGGTATTTTCTGTATTTTACAAACAGAATGTATGTAGGTAAATAAATTTAATGAATTTGGAGAACTTATGTAGCATCACTAAAATTAAAATGTATCATAACACAGATTGTCTATACATCTTCCCATCTGCAAAATAACTTTAGGATGTGTGGGTTGGCTCAAACCACCTTGTGCTGTTACATTTCCAGCAGCAAAATTGAAACAAATATGGTTCTCTGCCTATATATGAGTGTGTTTGGACAGGAACACTTTCCTCCCTGATTACACATATACTGTAAAAGCCCTCAGAGTTATTGTTGCTAGGCTAATGTAAAAGATCCCTTCAGTTGCCTACTGCTGCCCCCATAAATAATCTAACAAAAATATTTTTATTATTCATCTGTTAACATCAATAGCAAGGTGACTTGAACCAGATCAGGCCTCCAGGAGGTCATGCCCCATCACACCAGCACTAAAGAAATACAAGATTGATTTAAGGTAAAATCTGCCATCCTCAGTGACTTTAATTTGCTGAGATTTTGCTTCCTTTGTAGCAGGAAGAACAGATGTGGAGAAGACTGCTGTACAGTCTTATACAGCATTTGATCAATTTTCTCCAAAACATTTGTCACCAAATCTTTCTTCAAAATCAATTTTTACAATAGGCTTAAGTGATTTAGTGTGCAAACTTTTCCTTTTGTAACCTAATATGCATGTGATCTTTTAAGGAGAGACTTCAGAAGCTAGTAGTGATGTGTTCTTTTCTTTTAACCTTTAAAAATAGTTCTCTGAGATTTTTATATAATATGTATTAATACCTCTCCAAGTCCTTTCAGATTCCTCAAGTCCCATTCTCTGCCCACTCCACCTTATGTCTCTCTCTATTTTTTTAAATCAAGTTTACACACTTTTCCATCATAAATAATCAGTATTATCTCTACAGCTGGTGCATGCATCTATTTTTTTATGCAGTGTATTGTTTTTAATGCTTACAACAAAATGGTACTATTGAAACAATATGTAGCCTATGTTTCAAAATAAAGGTGATCCAATTTAAAAAATAATAACCATGGGGACATATCAGAACAAAGCTAATGAAATAACCTAAGCCTCAGATTCATTACCTATAAAATTCAGATTACTGTAATCTTATTTACCTGGCAATGTGGCTGTGAGGATTAAATAGGATATTGTAGCCAGTGTGCCATCTAACCCAAAGAATGTGTTTAAGTATATTGTGGTTGCTCTTTTAATTAATAATACTCAGAGCAAATACTGGAATCCCCTGGCATCCACCTTGAGGAATTATATCTTGGTTTGTCTGCTTGTTTACTTCCAAGCTCATCATCTTGGCCATTCCCCTAACAATGTAAAAAAGTGCCTTTAACAGATATTCAAGAAATACAATGCTATAATTAAAGTATAGAAGATTTGAGGAAGCAACTTTTGCTTGCGTATGACTATTTTTCCCTCTTCATTTATAGGGAATATTTTCAGGACATTAAGCTATTGGGCCAATGACCACTTAATGGAATTGGACAGAATATTTAAATATTTTTCTGAAATCTGTATAAAACATGTGTGGTGGTTTGAATATGCTTGGCTCTGGGAGTGGCACTATTTGGAGATATGGCCTTGTTGAGTCACAGTGGCGGAGGACATGGAGACCCTCTTTCTAGCTGCCTGGAAGCTAGTCTGCTAGCAGCCTTTATATGAAGATGTAGAATGCTCAGGTCCTCCTGAACCATGCTTGCCTGGATGCAGCTGTCCTCCCACCTTGATGGTAATGGGCTGAAACTCTGAACTTGTAGGCCAGCCCAAATTTGTCCTTATAAGAGTTGCTGTGGTCATGACATTTCTTCGCAGCAATGGAAACCCTAATTAAGACAACATGTATGGTTTCTGATCAAAGATTTTGTCCTTTATGTGAACCTTAGTATCTTTTGGCTATTCTGTAGTATTCCCATTTAATTGTTAATGATTTTGTTATTGTTTAGGTTTTATCATTCAGTATTTTACTTAAAGCAATGTTTTGTCTTAAATAAAAAGATAACCTAAAACTTTATACTTTATTTTCAACCAAATCTAAGATAAAGCTATATAAAAATACATGAAAATTTTTGCATGAAATATTATATAAATGCTGATATTATATAATGCTCATGATTTGAGTTTGATTTTTTGGCTGCCATGATAATTAAAAAAACTGAATCATCAAAATTGTCCGTTGAGTTCCACAAATGGGCCATGTCATACAGACATGTGTTCACATATAAGAAGTAAATCAGTTAGCTGTTTCTAAAAGAAAATAAACTTGTAAAGAGACCAAAATGCATAAATAAATTAAATTTCTGTGATTAAAAAACAGTCACCATATGATGAGTAGTTAAGTAGAGTTCTTATAACATGTACATCACCAATGATAAAGAACTAAATAGATAGGTAAATAGATAGATAGATAGATAGATAGATAGATAGATAGATAGATAGATAGATAGATAGATAAATAGATAGAACATGAAGTTTCAGGAAAAGGGGAATGAATTGAACTGGATATGATATACATGTAGACAATTCTCAACAAAAATGGCGAAAATTATTTTTTTGTCTCTGACTTCTTTTTTTCATCCTTCAGAAGATATCTGTACAGTTTATTTGGATTGGAACATTATCTAAGTAAAACATGAGGCATGCACAACAGCAGTGAGATATATCCTGTCCTGTGAGCTCCATTTTCTTGTTTGGGGCCAAAGGGTCAATTAGCAATATTAAAGCCTAGTATGGCTGATATAGACATAAACCTATGGCGGAAAGATCTACTACAAGGATGGCATGGAATGGGTATGTAAGAATCTAGTTTGTTTGTGTATTCATAAATATCTAATAATACTTTGATAAACACAGAGGAAATAAGATTAGTTGAAAAATAATGAATTTAGAGAAAAACAGAATTAGATCAACTTGTTTACTTTAAAGATGTTTTAAGATTAAAATGGAAGTTAAGGGCTGTGTTACACTGGGGAAGATGCTGTGCCTATATTTTCAAAGGTAATGAAAGACCATGTGTTCCATCAAAACTGATACAGATATTATCTAAGAGCAAATTGGAAAACCTTGACGCTGATATAGACATTGATAAGGTACTGATGATCAGGACAGCAGATATGAAGGATCATGATATCAGTACATCTTCATAAGGCCATACAGACTGTTAAGTTTGTGGGATTGATAATTGTTTATATTGTAAAAGTTAAACTGTATACACAATTTGGCTTAAACAGAAACAGGGAAGATGTAGAGAAATTTTAATTTAACAACATGGCTACTCTGGCTGGAATACAGATACCCCTTAATCCTAGGAGACAGAGGCAAGCAGATCTCTGAGTTCAAGGGCAGCCTAGTACAGAGCAAGTTCCAGGTACAGAAATGCTTAGGTCCAGACATGGTGGTCCAGCCCTTTATTCCAGTATTTAGGATGCAGTCAGTTCTGTTCAGTCTGTTGAGTTGAGTTCAGTTCACTTCTGTCATTCAGGTTGAGTCAGTGAATTGCAAGGCAGTGCAGTGGTGTGGAGTTCATGGCAGTTCAGTTCGTGGAGTTCAGAGGTAGTTTGACAGTGACAAATTTACAGAGACAAGTTGCAGAGAAAACATGCTAGACACAGGTTAAGTCTGAATGAGCCAGAGAATGAAGAGCCAGAGATTACAGCAGGTTGCTTAAATTAGTCTGACACAAAGCTGAGCAGTTCAGTCAGAATCTGAGGGAAGCCAGTTTGAATCAGCCAGCTTGGAGAGGTGTTTGAGCTAGTTCGACACCTAAGTTGAACCTAGCAGTCAGAGCTCAGAAACAACTAGAAGGGATGAACTTATTCCGTAGTAAGTGTCAGAGGCTGAAAATTCTAGGCCTAGCTAGATAAGACTGTGTGGAGGCTTGATGCTCTCAGGACTAGACCTAGGTTGGCAGACAGAGTCAGTATGTCTCCAAAAATCAGTTACATCAGGAAAGTAAGTTACTTTTACAATCCCTGTACTCATTGCCATCTATAGCAAAAAGAAAATTTTCTGATGAGTCACTATTCAAGAAGTTTAGAGATAAAAATGTAAGGGACACTTTATTATTCTTATTAAGCAGACTATTAGCATAAGATATTTGTTTTATGACAAATTTTCATAATTATTTTCAATAAATTAGCATACATTGATATATGAGTTACTTTTGTCCGAAAGAAAATAGAATAATTTCTATTGCTTTATGTAATAAATAAATGCATGTATCTCAAACCTAGCAGCAGATGATATTAAAGACTATTTAAAAATATAACCAACTTGAAAAACATTAATGACATAATAGTAAGCGTTTTAATATTTGCAGGTGAAATTAAAACATAAATTTCAACCAAATATGATAAAAGACCAGTTAATTTGCTTAGATTTTTAAAATATTCATTAAAAATAGCTGAACATAAAATTCTGTTTGACAGGTCCCCCTGGGGAAAGTTCCACAGTGGTGAACTGATCCCTGTTCCCTGTGCTACATTTTCTGGCCCACAGTTCTGCTTGCATTCCTAGAAGCCTGCCTCCACCAAAGACAACCAAATGAAGGTGCTTCCATTCTTCTGCCCCAATCCTCTGCCTGCTCCGTCTCCATGTGCCATGCAGAACAGCAGTGATCCCTGTCCCGTGAGTTTCATTTTCCTTTCCATGGCTCTGCCTGAATTTCTGGAGGTCTGTCAGGATCTGGGGCAATCGGAAAGGACCAGCCCCAGATTCTGCCCAGGAAAATCTTCTTTAGGAACACCAAGCGGTGATGACTGCTCTGTTCCTGCCCCACCCTCCATTTTCAAGTCTACAAATCTCCTTGCATGCCCAGAGGAATGGCAGCTGCTAAATCATATGGCTAAAAAAACAGCATAAGAACAAAATCAACAAAGGCCCGGGCATTATTTCACCACTAGAGGCTAGCTATCCTACTACACCAAGCCGTGGATATGCCAAAACAAGTGAAGTACAAGAAATGACATTATTTTTCCAATATTGCAAAGATGATAGAGGCCTTTAAAGAATAAGCCCTTTAAATAATGTGCCCCTTATTTATTTATATCACATTATTTATTTAAATAATAATTCAATAGTAAATACAAGAAAACATCATCAAACAGTGAAGAAGATGAATAGAACTGTTCAAGACCAGAAAATGTAAATAGAAACAATAAAGAAAATACAATCTGAGGAAATCTAGAAGATGGAAAACCTAGGTAAGTGTTAAGGAACTACAGATGCAGACATTTCCAACAGAAATTAAGAGATGGTAAAGAGAATCCCAGGCATAGAAGATACAATAGAAGAAATCAATATATCAGTCAAAGTAAATGTTAAATCTAAAATGTTTTTGACACAAAACAGCCAGAAAATCCATGATACTATGAAAAAACAAATCTAAGAATAATAGGAATAGAAGAAGGAGAAGACTCTCAGCCTCAAGTTCCAGAAAATATTTTCAACATAAACATAGAAGAAAATTTCCCCAACCTAAACAAATAGATGGCTATAAACATATGAGATTCTTACAGAACACCAAATGGATTGGAGCAGAATAACAAGTGAACCTACCCCATAGTAAACAAATCAGTAAATATAGAGAACAAAACAAACAAACCTAAAGCGTATTAAAAGCTGAAAGGAATAAGGTCAAGTAACAAGTAAAGGCAGAACTCTCAGTACTATAGCTGACTTCTCAACAGAGACTCTAAAAGCAGAAGGGTCTGAGCAGATGTCCTGCAGTCTCTAAAAGACCACAGATAACAGCTCATACTATGAAACCAAGAAAACTTTCAATCACCATAGAGAAAATATATTCCGTGACAAATCCAAATTTAAACAATCTATCAAAAAATACAGCCCCACAGAAGATACTACAAGGAGGCATGAGGAAGGCGGGAATTTGGTGGGAGAGGGGAGAGGAGGGGGAGAGGGGTGGTTAGATTTAGGTGGGGAAAGACAAGATAGAGGGACAGAGGGACACCAGAATTAATGGAAATCAGCAGCTGGTGGAGGAGGTGGAGGGGGCATCTCTAGGACATGCCAGCATCCTGGGATAGGAAGGTTCCCAGGAATCCATAGGGATGATATTAGCTGAGTCTCATTGCAGTTGGGATATGGAACCAAAAGAGGCTACTTCTTGTAGCCTAGCAGGATCTCCAGGGGAACAAAAAAGATACCATCCTACTCATAAAACTTTCAACCTCAAATTTGTCCTATCTACAGGAATTGTGGTGACAAAGACTGAGCAGGAACTGAAGGATTGGCCAACCAATAACTTGCCCAATTTGAGACCCATTCCATGGGCAACCTAAGGGATGACATGTGAGGAGAGCTGAGGGAGCCGAGAGATACAGTGGACAGCAATGTTTATGCGTCTCTTCAAGGAACTAGAAACCTAGGAGAGTGGGGCCTGGGAAACGGAAGGTACAAATCCCTAACACTATTACGGATACTTTGTTATGCTTGCAGACATGAGCCTAGCATAATTGTCCTCTGAGAGACTCCATCCAGCAGCTGACTGAAAGAGATGCAGTCCCACAACCAAACACTGCACTGAGCCCACTGAGTCTTATGGACTAGTTAAAGGAAGGTTTGAGTCCTCCGAACAGGATAGGAATTGCACATGAAGACCAACAGAGTCAAATGACCTGGAATTTTGGGGATTTTCAGAGAATACACCACTGACCAAAGGGCATACAGAGGCTGGACTTAGTCCCCCGACACATTGTAGCAGATGTACAGCTTCTTGGTCTTCATGTCTTCTCCTGAACATCTGAAATGGAGACTGCTCCTAAAGCTGTTACCTGTCTGTAGAAACTGTTCCCCTAACTGGGCTGCCTTCTTTGCCCTCAGTAGGAAAGGATGCACCTAAACCTGCAGAGACTTGATGTGCCAGGATGGAGGGGATACCCAGGAAATCCTCCACCCTCATAGAGGGGAAGGGTGGGGAAGTTGCAGAGGGAGGGTCTTTGTTTTTGTTGGACTGGGAGCAGGACCAGTGATTGGGATGTAAAGTGAATCAATAAATAAATTAATGGGGAAAAAAGAGCAAAATTTGAGGGAATGGTCACCCAGTGACTGAACCAACTTGAGACTCATGCCATGAGAGAGAACCTACTCCAGACACTGTTAACGATATTCTGCTGTATTTGCAGAGAGGAGCCTAGTATAACTGTCATCTGGGAGGTTTCATCCACCAGCTGATGGAAAAAGATGCAGAGACCCACAACCAAACATTAAGCGGAGCTTAAGGAAACTTGTGGAAGAGGAAGTGGAAGGATTGATGTTGTCAAGGGTCAAGGACAGCCTAGAAAAGCTATAGAACCACTCTTGGCACATAGGGCTTCACTGAGACTGCACCACCAACCAGAAAGCGTTCATGAGACAGACCTCGGTCCTACACACACACACACACACACACACGCACACACACACACACACACACACACACACACACACACACACACACACACACACATATATATATATATATATATATATATATATATATATATATATATATATATATATATATATATATATATATATCAGATATACAACTTGGTCTTCATGTGGGACCCCTAACTGCAGGAGCAGGGGCTTCCTGTAACTCTGTTCCCTGCATTTGACTCCCCTTTGACTAACTGGGCTGCCTAGTCTAGATTCAGTCAGACAAGATTCTCCTACTTGTACTGTCACTTGATAGGACAAGGAGTGATGAGTTCCACAGGTCTCTGAGGAAAAAGGAGTGAGGGTGGAAGCAGGAAATGGGACGGCAGGAAAGAGGGAATGCTGGAATAAAGATGTAAAAGAATAAATGAAGAAATTAATGAAAAAACAAACAAACAAAACAAACAGCAAAAACTAGAATAATAGATAAGCAGCGACTTGCATGATGGCTTACTTGCTAAGAGCATTTATTTTTCTTTCAAAGGACTTAAGCTCAGTTGCCAGCACCCATGGAGGGAGGTTTGCTATTGTGAACTATTTTAACTCCAGCCATGGGATTATGAAATGCTGGTCAGACCTCTGTGTGTATTTGCCCTCCACATGCAGTAAGCCTCAAATAGACACAACTCTATAACTTAATTAATAGAAAATCAAAGATGAGCAACTCGCGAAAAAAATATAAAAATTAAAAAGAGCCCAACTCCTGCAGAAAGATAGGGCATGAAGTGAGGGGTGGGGTTGCCATCCTACAGTCAAAACTCTGACCTATATTTGTTCCTGTCTGAAAGAACTGCAGGGACAAATATGGAGAAGAAGTCTGAGGAAAAGAAGGTCCAGCGACAGGCCCAAAGTGGGATCCAGCTTAATGGGAGGCCCCAAGGCCTGACACTACTACTGAGGCTATGGAGTACTCACAAAAAGGGACCTAGCATGTCTGCCCTCCAAAAGACCCAACAAGCAGCAGAAAGAATCAGATACAGATATTTACACCCAACCAATGGACAGAAGCTGCTGCCCCCTGTGGTTGAACTAGGGAAAAGCTAGAAGAAGCTGAGGAGGAGGGCGACCTGGACTCCTGAGATCTCTCAGTCACTGGACCACCAACCAGGCAACATAAACCAGCTGATATGAGGTCCCCAACACATATACAGCAGAGGACTGCGGGTCTGGGTTCAGTCAGTGAAAATGCACCTAACCCTCAAGAGACAGGAGGCCCCAGGAAATGGGGAAGTCTAGTGGGGTATGGGGTGGGGGTGGGGGTGGGGGTGGGGGTGGGGATATCCTCGTGGAGACGTGGGTGGTGATGAAATATGGGATGTGGAACAGTCAGAGGTTGGACCAGGAGGGGGACAAAATCTGGAGGGTAAAAACTAAAAAAATGATTAAATAAAATTTAAAAAACAGAACCATTTCATAATAAGTGGAAAATAAAACAATCTTTTGAAAGCATGTTACATTAACTTGTTATAAAGATACTCAAACTCACTAATACTGCAAGAATTGGAAAACTACCCTCATATAATTGTCAAGTGTGTATAGTGAAGGTGATTAGAGAAGAATTTGATTTGAATCAACTTTTGAAGCATCAAAAGATAAAAGATTATTCTGGGTTTTCACTTCTCAAAGGATATTCATTTCAAAGTCAAGATTATGCTGGAGCATAAAAACAGAACCAAAATATTTTTAACAAACTAAGTACCTTTCAACTACAGACATAGATAAAGAATGCAGCATCAATATACTATCCTGCAGAAAGAATGAAATAAATTTCAGAATGAGGATATGGACAGAGTTCTGAGGTTCACTCTTACATTTATAACAATAACAAGATGTAATGCACTGTCCTACATAGTGTTGAAACATGTTTTCTTTGTATTAGCTTCATTTTTTAATCATACTTAGCATAGACAGGCTGTATGACACATATTCCAGTACACAGCAGAAGGTCTGAAACACTCATTTACACTGTAAAACTGTGGTTACGATGGAACACTCTCCTGTAACAACACACACGTCGCTTATGTATCAGCTGTCCTATTACATCTCTACCTCTGAGTTTACTCCTCTAGTGAATTTGGCATTCTCAGGATGCCCTTAAATAAAATCAGTATGCTGTCCATTATTCCCAAGAGCATTTCATTGTAATTGTAGATCTCTTTCACTGACACTTCCCTCTATTACCAATAACCATTATTACACTATATTCCAATGAGCTGATATGATTATGCACCTTCTTGAGTCCTGAAGATTTCAGCAAACACAACATTCTCCTTGCTGACCTATGTTATCAGAAACATGACGCTTTTCTTATTCAGGGTGAATAGCATTCAACTATTTGTAGGTATTATATGATCCTTTTCCATTGAAGGAGACAAAATTAATTTCTTAAAATTGTACCTAAAACCTCTAATTTTGAGACCCTCAGAAAGATCAGTTTGCTTGTTGGGTTTTGGTCTTTTGTTGGTGGTTGCTGCTTTCCTTTGGTTCTGGTTATTTTGTTTCATTGTTTTGTGAGACATTTTGTTGAAGCTGAGGTCAGACCCAGCCTGTACCTACATCAGCCTCTAGAGTGCTGGAATCTTAAGGGTGCATGGAGGTAGCTGTGCAGAAAAAGAGCACTCATTTTAAAATTAGTCTTGAGCTTGGAATATGGCTCATCTGTTAAGTGTTTGGTGACCCAGAGTGAAAGTCTTAGAATATCTGACGGAACATAATCCATTTCCAACTAGATCGTTCCTCTAACTACCACACAGACACCTTGGTATTCATACACAGATGCACACGCACACGCACACGCACTCACACACAGGCACACACACATTCCCACATATGCACATAATTTTAAAAATTATAATTTTCATAAAACAAGTAAAATTACATCAATGAAACCACATACATACTTCCTTTCCAGTAGATTTCTTTTTATCACATTTCTGCAGTGTTGCACAAAGTTGGAGACAAAGGTATTCTGTTATTCTTTTGCCCTTTTGTCATTACTGTCCTTTTGTTTACATAGTCTTCCTTTAATTTATGATATATTCAGAAACAGTTTTTGTTTTCTACAGTTTGATCTTAACATCAATATTAAATTAATATCTGATGTAGGTGTATGCTGGAAGAGATTTAAATATGCATGGCCCAGAGAGTGGCACTATTAGGAGGTGTGGCCTTGTTGGAGTAGGTGTGGCCTTGTTGAATAAAATGTGTCTCTGTGAAGGTGGGCTTTGAGACCTCCTCCTAGCTGCCTGGAAGTTAGTCTTCTTCTGTTTGCCTTCAAAACAAGATGTAGAACTCTGAGCTCCTCCAGCGCCATGCCTGCCTAGATGCATCCGTGCTTCCTGGCTTGATGAAAATCCAGTGAACCTCTACCTGTAAGCCAGCCACAATTAAATGTAATCCTCTATAAAACTTACCTTGTTCATGATGTCTCTTTGCAGCAATAGAAACCCTAACTAAGACAATACCTATGTTATAAATACAAGTACAGTTAAACTTCATACAATAAAAGAAAATGTTAAAATTTTTTCTTGATTTTAATTCATATTAATAGAATGATTCTTTTGATATTAATAAGAGCTATCAAAATTATAACCACACAGTATCAAAACTATTCACTCTCAAAAGGTTGTTTATTTTCCAATATTTTCACCTGCACTTTACATTTGGGGTAAATCACAACTTCAATTAATATTACAACTAACTTGATATAGAGTATATATAAATAATTTAGTAATTTTATCTAAAACAAAATAAAGACAACAGGAAGATTACTGACAAAATTTCCATATTAAATATCTATAATAATAATTACAATATGTTAAATATATGAATACATGTAGTATGAAAGAAAAAAATAATTATTTTGATAAGTACTTTGCCAATTTACATCACAGATCTAAGAATGTAAATGCACTAATCTCCCAAAACTTCTACTGTATCAGGCTCATTGGGCCTTTATACTGTTTTCAAAATTCAACATATAAATGTAATGTTTAATAAGTGTTTTTATGTAATGAGGAACATAAATTATAAATTATAAAGCACAATGTATCATACTTAGGTTGTTTTATTGTTTTGGCAGTATTTTTTCTTATAATGTGTTTTGTAATATTACTGTATAATGGAGAATATCATAAGTAATGGTGTTAGAGTATATAACAGAAATTACTAAGAACGTGTAAAGATTCTGTTCTACATTTTATTATAGAATAAAAGTCAATATCATAGTAATTGAGTAATTTTTAAAATTGGTTTCGAAACTCTGAAGTTAGTAAAGCAATTTTGTCATCTTTACTACATCTGGAATTAACAAAAACCCCAAAATAAAGGGCACATCTGTGAGGGATTTGTTTTTTTTTTTACTATTATTATTAATTTGAACTAGGAAGATATGCCTCTAATCCAGATCTTTGAGGTAGGAAGTCAATCTTTAATCAAGATCTTTTGAGCTGATAAATGACATTCCTTATTCTCAGATCATTTAAGCTAGAAAAAGATACCTCTAATCTGGGCCACACCTTCTGCTGGAAGCCAATACTATCTATACTCTATATCTAAATATGTATGTATGTATATATGTATGTATGTATGTATGCATGTATCTAACTATCTATATAAAATAAACATAAATTACTCTAAATTATATAGCATAATAATATATATGGTGAACCTAAATTCCATATATATGGACCTAAATTCCATATATATATATATATATTACTATAAATTAAATAACAAAATTGTGTGTGTGTGTGTGTGTGTGTGTGTGTGTGTGTGTGTGTGTAGTGTGTGTTTGTGTCTATGTTCTTTGATTATGCCTTCACCTTGCTAACAAGTCCATTCCTTCACTGGCACTAGCACCCACGTTTCCAGGATTCCAGTATATACTGCAAGCCAAGTGAGACGTCCTTCTCTTATACTGAGCAACCATTGGATTCTTGGTCTTTCCACTCATGGCCACCCATTGTTGGATTAACTGGATCGCAACCTGTAAGCTATTTTCACAAATTCTCCTTCTGCATGTAGACAGAGATTGAGTCTATAAATTCTGTTATTGTTGAGAACCCTGACTAATACAAATATTAAACGTTCATAGTACTAAATTTTATTTTGTAGGTATGTGCATGAAGCAAAATACTAGACATAATAGTACACACTGTAAATGAGCCTGCGTGTTTGGATTCACAGGTGATATTTTGTTTGATTTCTTAAACCATTATATTTATTTTCATTGAAACAATGACTCTATTAACATATTTCTTTTATAAATTAACATAAAACCTATTGCTTGTATTTTTTATTTTCAAAATACTTTATGATAAAATTTGAAAGGGGCCAAGCACATGATTTGATCCAATGTGATTCATACAATATGAAAGTATGTTTAGCTTTGCTTAGTTATTAAATCTTAAATACCCAATGTATGAATTTTATGTATACAGCCACATACATACTCATTCATACCACAAATAAAAAAAAAAAACAAATAAAAATTCTGCACATAAGCTTTACTCATAGTAGACTACATTGCTGTAAGAAACCAGTTATTATGTGAGAAAAATTACTTCAAAATATTTTCTATTTGAAATAATTGGTCAGAAAAACTAATTTCTATCCTCTTTAAATTAGAATAATTTTGAGGCCAATTATTTTTAGCTGATTGCTGATGCTGTTAACAAATATGAGTTGTTGATTCTTTGAGAGACTTTTAAACTCTTCAAGCACATCAGAAGTCCAATTATATCTAAGTTGTTCATAGAATGTTACATTTAACAGTCTCCATTGATACAAATGGTACTGCCACTAGAAGTAATTTTAATGAATGACATTTCACCTAAAAAGAAATGCTCACAACACTCATTAATGTCAATAGAAGAAATGAAGCCTTGTTAATTTACATATGAATGTTGTTTATCAATTGTAACAAATATGTAGTATTTTGAAAACATTTCAGTTGATTTTTTTCTAGCTAATAATTAATAAAACTTATAAGCTATTTTAATAAATACAAATCGTTAAGACACAGGCAAATATATAGTAAGACAAGATTCATATCTTTTGAAAAATATCAATTTTTGTTTTGTTCTTAAAACTTAAAAGCAATTATAATTTTCTACTTGAATATATCTTAAAATAAGTTTGTTTCTGAACTTTAATCATGAGATATTTTATTAATTAAGTTTAGTCTTTGCTAGAACCCTTCATATGTAAATGCATTCTGATTACTCTCTTCATTCTTTCTACCACTCCCTTCATCTGTACTAAGCAATAGTCCTGTGCCATAAAGAATTGATTAATCCCAGTATGGCCTGCAGAAACAATGTGTTCAACCGCCTAGCTCCTAGACAAACCACACACACACACACACACACACACACACACACACACACACACACACACACACACACACACAGCATGCAGGCACTCATGCAAGTACGAATGCACGCACATACAGGTATAACGTTCTTGTACATTCCTACGTGTATACATGTCCTCCAACCCCTCTTAATGTGCTCATATGTCATTGCATGAGAAGCTTGGTGCCCTTCCTGATTCCAGTAAAGCAGTCTCAACCTGTTGAGATCTGTCTCTGCTTTTCTGCCACAGTTTTCTTTCAGTTATCCCACATTTACTTCATTTGATTTTTGATTGTTGTTACTGCTGTCTGAACCTTTGAGCTAAATCATGGCCATCAGCATGTCCCTTTGATTAGAATGATACTGAGGGCTACCAGATGTACAACTTAAGACAATGTGTGCCCCTATGCCTGCATCTTTCCTTAGGACATAGTTCAATAGCAAGAAGGAAGGGACCCTAAAACCTTTTAACATTCTCTGACCTTTAGTTTGCATATTTCTCATGCAGATCCAATGCAGTCAGACATAGTTACTGAAAGTCTTTGTTTTGTGATCCCTTAAATTACAAAATGTAACTGGTTGTTTTCCTAATGAGTAAAAAATTAAAGACAATGGTCTCCATGCCCATGAATCAATAGTCAATCTTTCTCCAGCAATGGGTAGGGTGCCATGTGCTTTTCTTCCATCCATAACTGAATTCTGGCAGCCCCAGTCTTATCCAGGCACAGTGTAGACAACCTTCAGTTTATGTTTGTGATAGCTATGCAATTGATATAGTCTAAAGGGCCTGACTAGTTTATTTTTCTATAACAGTGAATGTATGAAAAGTAGAAAAAATATGAAGTACAATGAATTGCAGCAAACAAAGCTCAATCACAACAGACAACATCAGCTGCTGAGCAAAGGCAGTTATTGGGGGTAAGGAAACCCCATGAAGCAGGCACATGAGAAAAAGTCCTTCTTCAAGTATAGAGATGGGGCAGTAAGCAGACCCAGTCTGGGCTTTTAAAGCCTCTGAATAATCTTCCATCTGTACTTGAGGTTTGGTCACTTTGAACATAGAAAGGATGTTGATTGGTCCAGAATTACTGTGTGACAAGTCTTGATTCTGCCTTGAACTTTTTGAGCAGGTCCATCAGCAAGGCCCTACTGGTGGGTGATAAAAGCTTTCTGACATTTCAAATGTGGAGGTTGAAAAAGAATCTGACCATGCCAGAATTTTTTTACCTTTATTAACCAGTCATGGATGGTCCTTCTCCTTATCTGTGTGACCACCATTCTGTCTAACCCCTGGTCTCTCATCATGACTGGAATTAACATTTTGAAACCTTCTTCCTATCATCTGCCTATTCCATCCTTCCTGCCTCCTTTTCTGCAATGTTTTCTAACTCTTAAAGAACCTGGAAAAAGTGTCCTATTTCGAGCTGTTAGGGTACAAACCACAGAATGGTTGTCTGGGAACCTTTCAGGCTGGACTCTGATAGAGAAAACAGAAGCATTGCTGGTGGATAGATTAAAGGCTAAAACCAGTATTACTCAGAAATGTGTGAAACTGGTTTCTGTTGTTCAGGAGCCATTGCCTTCCCTTTCTCTGTCTACCTTCAGCAGACAGACATCTACTCAAATAGCACATGCCTGTAATACATACCAAAGTGCTATGCTCTCCTGCTGGTCCTTCTGGCCTACAAAACTCCCCTGCACTACTCTAACCTCTAGGCTGTCTTAGCTCAAACACCTGGCTCCCCACATCTACCCCAACTCTTTTTAAAATCAGCAAGGTTCTCTCTGTTTTTGCTTAGCTCTACTTTCAAAGAGACAGTCATGGAAACTTTGAATTTCCTTAAGGGTTTCCCCCTCCTCCTTTTTGCTGTTCTCTCTACCTCTGGAGAGGTAGCCATCACATCCTTGGACTGCCACAAATAATCCTTTCCATCCATGGAGTGACCTAGTTCAGTGGTTTCACTGTGCCCTGGATTGTCTCTCAGCAATCACTTGTGTTAGGATCTAAAACAACCAAAAGACTCTGCATTTATCACCAAGAGAATTTCCTCTGGTCAATGCTGAGAATAGCATTTGGGAACAGTTATAAGCAAATGTTTAGAGAGAATTTTAAAGCCAAAGCCATGTCAATTTATAAAAGCAGCATGGTAAGTTATCCTCTCCTCAAATAGAGGTCTCATATTCTCTCCAGTGTTCCAGGGTAGCTGTTTATGATTGGAAATGACCCATATCTGACCTTCCAACTCTTATATCATTTTTAAACTAATTTTTCTGGATCTGAAGATAAATTTATTGTAGTTAACTATACTTTTTCTTTAAAAACCTTTTGCAAATGTATAATAAAAATGATGCCCATCAAATTTTACCTCTAATTTCTGTGGAAAATATATTGATTTGAACAAAGTAGGCAAAGATAGCTTGCTCTTTGAAGAAAGATGAAGTTATCTTTGCTCAACTCTATTGAGAAAAAGGGCTTCAGAAACTTTATGAGTTTGCTGTGACATTCTCCATGTGTAGCAGGTGGTTAATAGAGGGCTTTTTATTCTTTCGAGAGAGAGAGAATACAAAGTGTTAGCATTCTGGGCTTGCAGTTGAAAGGGGTATATGGACCACCTTCAAAGCAGAGGTGGTCTATATTTCTGGAGCCCGAAAACCAGAGATATACAGCTCCAACCTAAAAAGATAGACTTACACATTCAGGTATTGAATTCAGAACAGTATTTCAAGCTTCAAAGCTAACATCTGTGAGTCGGCAGCTAAAGTTATAGACACTGCAGTCCCTTGGATGTTTGGACCTTAGCACTTATCAGTTCTCAGGAACTTGGTTGGCTTGCAGTGATTACTTTTACAATCTGTAGCCGTCTTGTTTCAGTGTGTTGTAGCTGCATATCTTTCGGTGTTAGTTTTTATTGTGTCTTTATTTCCTAGTGCTTTACCAGCCCATCATAGTCTCCAGGATCTCTGTTTTTTGTTGGTTTGTTTTTCTGTTTTGTTTTTGAGAGAAGGTCTCTCTTCATGGCTCTGGCAGCCCTAGAACTCACTATATATGCTATGCTGCCCTTAAAATCACAGAGATCCTCCTACCTCCCTGCCCTGACAGACTGTCATTTAAAAGTGAGAAGTAGGTTAGCACCTCTTGGATTTTGAAGGGTTTGGAGACACCATTTGTTGTATGGGTTCTGCAGCTGAATGTCTACGGTTACTAGCTCAGCTAGCTCTACAAATGATAAAGACTATGGTTACAGAATAAAATACTAACCAGGGAAAGATTTTATCAGGTCAAATCCCACCGTACAATATCTGAGTTTCTAGTAAAACTCAACCTACTTATAGAGCTAGACAAGGTGTTTGAGCTACTTACAGTTTCTAGTACCACAATCACAGGCACACTCATGCTATCTACATCCACAAAACACAACCTTTCATTATGTTCCACTCGCAAACCTCACGTGGATTTTGTCTCTATCTGCAACTCCAAGCTTTATACCAATTCACAAGAGCAGGATTCTGCCTTCATCTCCACTCTTGAAGGGGATTGCTATTCTGAGATTCTGAGATCCAAGGTAACTATAGATGAGGTCTTATCAAAGGTTATTTCATGTTTATTACTGCAGTAAAGTCTCTTCTATGCAGTAGTCTGTCATGCAGAGGTCTGTCTGCTGTGGTTTCTCTGGGCAACAGTCATGACTATTGTTATCACTCAAATTCTTGTGATCTTTACAAGTAAAGTAGCATTTCCTCACACCAGCGATGGAGTGCTTAAAGCACAGGAGTGAGATGATGAAAGTCTAACTCTTGTCGAAGGGGACTACTAGGTTCGCAGTCCCTCTATTAAGGAGCAAGACATAAGGGTATGACTGTGATCCTTCAATTAATAGACCAGGTGCCCAACTTCTGACCATTTTTTTCACTTAAAACATCCAATAGTGCTTATATAAAAAAGACAGAACATGACTTAACATCTTCAATGTTTCTTAACAGTATTTAAACTCTGCCTAAAAGTCTGGCAAGAGTTTGGACCCTCTGATCTGTTTTTGCAGAGAACAAATATTTGGCAATTAGACCTACAAAAAAATTAAAGAAAGAAAATGAAAAGTGCTTTTTCACATCTTCATAGGAGGAGTAATTTGTCAGAAAAGGCAGGGTGTCTATTTGCAGGCAGGTTTCATCTTCTACAGATACTGAAAAAATATGGTGCCCTTTACTTTGACAGTAGCTTGACATCACAAAGGGCTCACAGATATTTCAGAAAGACATTCAGTGGATGTAAAACCACAAAGAAGTTTTTAAGAAATAGGTTCCCCTTATATGGATAGAGAACATTTCTTAAGTTTTCCAAGCAATACTCTGGGAGGTTGAAATCTAGAGTTAGATATGAGTCTCTCTTTAAATCCTTGTCTTAGAGGATCATTAGATGATTTGGTTATTTTCTACATATATTTTTCTAATTATTAGCAATATTTCTAATTATCGGAGAATGCAAGGACTTGCTGTAGCATGGTTCTAATCTTCACCTGTTATAAAACAGTACATTTTCTCTCTATTTATTGTGAAACTTTTAGAGTTGTTGACTTAAAATGTCATCTACATTATGTTAGATGTCAAATGTATATTTTTAATCTTTGGTCATAGAATTTAATTTTATATTATGAAAATATCTGTGTCATAGCCTATACAACCTAAGACTCAGGAACTTTGGGGTGGGATAGACAGATTGTGAGACCCTGAAGAATGGGACCCTGCTGCATGATAATTCCGTCTCTTCAGGACAATGATAATGTTGTGTGAACAAGACCTGAAAAGACCATAGCAATTGACAGGCCAGTCTAGATGGAGGAAAATTTCACAAGATGTCATCATAGATGAAGAGGTTCATTCAACAGCTATTGAGGAAGCAACATACACTTTTGTTTCTTAAGGTTTTATTTCTTTTTCCTGAGAACTTAACGTTCTCTCTCTCTCTCTCTCTCTCTCTCTCTCTCTCTCTCTCTCTCTCTCTGTCTCTTTCCCTCTCTCTCTCTCATGTGTGTATGTGAGTGTGTGTATGTGTGTGTGTATGTGTGTGTGAGAAAAATAATTATAGAACTGGATGGGGGAGATGGGAGTATGAATGGTAAAAACAAAGTATATTTATTTGTGACATTAACTATCTAAAATATAAAATATATTTGTGCTGTTTACATCTCTGAAAGTATGTGCTTCAGTGTTCATAATGCTCAGGTATACATGAATTTAATTTTTGTTTCTTTTCATTTAAACAATTAAAAATAATTGAACTATATTACTAATGTTAGTATTTTTGCTAAATATAAAAGTTGCATTGTATATTAAAAGAATATCTTCACTTTACTGCAAGTTGTTATAAAATGGTACAATTTAAACACAAATTAATGTATAATCATCTTTTCTACTTCTTTTGACTCTACAAACAATGGATTTGTCTTGCCAACTAAATCTTCCTGTAAGAAAATTATTCATTGAAAATATGTCTATATGCAAACTTCATATTTTTATGATATACTCTGAAAGGGGGCCTTTGTGTTTAATTAGATCTTCTATCTCCCAGTTTGTGTTGATTCACATAAAAATACACTTGAAACAGACATATTAGTAGTAACTATAAAAACATGTTAAAATGAGATATCATTCTAGCAAAATGTAAAAGTCAGTCTAGGCTTTTATAGTAATCTGAAAATTTTGATTATTTATATGCATAGTATTTGCATAGTGTGCAATAAGAGCTCACAGGTATCCATAACCTGGCTATTGTCACACAAAGCATACTCTAATGTGCTGATTGTTCAGTGTTCTTGTAGGGTCCTCATACAAACAACTATGGAATGAATATTTAAGATATTCCCTTTCCTCTTTTAGTCATTGTATTTCCTTTTATCTCAGTTATTTTAGTTTTCATCATTTTTGTTTTAATTTTGACATTTATATTTTATGACACCTGCCCAGGATCTTCTAGCTTTCATAGTCTCTGGTGAGAAGTCTGGTGTAATTCTGATAGGTCTGCCTTTATATTACTTGACCTTTTTCCCTTACTGCTTTTAGCATTTTTTCTTTGTTTTGTGCATTTGGTGTTTGGGTTATTATGTGATGGGAGGAATTTCTTTTCTGGTCCTGTCTATTTAGAGTTCTGTAGGCTTCTTGTATGTTCAAGGGCATCTCTTTCTTTAGGTTAGAAAATTTTTCTTCTATAATTTTGTTGAAGATATTTACTGGCCCTTTAAGTTGGGATTCTTCGCTCTCTTCTATACCTATTATCCTTAGGTTTGGTCTTCCCATTGTGTCCTGGATTTCCTGGATGTTTAGGGGTAGGAGCTTTTTGCATTTTGCATTTTCTTTGACTGCTGTGTCAATGTTTCCTATGGCATTTTCTGCACCAGAGATTCCCTTTTATCTCTTGTATTCTGTTGGTGATGTTTGCATCTATGACTCTTGATCTCTTTCCACGGTTTTCTATCTCCAGGGTTGTCTCCCTTTGTGATTTCTTTATTGTTTCCATTTCCAATTTTAGATCCTGGATGGTTTTATTCAATTCCTTCACCTGTTTGATTGTGTTTTCCTATAATTTTTTAAGGGATTTTTGTGTTTCCTCTTTAAGGGCTTCTACCTGTTTACCTTTGTTCTGTATTTCTTTAAGGGAGTTATTTATGTCCTTCTTAAAGTCCTGTATCATCATCATGAGATGTGATTTTAAATCAGAATCTTGCTTTTCCAGTGTGTTGGGGTATTCAGGACTTGCTGTAGTGGGAGAACTGGGTTCTGATGATGCCAAATAGCCTTGGTTTCTGTTGCTTATGTTCTAGGTGCTTGCCTCTCTCCATCTGGTTATCTCTGGTGTTAGTTGGTCTTTGTGTCTCTGACTGAAGCCTGTCCTTCCTGTGAGCCTGTGAGCTTGTTAACTTAGGAGTGACAGCGTTCTTGGAAGACCAGATCACTCTATGCTGGATTTGTATCCTTAGAACTGTGCTTAGGGTCAACTCCAGGATGCAGATGGGGACTAGGAAGGACCCTGTTCTCAGTTGCTCTGTGGTTCCTGAGCCCTGTGGACTCCTGGCAGGTCCTTCTGGCCAGTTACTGGAGCAAAAGTGTTCATCTCACCTGTTAACATAGGAGTACAACACTCCTGGGAGACCAGCTCTCTCTGAGCTAGGTTTGGGTCCAGAGAGGTGTGACACAGGCTTAACTCCAGGGCACAGATGGAGACCAGAAGGATCCTTTCCAACATTTATATTTTATAGTACATGTAAGTCAAACAAGTAGTAAGCACATCATTTCAAACTTTGTTTAACTTCAGCAAATTTAAGTCCACCATAGTTAAAAGAGCTTTTGGTATAATTAAAAATGAATACTTTTCTATGTGTTTACTAGTTTGTGATGACAGAGATGGAGATAGCTGTATTATGTGTCTATTTATCTATCTGCCTTTCTATAAACCCTCATTTCTGTACCAACATTTCTTTGATACTATGTAGTCTTTAGAAATCTCACTTTTTCCATTGAAAGGATCCAAGTAATATATTAGTAAAATAAAAGAAAAAGGCAGATATAGTGACTTGCATTTGAAATCTCAAGAGTGGGTAGGCCTAGCCAAGAGTATCACTGGTTTCAATCACAGTCTGGGATATGGAGTAAGTTCATGGCCAATTTAGACTTCAGAGTGGAGCTGCATCCCAAAAATCTAATGGATGAAACACACACAAAAAAAACAAAAAAACAAAAAACAAACAAACAAAAAACAAAAAACAAAAAAAAAAGTAAAATAAGTTAACATTACAGAGTATCTTAAGTTTCTTAGGAGTCATTGTAGATTTTAAAGCTCTTAAGATACCCACAAAAGAGGCATCTGTTAGGGCTCAATGCCAGTACTTCTTGAAGCTCTTATTGTCAACTAGGGAATATATTCAAAACTATTCAAAAGATGTTTGATACTGTATTCATCTTGAAATTTACAAAATATTTATTAATTTGATAGGAATTTCACAGCGGCTGTCTACCACATCTGGTGACAAGAAATGCTACAATGGAGCCCAGATGCTCTGCTTTGTTCCTGGTCCCTGGTGCACATTTCAACTGACATCTCTAATTCCCCCAATATGACACAGCACATCCAAAAGGAAATTGAGAGTACAGAGAGAGAATGAGAGAGAGAGAGAGAGAGAGAGAGAGAGAGAGAGAGAGAGAGAGAGAGAGACTTTGAATTATAATAGGTAATTTTCAATGAAAGAAATGGGTATATCCCTGTGAACTATATTTGGTGTATCTCTTATATATACCTGTCCTTTTGTCTACATACACTTAGCTGCTCCCTTATAGAGTAATGCAATCCAGTCATTGCTTTTAGTGGTTCACAAAGATGCTATTAAAATTGAATTATTCTAATGTTAGAATGACCAGTCCTAGAAGCAACAATACAGCAATTTAGGTGAATATTCAAGGATGCCTAGAACAGCAATTCTTCTGCCTTTTATGTCTTATTGTTAACTCTTTTAACAATTCAGAACCAATTGCCATTTGCCTGTGGAATGCAGATATACATTTTGCTAAAGGCCTTTTCAATTTCTTCCCAGATAATGACTTACAGATCTCAATTGTGTAGAGTATATTACCTTTTAAAATTCCACTCATATTTCTTGCTTCTTGCTGATTCCCAAAGCATGCCCTCCAGGACTTATAAGTATTTTATTTTCTGTTTCTTTAAAACTACTTACAAAATTAATTTTATGTACATAGGGTTTTTCTCCCCAAGGTCACCTAAATATATTCTCATTTGATATACCTCCCTGCCTGTAGTATTTGCTGTATTATATTTGAGTATTATTTTGTGATGAATCATATTTCTCATCATACCTGCCCATATTTATAACTTATTGAAAGCAAAACTTTAAAGTTGAGAAACTTTCTAGTGACGCAACAGTAAAGCATACTATGTTCTTTCCTTTTGTGTACTTCATGTAGCAAATTTCTGAAATCATGTTGTAGCTTTTCTTTCCTGGAAATGTTTTATTGATGTATATTTAAGTTGTGGACAGCCACATAATGATACAAGATAAAATATTGCATATTAATGAATAACCATGCCAATACAGCCCCCATAAAAATAACTTTTTAGACCTTGTTGGGAACTATAGATTCTGAGTCAAATTGTTTTATGGACAAGTATATTTACTCCATTCAAACAAAAAAATTAAAATAATTTCAGAAAATATAATTATTTGAAATATAAAAGTAACCTGAGAAGAAACTGAAGCTTTCAACCTAAAATGGACATTATTCATTACTTCCAAATAAAACAAATACACCCAAATACAACCAAAACACCCACACACCTACTTTTCAAAATACAAAAAGATCTCTGTGAGAGCACTGTTGATAAGTGATCGTATCACAGCCCTGGCATGCTAAGTAGCAACTGTGTTTCCAAACATTTAGAAGTACCTTCTACTTCTGTTTAGGACTTAGGAATATGCAGGAAATATTCTCACATGTCAAACCTCACTGGAAATTTTAGACTTTCTGATGAAAAAAAAATGTATGTTTTTTAGCATATTCTTGAATAAAAGAGAATTTTTTCTGGCAGTTATATTTAATTAAAAAATTAAATATATTATTTTCAGATGATAAATATATATGGAATAGTCTGAAGAATTTCTATAAAAATAACCTTCAACATAAAAATGATTAGAGTTCAAAATTTAAATTTATGTGTGAAATTAAACTATAACTTTGATAGAAATTTTAGTGAGAAACACAGACACTCAGACATACAGAGAGAGAAAGACAGAAGGAAATACATAGACAAGCATACACAGATATACACACAAAGACACACGTATATAGACATACATACAGATACAACAGACATACAGACACATACACACAAACACACACAGACACGCACACAGACAATGATTCACACACACACACGTGCACACACACACACACACACACACACACACACCACATATACACACATACAACTCATCCATAGAAATTTGTCCTGAATAACATTTCAGATGAAAAGCAGGTACTGCTTTCTTGTGTACTATGTTAGACACACAGGAGCACCAGGAAACATTGGTGGTTTGATTTTCTTAGAGTATAGTAGTTCTCCCTTTATCCCATTAGTTAGCAATGGGTCACATTTCCCTTGATCATATAGACCTAAAGTGACAGTAACTAATACCATGAAAAGACACACTGCTGCTTATAATAAAGAAGAAGTAGAAAAGTGTAATAGGTGTAGGTAACCATAGATGTCCTGATTTGCTTGTATAATAAGCAGGTTTCAGAGTTTGGTTGTTGTTGTTACTCTATTTAGAATATCGCTAGCTGATAGTTTGTTTTTCTTAAAATGCATAAGTGTATAAAACCCAAATAGTCCTCAGTGGCCTGAACTTTGGGGTCAGATGTATAATTAGATGGTTTTTCTACTAAACTGTAGCCTTCTCTATTCACTATATGAACAACTTTTTAATTTACAAGGACAGTATTAGAAAGGACATTTGAAGGAAGATAGGCTTGGTTTAGGATAAGAGTAATGGGAAAACATATGGATAATGGAAAATTGTCACTAAGAAGTATGAGAAACTAGAGAATAAGAGATTAACTCAATTACCTCAAACACAGGGGGGAAATTATATTATACAATATTATGTTAATCCATATTCAATCCCTAATATCAGTCACTTAAGCTGCTTTTTATCTATATACTCAGTTATATACATTTTAAATGGTCATGTAAAATTCAAACTTCTATGATATTAAATCTTCTACAATAAGGGAATCAGGATGATGAAATTAACATTTATAAGAAAATGATTCTAAATAGAATCATAACTTGCATGTATATTACTACTTTTACAAGACGAGAGATCCAACCCCAAATGTTCATGTAACACACACAGACACACACACACATATTTATATATATTCCTTATCATATAATTACAATTTATATTATATTTTGTGACAGTGAACTTTGTTTGCTTCAGAAGGGAGACATTCTATTACTGTATTGAATTGTTTATTTGATGGTTGTTTGTCACACAATAAAGTTTGTAGCCAACTATCATCTCCTATATGTGATTCTGGATCATTATTTAATACCCAAATCCATATGAAAATTGTAATTTCCAAGGCCTCAAAAAGGGACATAAGTGAGTACTGAGTATTTAAAGGAGCAATTAAATTAAGTCATTAAGACAGATACTAATGGAGAGGATCCATGACCTTACACCTAACAAGGTATTGGTAAATAGACATGAGAAGATTATATGATACATGAGAAGGTTCTGCCAAATAGCCTAGCAAATAACTGCACCTGCCATCAAGATTGATAACCTGAGTTCAATTCACAGAAGCCATATGCAAGAAGGAAAAAACTGACTCCACAAAGTTGTCTTTTGATATCCATGCATGAATATGTATATGTACACACACACACACACACACACACACACACACACACACACACACAAAATAAATAAATAAATGTAATAATAAAATGATAAAGGCGATATTGCCACCTACAAGTCAGAGAGAAGGGAGAAGCATATGAGCCTGCATATATTTTGTACTCAAAAACCTAAATGCCAAAACAACAACAACAACAAAGCCAATTAAAAATTAAGAAATGGAACTAAACAGAGAGTTCTACAAAGATGAAGCACAAATAGCTAAGATATATATTTTTTTTAAAAATGTTATCATTATTAGCCATTAGAAAAATGCAAATTAAAGGTACCTCATGATTTCATTATATCCTGTCAGAGAGGCTAAAATTAAAATATAAAAAGACTTAGTAAGGAAAAGAAAAAAAGAGAAAGAAAGAAGATGTGGAGAAAAGGGAGCAGCGACTCAGTACAGGTAGAAGTACTATCTGGTGAGGTCATTCTGCAAACGAGGGCATGGCTTCCTGCCAAGGCTTGCATTAAAACGCTAACATATGAAATGATCCAGTGATACGGTTTTCAGGCATATTCTGAAAAGATTCTGTATTTGACTTTGGAAATACTTGTTCATCTATATTCTTTGTTGCTCTGCTATTCATAGAGGTAAATAAATTAGTTGTTTATCAATTGATGAATGGATTAAGAAAATGTAATATACATATCCAATAGAATAATATTTAGCTAAAAGAAAAAAATGGAATTAGCAAGTAAAAGAATGGAGCTTGAAAAAAACATTTATGAATGAAGAAATCCAAAACAAGAAAGACAAATGCCTCATGTTTCATTTTAAATATAAATGTTATCTTTGAATCCATAGATATGCATGTATCTAAGGATTCCCATAGGTATGAGTGTAGCTAAGAGGACTTCCACAGAAGTCAGGAATGTACTATAATGGGTTCTGGATGGTCTTTCAACAGATGCTTTTTGTGTGTTGGGAAGAAAGCACAATCATGGAACAGGGATGGATTAAATGAAACGGGCCAGCGTAAAGGTTTATGAGGAACAGTTAGTACTAAAGACACTTGGAAAAGCTACATGAGAAATTACTGAAAGAGCCTGTAAAGGATGCTGAGATACCTTTGCAGCCTTCACTGTGCAAATAAAAGTAAGCAAGTGAGTACTCAGGAAGCTAAGCTCAACCCCAAATTATCAAACACCAAACAGACTTTGGCAAGAACAGGTTCAGAGGTATGGAGCCTTCATGGAAGAGAGTTGACAAATCAATTGCCTGTATGTTCATCAGTGTCACCTGTTGCTAGTCAATCAGACAGACAAAATTACCCAACCAAACAAATAGATTGAATTTTATTTGTTTTATGGTTTATGAGTTATGCAGTCTAGTCTAAAAGATACCTGAAAACCCAAAGGCTAAATTATCCCTTACCAAGTTTCATTTGCATATACTAATGGGAGATCAGGCATTTGCAGGGCAGTAGCCTGAGATCTTTGTTGTGTGCTTTCTTTTTACATAGGTTCGAGACTATAAAATTGAGGTCTTGAATTCTAGAATAGAAATTTATCACTACAAGCACTCATAAATAATGAAATTAATGGAAGACTAAGACTGATGTTTCGTGATTTTGGTTCATTGTTTTGTGATATCAGTTGACAATGGAACAAGTCCAATTTTAGTAGATGTAGTAAGCCACACTGATATCAAGGGGGAAAGATGTTTAAAATGGGAGCAGATTTTTGTTTTTAATCTGAGATAATATTTCTAAGGTTCCTGAATGTTACTGTGTATGTCAAGATTCCCTATATCTGGTACAGCCAGATAGCAAGGCACTGCATTTGTAGTCTGTCATACTCTTTTGGTATGCATAAGCTCATTACACACTGAGTTGTCTACGCATCTTGCTGTTTAAATTGTTCTGCAGTGGATACAGTTGTGAAATATCTTGAAAAAGATCCTGATTTTAATTACTTGAGAGCATTATCCATACGTGGGATTTCTACATCACCAGCTGTTAAATATTTTGAGGGACCATTTTGAATAGTACCATCCTATTTCCTATTTGTTATAAAAACTACATGAAGCCAAAGGAAAATACTCAGGACTGCGGCATTAATACCGCATGAGTCCACGTAAGTGAGATCCAGAATCATCAAATAGAATTGCGTGGTGGTTTTCTGAGTCTCAAGAGAGGACAGAATGGAAATTTGTTCTTCAATAATTTTAAACTGTCCATAATCCAGGGTGACTAAATACAAGAGACCTGCAGGTTTGCTTGGCAGTGTAGTTATCAATGTTTTCAAGCATGTAAAGCTCTATTTAGAATTGATCACAGGAGAATCAGTGCCACCTTAGCAACAGGAAAAGAAAGAGCAAAGGAGAATATTGAAGAGAAAAAAGAGAAGAATCTACTTATCACTTCTGAATCTCTTCAGAGCAGTTCCCACTCAAAAGCAGAATTTACCTGATCTACAGCCTTGTGCAATACTCATAGCTCTGAAAGGTCAGAATGATGAGGGTTTAGACCTCTTCTGATTGAAGGTCCTAGTCTCAGAATCAGTCAGGCTAGATGATGGTAAAGACACTGAAGGCTTCTAGAAGATGGTCAACATCTCTAGGTTTCCTTCCGTTAACCTTTGTTTCTAATAGAAGGACAGCAAAACTACAAAATAAAGTAAGAGCATGAGTGTAATAAAGTACACATCACCCTTCTGAGATAAGATTTAGTCTTGAAGTTTAGAGCTCAAATCCAGATGCTTTAGAGCTCTCATCTCAGCTGAAAGCAGCATGAGGAATTGCCTTCAGCAAGGATAATTTTATCCCTTCCAACTCTCTCTTTGGAGGAACTCCTGAAGGCTCTATGCCCCATCTCAAGGCAGAGAAGTTGTCAAGGGTCACTCCAGTGTCACAGCCCCACCATATTGATTAAATTGACTTCTGCACTGCTAGTCAAATCTTATTTCTGGTCAACACTCCTCCTTTAACCTTCCAATAAATTGCATGCAAACCTGCCTCTCAGACTTCACTCCCTCCCCTTGGAAAGCTGACCTAAGACAATTAAGTTTATATATAATTAGCGGTGTTACATAATTTGGTTAGTTTTAACTCAGAAGCCTCATTATATATAATCAGGGAGAATTGCAACTTAGCATTTTCCTTTGCCAAAGGCTTTTATGAGGAAAAGGTTGTTGAGACGATCTTCAGTGCTTCAATTCTTATGCTAAACATATGGCATTGGTCCTTTGTTCCCACTTACACATTTAATAACCCCTTTTTCAGGTATTTCCTAGTTTTTAATTTTTTTCTGACTCCATATTTTACCTTCAATTGGTAGTTCCAAGTGGTCAATGAAGCGTGGAGTTTTATGGCAGAGAGTACTCTGTGTAGACATTTTTTTCTTCTTTTCTCTTGCCCAGATAAAACAAAGCTTGACCTCTAATAGATTAATAACCATTCTTCCTGTAATATGTAGCATGCAGCAGATTCATGAAAAGGAGTTATTGAAAATTACCTAGCAAATTAGATTTTAGTTGCAAACAAAAGAGTGAATGAAGTTATTTCACTCTGCTCAGTGAATTGTTATTCCTTTGATTATACCCAAGTCATAACTTACTATTAGTAGGACAATTTTTTAATGTTTATTTCATGAGGTTTTTTTTTTTTAGTTTAGTTTTGTTTTCCTATGTACTAATGCAAAATATCTTTGAAAACATTATGACAATTCATTTTCTATGACTCAAAAATATGTGCATTTATAATTTTATTTAATATTAATGGAATTATTTTCCATATTTATGAAATGTGTCATTTAGTATGGTTCATTGTTACTATTTATAAAAGTTTTCTGATAATTTCCCTTTATAAGACAAATGCATTACTCCTTATCTGTCTAAAAAGAGCCAAAAAGAAATTATAATATTCTCACATTTTGACTATCTGACCCTAACTCCCTAAAACCTGACTCCAGGGAACTTTTAATATCTTAAACATTTCTAACGGCTCATGGCAGGATATTAACGAACATTCTTGTGCTATAAAATTAACTACTTAACCACAGAGTGAAACAGATATAATATCCATGCAAGTATGCACTGTTTCCAAAGGACACACTAGATCCAGACACTTTCCCGTCCCTCCTATTCCGTGACATGTGTGAATCTCTTCTTGAGCATTTGCCCACTCCTTGCAGTGTCTTGCCTTCTCTGTGCTTATGCTGTTACCAAATGCCTCTTCTTTACTACCTTCATGCCACTCACGATCACATTATCACAACTTGTAACTCAATCGTCCTATTCACAAGGTCGATGCATATTTCTAAATTCTTTAGTTAACTTCTATTGAAAATTAAAGAGAAAATTTATGCTGAACAGAAACGTCTTTTATTTCTATTCTGTATGTTTCTTCTATACAATCATTTTGTTCTTCACATTCTTACTTTCATCTTTCTTTTCATTTGGGAAAGCTAAAAAGAAATTTATTTAATGTGGCTGCATTGAGGTCCTCTGACCTCAGTCAATTTGGGCTCCTGAAGCAAAGCTGGAGTGAAGCTTGGCTAAATAGTACCTAGCATAGCTGGGATCATACTCCAGAGATGCATATTTGCTTCTTTTTTAAAAGTGATCTCACAAGCTGAAATTCTCTTCCAGAAGACTTTAGGCTTTCTCTTCTCTCAATATGAACATTTCATGCAATAGCAGTCTCTTTGGTTCCACTATGAGGTATACATGTGTCTCTTTTACAAATATCTTCATCCTGCCAATCTCGTTATATTTTTCCACTTCTGCTCCATCACCCCAGGTTTGAACAGTCAGAAACAGTCATCATGATCAGAATGCACATGGGAACCAAGGTTGGGATACATCTAGTTAGTTACATGTAGCTGTGCTTGAGAATCATTTCTTCATAATCTCTAGCATTTGATGACATTAGGCCAGAAGGAAGTGCATGTTCTTAGTTTGACACAGTGTCTCCAAATTACTCTTAGGCTGACTTCAAACTCCTGCTTCTGCTGCCAAATCTTGGAATTACATGTAGATGCTTCCATGTCTAGGGTTACTTCATTTCAATTCTGATTCCCTGTCCTTTTAAATATTTAAATGATACTGGAAGAGACATCACTAATTAGGCAGCTGGTGGTTTGTGCTCTACTGTCTCTGTCAACTGTCTGAAATTTGTCACTGTTGGTTTATTCTGATCCCATATTAGGGCTTGAGTAAGTGACAGGTATCATGAGCTTTGTGTTAATGGACTTATTATGGGTACTTTAAATAATTAAATATACAAAGAGAGGAATGTCTGAGTCCTTTTCTGTTTGTCTGGTGAGAAATGTCCTAGCATCTTAAGAAAAACAATTTTTTCAGGTTTTATGAGAAGCTGTACATTCTATTGAGTCAAAGCATTTCTAGCAGTTGTTCCAGATTGCATTCTCTTTTTAAATCATTTTAAGTCAACATACAAAGCAATGGCGTTTAATTATAATATTTTTATAGATAACTATTATTCTTCTTAATCATCTAACTCTGCCAGTAGCTGCCTACCTTGCCCTTTGCTCTGTCCAGCGTTCTCTCCGTGTGCCTTCCTTCTTCTTTCATAGGTATTTAATTATCTTTCATTGTTCTATAGCCCAAGAAATGTATAATAACTTTTGTGATGAACAGTCATTTTTCCTTTTTATACTATATTTCTGAAAATGCACTTTGTTGAAAGTGGCAATTAACATCAGCAACAAGAGCAACCTCACAACAAAAATAGCCTCTATTAATTAGAATACATAAATTTAGAAGGCCTTTCCATTAACTTTTCTATCCTTGTTAATTCAAGTGGAAAAAACTCCCCCTCATTTACTTGAAAACTCATTAGTGTTTTACTTCTTGTAGTTCCTTCTGTGCATGTGGCTCAGAGTGAGATGTGTGGCAGATCAATTGCTCAGTACCTGCTGCTAGTTGTGATTAAGAGACAGACACTGTTCACAGGAAAGTGTCTTATAATTACAACAAAAAAAGAGGTAATCAACACAAGCATTGTCTTTTCATACCTTAAAGAGAGACGGAGAGAAGAAAATTAAACTAGAACTATTCCTTAAACATCACAACTCATTTAACAGAAGTCCTTCTCATGAAGTATTAACCACCCATTGAGATGCTTTCATAGCGAACGGAGGTGCAATGTGCTTCTCAGGAAATCACTTGATATTTTAAAGATTTGCATCTTTTTGGAAAAAATATGCCAGAAAAATTAAAGGATGTTTATCAACAGATGAGTTATTTCTCGACTACCAGAGCGTTAGTAAGTTCCATAATCATTCAGTGCCAATATTTCAAAGTTCTTCTCTCCATTGAATTCCCGAATAAACAAACAGTTTGAAAATAAATCACACTGAGCACTTAAGCACAAATTCTTCCTGGAAATAAAAGAAAATTAATTGGAAAATTACTTAAGTATATTTTTTAAAATATGCTGTAAAGAGGAGAAACATGGAATAAAAAGGAATTTTAAAATCCCTCTCTTGTGTATTCTATTTTAATAGCATTTTATGTATTTTTTATTCTGAAGAGTCCTCAGAGGTACATGCTTTGAACTATTCCATTTTATTTGAGAAAGATAGATAACAGTATGGTAATCAGCAACAAATTCTTAGACACTTTCATTTGCATAACATAAATAAATTCACATATTTAATATAGATATAGACAAATCATCATTTTAACCTCAGTATGCAGAGGCGGATTGTATTGTTTTGGGTTTTTTGGGGGTTTTTTTGGTATATTTTTAAAACAGAAAATTGTGAAGAAAGCATGGTAAGTCAGAAGGTGCAAGTCATCTAGATGCCACAATACAAAGAACATTAAAAAAAGGGTTTTTATGCAGTTTGTAGTTAAAGATTCTGTCTAGGAATATCAAGAAACATCATTGCAGAAATTCCACTCAAGTTCACTGTCCCTTAAATGAATCTCTGTGAAATTATTAGTTCCTTAATTTCTTACACATTTAGTCATAAACATGTTAAGTCTCATGTGATTTTTTTGATAGATCAATATTTATATAAAAATTTATGTGCATATGTGTATGTGTGTGTGTGTGTGTGTGTGTGTGTGTGTGTACTCTTGCCTCACTACATATCAACTGCATGATTTCCTGAAATCTGTGATCTCAAACTTCAAACATATGGACTATCTTACAAATACACTGCATACACATAAAGCATTAGTTTTCATACAGATTTTTCTGAGCTATGAACATTTTATTATTATTATTATTATTATTATTATTATTATTATTATTATTATTATTACTGAGGCAATCATTATATTTATGGCAGAAGCTACAAGGAAAAAAAGCTGACTATTATGGTTTCTACATTTGTCTAACGTGTTTAAACTTAAGTTCTGTGTCTACTTGTGATTCTCTTGCCAACATCCATTTCTGTGGGTCCTGACCTAAAGATGACCACATGCTCACTGTTCTATTTTAAAGGCGATGTTGATGTTTCACAATCTCACTAGTAGTGTGTTTCGCACATTAAAGGAGCACTCAAGCTGTATTCAAATATCATGGAAGAGCCTAAGTTTTTAAAGCACATATAGCACTCAAGCTGTATTCAAATGCCATGGAAGAGCCTAAGTTTTTAAGGCACATATATTCTAATTAACTAAAATATTGGAGACAATACAAAAAAATTTAAATTTCTAGGCAATAGAATTTTCTTGGAAAGGTTATTTTTCTGACACCATGCTGCTTCTGCAATAATTTTGATTAAACCTTTGTATAAATGTTATGACTCAAGAGAAGGCATTTTCCCTATTTTTGGCTATGCTATAATTATATATGTATATACATATATACATCATATATACTGGAAATAGATACTGGAAATTTTGCTAACTCAATCATGTATCTAGAAATGTTTGTTTCATGATTTAATAGATAAATTTCCCATCAATGTAACCAATAGAGATAAAAGCTAAATAAATAATTTTAACCTGCTTTATCTAGAAAGTATTTGTGAACAAAATTTATGGATTGCCAGAAATGCTATTCATTAATGTGTAGTGTTGCAAGATCAGCACAAATGTTCTTGTATGCTCCAGCGTAAGCAGAAATGTTAAGCCCAATGAATTGTTTTTCCAATAGGAAAGATGTAAAACATTTTGTCTATCCAGAAATCTTGGAGTTGGAAGTGATTAAGAGCCTAGTGGTCTGTGGTATCCATTGAGCCAGGCCATATCAAGCCTCTACAACATAGACTGGAGGTGCTAGTAATCTAAATGACTCTTCCTGCAGGGGGCTCCTCAAGCTCCCACAACCATTACTGGAGGTACATAATAGTCTAAATGACCTCTATGCTATTTACATGTCTGAGAATAGAATAGATCCTTTTTAGGCTGTTAAGCCAAGACAGACAACTTATCTCTAGGACCCAGATTCTTGGTAAGAAATCACATGTGCTTTGAGTTGATTTTTAATGTAATTATGCTTTCTTGTGCACCAGGATTGTATTACACCAGTAAACATTACTCAACATCCTATTGTGTTTAAATATGGTGAAAACAAATCCCCTGATATCAACTCCCTAGAAGTTTACTCTAGGTTGACAAAGTCACCCTGAGGCAAGTTTTCACTGTCACCTCTTTGTAGTTAATTTCCCTGACAGCTGTGAGGACATGCAGGGTCCCACTCAACTGTTCAGAAAAATCAAGAGCATCCATAAGTTGAGGAATATTCAACTTGAAAAATAAGCATAAGTTTGAACAAATTTGATCTGTATTTTAAGATATTTCATGTGTGAAAATCACAGCGTACGTGTAGAAACAATGTTAATCTCTGGTGAGACTGGCTGAGAATGAGTTTGCAACAGGCCGTCTTTCACTTGACTTCATAGAATATGGAGAGATGTAAGTTCTGAATCCATTGTTCCATTGCATTTGTGGACCAAAAGATAGTATTCACAATTAAGACAAATAATTGATTTTATAATGAATGCTATTTTTATGCTGTATTCTCTATATAGACACAAAATTTATTTTGGCAATTTCTAAGAGACAGAAAGAACATCAGCAAAAATAAATAATCAGTTTAGAAATAATTTAAAGTGAAGCATTTGTTTGACTTATAAGTTAATAGAGAACATCATAGTGAATGAAGTGTGTTATCCTTTTAGGTCCATACAATTGTTACGTTCTACCATTTCCGCCATTTCTGTCTAAAGGATCAAGTGAAAGTGCTAATCATGAGATAGAGAAACATGATGAGAACTAGGCTGATTCTATTCACACTTTCTCTGAGAAAACTTTTATTTTCATGGAGAACAGTATTTCCCAACCCAGCTTAAATATTCATTTAAAGTAAGAAGAGCTGATCCTTTGAGGTACTGGGTTCTAGAAGAAATGAATCCAATTCTGTGAGAATCCAAACCTGGAGAAAACCCATTACTCAGTCACTATTTGTCTCTTGATGTGACAGGTCTTTTGTTAATAACATGTCTTTAGTGTTCTTGTATGCCTTTTATGGTTTAATGGCTTCTTTTTTATTAATGCTTAGCAATGCTGCTTAGTGTGTATCAAAGTGTGTATTCATTCACTAATGATTCGCTCACTCGATTACTTTCAGGATTTTACTGGTATAAGTGGGCTTATCTTTAAATTTTTGTTTCGAAATAACTATTCTATTCCAGGTGTTTGGGAAAATACCTAAGAATTAATATTGTATACTAAGAGGAGAGACTTAAATATCAGTCAAGGTATTTTCCAGTGTCAATTTCAGTGTCTAGTCTATTATGTATGTCAGCAGTGAAACAAAGGTCCATACTTGACCATGCTTTGGGTGTGCTGCGATGTTACCTGTGTAGTGAAGTCAGCTATATTGAAACTCTTCTGTGCATATCTCTGTAATGAACTGCTACTGATGTTTTATTCAAGTCTTTTGTCATCTGTGTGCTTTCATAGGTTGAGTGATTATCCAAATATTCTAAAATTTAATATCATGTTGTATTATTTTTCTTATTAGTGAGAACTGAAAGTTATTTATGTGTGGTGGGTAACATATCAGATGTGTTTCCTGTATAATTGGCTCACTCTGCCTATTATTAATAAATATAAATCTATAAACTAATGTTAAACTTGATAGAGTTAAGATGTGTGTAGCCCTGTGTTTTGTACATGTTTCAAAATATCTAGCTTCTTAAATTAAGTGCTTACAAATCTATGTAGATTCTGAGAACACATACATTTTGGGGGGCCAACAACAATTATGTTTAAGAGATGAAATAATAATATTTAACAATTGTATATAAAATTTCTAAGGGTTCTAAAAGCTCTAAATACAGCAAGGAGTAAGTGGAGCTATTTCTAAAGAAAGACGAGAGTTGACACATGTAAAAACATGAAATCGGAGTTCTGATAGTACTTGAAAAGATTATGTTCAATCATGTCATCTCTCATGCATTCAATACATTTGTGTACAGAAAGAAAAATTTTGAAAGGCATTATAAATTTTCAGGGCAATGTGTGATCCAAAGATTGTCAATTACTTTAGCCTCTCTAGCAACTCAGGCAGGAAAATTAATTAAATAAAATATTTTGTCTTAGCTGGTTTCTAGAAAAGTGCTCCCAATAGTGAAGTCAGTATGACAAAAATAAAATAAAATAAATAAGAAAATGAAAAATCAGCAAACTTACCCACTGAAATTTTGTATGCTTTATTTCTTGCCTGTTTCTTCTAAAATAAAATACATAAAAATAAAAAGAGAAAACGATGTTTCTCTTAATTAATTTGAAATTTTGAATTGCATTTATTTTAATTAATTTTGGAATTTTAAAAAAAGAGTTTGTTTCTCATGGAAATATTCAGCCTTCGGTGTCTTAGCATTAATGATGAGTGGATCTGCTGACTCACTAATTTGACAATAATAAAGGAAAACTGGAGAGACAGTCACAAAAATATAGCACCACCAAAGTGCCCTGCAGAGGACTAAATTTACAAGAAAAATGTCATGCCCTGGGGATTGCATAGTGACTATAAGGGGGTGGTGGTAGCAGTGGTGTTCAATTTTGGATGGAATGAGCAAGTGAGAAGCACTGAGACAATGTGTTCCAAGGTACAGCCACACTTTGTCTGGAACACTGAAGGAGCAGGAAGCAAGTATGGCAGAGTAGAGAAAGGAAGATTAAAAAAAAAAAAAATGGTTGCGGCCGTTCTCTATTTCCTGTTTATCATCCTACAACCCTTTTTATCAAATGTTTCAGCAGTTTTCCATTGTCAGTGGTGAATACATAATCCAAAAGCTGATATGATTTATCTACTGTGCATCCTAACTGTTCAACTACAGTGTGGTCTCTGAACTCTAGGTTTTTGAAATGAATCAACAACAAATTCTATTATAGACAGATGCAATTCGCTAACTAAAGGGAAAAGCTGGCATCTAAGACAGAAATTGTTCTACTAGTAAAAATCACTATTCAGCACCTTACATCAAAGAGCTGAGTCCAGCCATGCTCCTATTATGTTTGACAAATGCTTTATTTGAAAATAAATTTAGCAATATTTCCCTGTAACTTAAAAATTAGATTAAACTGAAATAAAACCATTATATTTATATGTCCTTTCAAAAGAGTCAGAAATTATCATTTCCATGCCATTTAACCCAGGATTCTGAGGGTAATTAGCCACAATAAAAAAGTTTGTATTCCTGTCAATAGCAGAATCCTAGAAGATTCTCTTCCTTCAATTTTTAAATTTGGAAATCATACAATAAAAATAATGTGGATTTATTTATATATTTTTATTTTATCATGTGTATGAATATTTTGCCTCCATGTTTGTCTGTGTACCATGTGTTTGTGTGTGCCCACAAAAGCCAGAAGAGGGCATCAGATTCTCTGGAATTGTAGTTACAGACTAGTGTGAGTTACCAAACAGGTGCTGGGAATTGGACCCAGATCCTGTAGAAAAGCTACAAGTGCTTTCAACTTTCGAGTAATTTCTCTATACCTTAATGTTGATTTCTCTATCTATGAACTGTTAATCTATATGCTGAACCTCCTATTTCAGTCATTCCTTGTAAACTCGTGTTACAGATTCAAGACAATAGCAGCCTCCCTGTACCACCTGCAACAAATACGACAAATTAACTTCTTACAGCCAAACATTTACAGCAATTCCATTTGTTCAACTTGGATATCTTCCTATTCTTACTCCACAGACAAGAACAGGAAAAATAACTAGAAAATCCATGTTATGATATGGGACAAAATATAATAGAATATTTTTTAAAACCTTTGCATTCTGTTAGAAAATGAAAATCAGCCTTAGAAAAATCTTAAGAACATGAACTATTGGTCAGTTTGAATATTTGATGTGGATAAGAAATGGGGAGGTTTCAGGTCATCTCTACCTGAACATAGAAAATCTTTGTAAAACCTAGGACAGAATACAACCTAATTTGATTACTTATTTGCTGGATGGAGCTACCTACCCATCTCCAAATATTAATCCAGAATTCCTCCTTTCCAAAAGAACTGCAGGTACAAAAAGTGGAGCAGAGACTGAAGGAAAGGCCATCCAGAGACTGCTCCATCTAGGGATCCATCCCATCTGCAGACACCAAACCCCGACACTATCACTGGTGCCAAAAAGAACTTGTTGGCATGGATGCACACAGCCAACCATTGGATTGAGCAGGGGGACCATAATGGAGGAGTTAGGGAAAGGACTGAAGGAGTTGAAGGGGATTGCAACATCATAGGAAGAACAACAACGTCAACCAACCAGACCCATCAAAATTCCCAGGGACTAAGCAATCAACCAAAGAGTACACACGGAGGGACCCATGGTCCCAGCTGGATATGGAGCATAGGAATACCTTAGCTGGCATCAATGGGAGGGGTGTCCTTTGGTCCACGGAGACTCAGTGCCCAAGTGTAGGTGAATGCTAGGGCCATGAGGCAGGAGTGGGTGGGAAAGTGGGGAGCACCCTCATAGGGGCAGAGGGAAAGGGTGGGGGTGGGGATGTGGAGGGGAAACTGGGAAGGGGGATAATATTTGAAATGTAAATAAATAAAATAACCAATAAAATATGCAAAAAAACATTTAGTAAAAATAATGGTAATGTATTAGAGACTTGATTTGAAATACAAAAAGTTGTGACATTTGTATGAATTCCTGGTAACATAGCACAGTTCAAACACAAAATATATTGCGAATGTAAACCTTAATTTGCTTTAATCAGAAAACATTCATATCGTCTCACACAATACATTTTAAAGTGCAAATTAAAATAAATGAATGGCTTTCTTGTCATCGCAAGGACTGCAAATCACTGTCCCTCACCTGGGCACTTGTGAGCTTATGTACCTGGGATCATTTCACTCTTCCTTGCTTAAGTTTTAGGTCACAGATTAGAAAGACGTTTTCTATTGCATCTTAAAAGATCTGGGGTTGGCTAATTATCACTGCTATCTATTCTTTAGGAGTCTCTGTGTCAAGAATGGCATGAGGTTGACATTTTTACATCAACTATCTGACTGAACCCGTAATTTTTACATGTGGTTACATATTTGCTACAGTCACATCTAGTATTAAAAAGAAAATGTACTATATTAAAGCTGTTTTTAGATAGAATAAATAGATATTCTATAAACTTGCATGCTTCTGATGATAAATAAAATGTCTGTAACTACACGGCATGCAAAGTTTTTATGCTTATATTTAAATCAAAGCAGGTCTTCAGGCTTGTTTTCAAACATAATTCTTGGGTAAATTGATGACCCACTCCTGTGCAAGACCTGCTTCAGTCTCTATATTCCTCACAGTTAGCAATCTAAGCTAGGGTCACCTGTCACCCCTGCAGATGCTTCATAGCATTCTCCATCCCAGGCTGCCAACTAGTCCCAAAGATGCCCTCCACTGATTTCAATTCTCACTCTCAACCCTCCTTTGTCACTTCCTTCTGTACCTTATCAATACCCCAATGCCGCTCTCCCTCCGGTACCCCTTCCCCATCCACCTTCAATGATTATTTTGTTTCCCGTCTGAGTAAGATTCATGCATTCTTGCTTAGGCCCTCCTCATTACCCAGTTTCATTGGGTCTGTTGATTATAGCATGGTTATCTTCTCCTATATGGGTAATGACTATTTATGGTAACTACATACTATATATATATTCCTGGGTCTGCGTTAAAACCTTCAACCTAATATTTGTCTTGCCTACAAGATGTGCAGGAATTGGAGTGGGTACTAAGGAAACAGCCAACCAATGTCTTCCCAACATGAGACCCATCTCATAGAAGACAGTCAACCCCTGCTACTATTAATGATACTCTGCTATGCTTGCAGACAATACCTAATATAACCTTCTCCTGAGAGGCTTCATCCAGCAGCAGATAGAAAGAGATGCAGAGACGAATTGCCAAACATCAAGCAGAGCTCAGGGAGTCTTGTGGAAAAGTAGAATTGAGCAAGTCTAAGAGGTCAAGTACACCAAAAGAAGACATACAGAGTCAACTATTCTGGGCCCACTAGGGCTCACCAAGATTGAACTACAGAACAATGAGTATGCAGGGGCTGGACCTAGATGCCCCACCCCTCCTCATTTGTAGTAGATGTGCAGCTTGGCCTTCAGCCTGTTCCCCTAATAATTGGAGCAGAGGCTGTCTCTGACTCTGTTGTCTGCCACTGGAGCTGTTTGCACTAACTGGATTGCTTGGTTGGGCCTCAGTGAAAGAGGATATGCTTAGTCCTGCAGGGACTAGATGTCCCAAGAAGGGGTGTCACTCAAGGGAGGATTTCTCCTCTGTGTAGAGAAGGGAAGCAGGTAATGAGGAGAGGGATTTATAAGGGCAGGACTAGGAATAGAGGAGGGAGGGAACAATGCAAGTGGGTTGTAATGTGATTAAAACATTAAATTATGGAAAGAAAAAATAATTTGAAGAGAAATATATTTAAAAACTTTTCTATTTCCCAATTAAAATGTTATAACTACAGAACTCACAGGGGAAGAACCTCTTGATTTGTTAAATCATGTTGTCAACTGCCTTCAAACTATCTTTGGTCATTTTTATAGGTTGGTACTACATACTCCTAGCCTTGGTCAGAGAAGTTTCTTACAGCAGTGGGTGGTCATTTTTACAGACTGATACAACTATTCCTAGCCTTGGTCAGAGAAGGTTCTTATAGGAGTGGGTAGTGCCAAATACAGAGACTCATAACTCTTCAAAGACCTGATAAAAAGCCACGTGAAAGTGCCAACCAAGCCTTACAGCATGCAGCAATGGAAGGCACACAAGCACTACCCTGTCCTTGTTTTTCAGGGCAGCAGATGACACTACAATAAGCAAATATGTGATGGAGAAGTACGAAAGATAGAAAAATGGAGTGGCACATGTACTATGGAAAGAGGCAGAACTGTAGACATGATAGCTAGGGCTGACACCTGAGGGGGGATGCTAAGGTCCACACTGTCATTGCCCAGTAGGACTGGCAGGTTATCTTGCAACTGTCTAGAGCTTATGCAAATCCATACTCAGCTTCGAAACCTCCTACAGAGCAGCAGGGTTCCCTGGCTTCTGGGTAAGATAGAGTCCCAAGGTGAGGAAAGTTTCACTTTCTGGATTGTGGTCCATGATCCCACTGGAGACAGAGTTGGTGCCCCAGATTCAATGAAGCCTGAGATAAAAGTAGACATATGTAGTCTGTGCTACTGCCTGCTGCCTTGGTGATGCCCTCTGGATTTCCTGCCTGCGGGTAAGGAGAATATCCTGATGTGAGTGGCCTTTGTAGCCACTGAGACCATGTTCGTTCACATGGTTTGTGCAACCACTGAAAGCCATGAGTGGGTTGGTGATCTTGATAGGCCAAGGATTACCACCTAAGTCCATGTGGATATTTCTGATATGGGCTGCTACTAAAAGCCCAGTTAATGTTCATGGGCAAGTGAGCTGGCACTACCCCTAGTGGGAGAACTTGCCCCACGCCCTGTGGGAGAACTGGCCCCATCCCCTGTGGGAGAGCTGGCCCCACCCCACTTGCATATCCCAGCTTTCCTCAGCTGATGGATTCAGACTCAGACATAGGCAGAGTCATCCTCCCTTAGGGGGCTGTCCACTAAAAATGTAATGATTCTCCAGTGAATACATAACAGATTTGTTTTGCTCTGTTTTGCTTTGTTTTTGTGTTTTCATTTTCATTTTCTTTTTTTTGTTTGTTTGTTTTTTTTTTTGGAGGGGGGATCAGATTGCAGGAGTGGGGGCAAATATGGGAAGTCTGGCATATGAGCACGAGCACCATCAGAGCACATGAAGTGAGAGTTCCAAATAGTCAAAAAATAAATATATATTTTTAAAAGATACCATGCCATTGGCAGAGCATATTCATCATTACTGCTCCCAGTGTTAAACCTGAAGGATGAGCAGAGTTCCGTGAAGTGCTGCCTTCTGGTCATGACATAGCAGTTGCCAGATGAATTTATAGCAGCTGTGGTATATACATAAGATTTGCACAAGACAAAACTAGCCACAAATATGGAAATGAAGGAAGAAGGGCTGCTGAAGACCCTTACCTAGCTGAAATGATAGCTGCAGGTGTGTGTGTGTGTGTGTGTGTGTGTGTGTGTGTGTGTGTGTACAGCAAGCTGCATAAAAAGTCTTCCATAGTCTGATTCAGTTAGTTTTGACTGTTCTGATCATCACTTTCCAGTCTCTTCTGATAGCTGCATTGTCTTCCGGCATCATTATCCCTCCCTCTTTTAACTGGTGTTTCTTTTCCTTTCCTTCTGTCTTCTGTTTTCACTCCTCCCATATCACCTCATCGTACAAAGCATCCACCACTATTCACAGACCTCTACCTTGGCTGTGCTAATACACACACAGAAAGACTACATTTCTCCTTCCACTATAGTTATCACTGACAAGACATATATCTCATTTTGGTTCATAAAATGTGAACACACTTGATATGCTTTTCTCTAAGAAGAGCTAGAGCTAAAATCTCAGACTCATGGGTCTTAGGAGCATCCATTATTCAGGTTGTATAAAACCAAATCAGACCAGGAAGCTGAGGAAAAGTCAAAACATTAATGACATCACAGACATAGGTTGGTTTGGACTGTCCTCTGCTATTGTAATACAAACACAAGAACAGAAGCATGGGACCCTTGCACTTCATTTTAGCTATTAGTATGTTTACACTGCAATAAAGGGAAAAGCTGCATTCATCTTTTTGGTGTCAATTAAAAGGATTTTTGCCCTATGTGCCATCAGACTTCATGAATACCTGTCTTCTCAGTGCCAGCTTTTCAAACAGTTCACTCTCCAGATTTCCCGTAATAAGGAGCACTGCCCAGAAGTCTTAGAACCACTGCTCAGGTTTTCCAGTTAGAAGCCTGGGTCATCCTGGAATTTTCCTCCTTCACTCTATGTATGTCGTTTGACACTTTCACATGAACCTTGAACAAGTCTTTCTTCCTCTCTCAGCTCTGGTAGGCCTCTATAGATGGTTTGCTGGGAGGGCCCTTTACAGCAGCTCTGTGTTCTAGTCTACTATCCATATGACAGCCTGGATGCTTAGCTTGTGGCCAACCCTTTCCCCTCCAAAGAAAAAATTTAAGTGTGAAATCCAAAAGAGGCTCAGGATTGGTCTTGGGTTCCTGTCCTGCCTCTGGGGCCTCGGTTCTCCTCCAGCCTCTCACTTCCTTCAGTTAAGTTCTGTGCTGCTTGGTCTTCATTTCAGCATCAGTAAGTACATGCCAGCTCTAACCTGGAACTACTCATCCATTTTATTCTTCATCAACTTCAGTGAATTCTCCCATGTTAGCTTATATGCTACATTTCCTGAGGCACAGGAAATACACATCCATCAGCCACTATGAATTCCCCTTTACACTTTTCTAGTTAAGCCTCTTATAACCACCTGTCAATGCTTTACACAGTATCTCATAGCCCTTCTCTCTCTGTTGTCCCTTTGGTTGAAAATGTCTAAATGTGGCTTTGCCCCCTTTCTTTGCTCAGCTTTCATTTTTAAATATTTATTCTCTCTCTTTCTCCCTCTAGTTTGTTTGCATGCGCGTTTGTGAGTGTGTGTGTGTGTGTGTGTGTGTGTGTGTGTGTGTGTGTGTGTGTGTGTGTGTGTGTGTGTGTAACTGCATTCATAGATAGATTAGAGGACAATTTACATTTTTTCTTTATTTCTACCATGTGGGTCCTGGGTATCGAACTCAAGTCATCAGGCTTGGCACCTACAATGACCTTAGCATTGAACTCCTGCCTTACAAGTGCTGCAAATCCAGGGACTTATCATGATACCATTTTAGGTAGTGCTGGAGATTGAACCCATGTTTGATGAGCCTCTCCTTGGCAACAGAATGAAAAGCAAGGGCTGAGGAGAGGAACACACATGCAGTCTAGTCACTTCTACTCGGCTGTGAGATTACAAACACTCAGACAAGAGAAAGAGCTTTGTATATCATGTCATATAAAGGAGAGTAAAGGATGTGTGAGAGGGTTCCTTGTGGCTGATAGGAAAATACAGTATCAGTGAAGAAAAGAGGGACGTCTACTCATAAGACCAAGAGAATTAAAGCCTACCTGGGGTGTTCAACAACCTGGACATCCTGCAGAAGTAGGAGACATACTGTTCGCAGTACTCAGCGCTGCTGGTAATGGCACTGATCTGGTCCATGGAGGCACTGTAGATGAGCTGTGTCACAGAGTACTTTTCTGGGTTGTAGCCTACCACTGTCGTCTGCATCTGTAAGTCATGAGACACTATGGTCCACACCTTGTCCTCTGTGGGTAGAGAAATAATTAAGACAGTGACTCATTAGTACTCCAGTGCGTCTTCAAATGTCAGAAGATAATTGAACCACATCTTAACTGTTATTTTCATTAAACTGGTATAAAACTGAAAAAAAAAAAAAAAAGAAATGATAGCTGCTGTCTGATAGCGCTGTTGGGAGGTCAAGCTTATTGACATAGATAAATGATTCATAATAATTTAAAGTTGATGGTTTTTATAAAAACTTTTATAGTATTTTATAATACAGTATACGAACTCTTTTTCTCAGTCTATTCTTTTCTGACCTATCTACCTTTAATATCTGAAGTAAGAAACTTTTAAGAAATAAAGAAGAAAACCAAAAATAAATGAAAGCTTATAGATTATACCTTTTTAAAGATAGTATCCTTAACTGAAGCTGAGTAAACTAACAAAAAGTGCTTTGTTGTAAAACTGCAAATATTACAATATTCAAGAACACAGGTAGAATTATGATCCTTCAGGAAGAAAATAAATTCAAACTGTAAAGATAACTCCATGTAAAAATGGTTTCTAATAGTAACTATTAGGTCATTTTCTTTCTTGTTGTGTCAAAATACCATTAACAATCAAGTGAGGGTTGGGTGTATGGTTTTTGTTGTTGTTGTCTTTTGTTTGTTTATTTGTTTGTTTTGCTTTTTCATTTGTTTTGTTTAGTTTTTTATCTACTTTGTGGCTCTGAGATCAGAATGCTATAATACAACATAGGAGGGAATATTTAGTGAAAGGAACTGAAGAATAATGAGCACATTGCAAATACAACCAGAATTAGAGCCAACCGGAAGTGAGCTATGGCTTACAGAAGATCTTCAGTGCTTGCCTAGAAATACACACTCCACAGCAAAGCTTCACCTTTAAATGCCCCACAACCTGTCCAAAGAGCAGGAGCAACTTGGGACAGTCTGTTCAAAAACATGGAGTCATAGGCAATCATTTACAACTACAATATTTGTTTTAAAACATTTGGTAAGCTTTGTACCCCAAAGTATAATAGTATACCACAAGAGCATTTTGTAGATATACTAACAGCAATAACTGTTGTGACCTGCTGGTATTATTTTAGTATCCCTTGTCATCAACCATTATAATCTTTACAAGCATACATGGTGGTAAGACTTCCTTGTCAATTTGACTGGTTTTACAGGGCTTTTCTAGAAAAGATAACATAGGAAGGAAGGTCTACCTCCATATGAATAGCAGTATCCCATAGGCTGGGGAGTCAGACTGGATTAAGGGGAGAAAAGAGAAAACCACCTGGGACCCACCACTCCCTGCTTTCCTTCCTGCTCTGCAAAACTGGGCTAGAACCAGGCACATGGTAGGACTGCCTTCTTAGTGTGATGGACTGCACTCTTAAACCTTGCACCATCATGAGGCTTTATCCCATTAGGCTCTTCTGCAATGCATTTTGACACCATGATTTAAAAAAGGAACTACATTATAGAACCTAAACTTTTCTGAGCCTCCACTATAAAAGGCCAGACAGTAAAATGGATCATATTTTCTAAGGGAAAGCAGACAAACTACGTGCAAGTCCCTGTAATTAAGCTATTTTCTCCTCTGCTGGCTAAGTGGTATTCCCAGCAAACTGTTTACACAAATGTAATTTTTTTCTTGTCCAGCTGTTGTCTATTTCCAGGACTATGATCTAAACTGTTCTATGACCTTCAAAATTATTATTCTTATTCAAAAAATAACAACATTGAGAATATAACAAATACTATCTGTGTAAATGTGATTGCTTTCTAAAATTAACTTATTCTTCGGCCCTTAAACTTAGATAGATAAGCTTCTAGATTTTGTCTATACACAAAATTGAAATTAATACATGAACATATAATATCTAAAGGTGAAAGGTCTCATGAAAATATAAATATTTGAAAATTTTAGTTTTCCTAACAATGTGAAGGGGAACTAATTTTAACGCCATTTCTGTAACTGATTTTTAAAGAAAAATAAGAATTATTAAAACAAGATTGTTATGTCAAAACAAACAGTATCATGAGCTCCAGATCAAGGAAACAAGAGATGATCTTTTCTACAGTGCATTTAAACTCTATCAAACAAAGTTAATATCAAGTCTGCTGATGTCTGCGGGCTTAGTGATCTTTGGTTGATCTGCTTGCTAATCACAATACAGAAAGGTTATGTGTTATTGTCCTTCCTGTATTTACATATTTTAAGATAAATGCACTTCAATGATATTATTTAGAATCCAAAACTCTTTCTCCCAATATGTTTGGTTAAGGAAAAATACTGTATTTGAATTGACATAATATTTAGTACATACAAATCATTATAATTATTGAAAATCAAATTACAAGGAATGTAATTCCTAGATATCTATCTCTCTTTCCTTCCTCTCTTCTTCTTCTTCTCCTTCTCCTTCTCCTTCTCCTTCTCCTTCTCCTCCTCCTCCTCCTCCTCCTCCTCCTCCTCCTCCTCCTCCTCCTCCTTCTTCTTCTTTTTTTATCCTGTTACTATCATTAGCCTTCTTGGACTGTCCCCAAAACTGTTATAATTTTGTAAATTTATATTACAAATTATTAAAGCAATATCTGGATTCTTATACATCATTACATTATGTTATATAGTACAGTAAATGTCTAAGGATTGTTGGAAAAGTGGGTTGAAATAAGTCATTCTAAAGTTTCCTAAATTGGAAAAAAAATAGTATATGAGACTAAAAATTAACAGCAGAGTTTCACAAACATTTTTGGCTAGCCATGATATAATGCATAAGAGCAAGTCTTTGGAAAAACCCAAGGTTGCCATTATCTGGGCACTGAACAGTTCTGTAAAAGTGGATAACATGTGAACAAGACTGTATTAGTGTGGTGAATGTACCCGTTTCAAGCACATGAAAAAGACAGTGCTGTACTAATCTGGTGTATGTGCCTGTTCCTTTGTGATAGTAAAAGCCCTTTTCAATGAAGATATATTTTCTGCATTTAGCTACTGTTTTTCACAGATAAAAGATTCTATAAGAAAATTATGCTGAGAATATTCTCTAATACCTTAATCATGTTAGAAGTTCATATTTACAAAATATTTCTAACTGAAGTGAAATGTGTGTGTGTGTATGTGTGTGTATGTGTGTGTGTGTGTGTGTGTGTGTGTGTGTGTGTGTGTGTGTGTGTGTGTGTGTGTATGTGTGATGGGCTGGTAAAACGTACCAGTTGGTAAGGTGTTTGCAGAACAAATGTAAGCACTTGAGTTTGTTCTCTAAGGACATAGGTAAGATAAGAGGAGGGGGGCTATGAGACGAGGGAGAGGAAGAGGAGTACAAGATGAAGGACAACACAGTAGCACAGACAGACCTGTAACCTGCACTTAGGAGGCACACATATGACAGAGAAATCCCTAAGGTTTTCTAGTCAGCCTATAAGACCAAAATGCTAATTTCACCTCACCAAGAGACCCATTCTGAAAAGTTAAGGTTGTGATAAATAGGAAAATATATTATAATCTTAATATAACACAAACAAAAATAACAAGAAATATATGCATATTGATAGTTATTAACCTTTTACTGAAAATGGATATTTTACAAACAATATTTTTTGATTGTAGTTTTTGCACTTCCAACTGCTCTCAGATTGTACCCTCTTCCCCACCCACCTAAATCCACACCCTTTTTTCTCTCTTCCATTAGAATATAAACAGGTATCTAATAACAACAATATTAATATAAATAAGAACAAACCAGACTAAGACAAAGGAAAGAAACAGAAAAACTAAACCAAGGAAGGAAGAAGCAAATGAAAACATAGACTCTGAGACATACACACACACATGTTCACACACACAGAAATCCCATAGAAATACAATTAATATTGTAAACCATAATAATCAAATATGTAATCATTAAGATGAAACAAAAATGACCAGACAAAGAACTGTGAGATCATAAAACTCCAATCACACCATAAAGTTCATTTCGTATTGGCCATCCACAGCTGATCAAGTACATCAGCCCTTAAGAGTCCAAATCTCAGAATACCCAAGGTACAATTCCCAGACCATATGAAGCTCAAGAAGAAGGGAGACCAAAGTATGGGTGCTCTGGTCCTTCTTAGAAGGGGGAACAAAATACTCACAGGAGCAAAACCAGAGACAAAGTGTGGAGCAGAGACTGAAGGAAAGGCCATTCAGAGACTGCCCCACCTGGGGATCCACCCATATACAGTCAGCACATCCAGACACTATTGTGGATACCAAGAAGTGCTTGCTGACAGGAGTCTGATACAGCTGTCTCCTGAGAGACTCTGCCAGAGCCTGACCTAAACAGAGGCAGACGCACTTGCAGCCAACCATTGGATGAACACAGGGTCCCCAATGGAGGAGTTAGAGAAAGGACTAAAGGAGCTGAAGAGGTTTGCAACCCCATAGGAAGAACAACAATATCAACTAACCAGACCCCCCAGAGCTCCCAAGGACTAAACCAACAACCAAGGAATACACATGGAGGGACCCATGACTCCTGCTGCATATGTAGCAGAGGATGGCCTTATAGGGCATCAATAGGAGAAGAGGCCCTTGGTCCCCTGAAGGCTCTATAGATGCTCCAGTATAGGGAAATGAAAGGGCAGGGAGGCAGGAGTGGGTGGGTACGTGGGGGTACACCCTCATAGAACCAGGAGAAGGGGGGATGGAATAGAGGGTTTCTGGGGGGGATCAGGAAAGGGGATAACAGTTGAAATGTACATAAAGAAAATATCCAAAAAATTAAATAAAAGTGGCTTGTATCCCAGTGAGATTTAGATGGAGAAAACTAATTTTCTTTTGTGTTCAACTATCAATCAGAGATAGTTTCTGGGATAAGAGACATAGGTTTGTGTCCACTTTCCCTCTCAGCACTGGGAACCATTCTTGGCTTAGGCCTGCTCAGGCTCTGTGCATCCTGCCAGAGGCTCTGTATGTTCAGATCTCCATGAGTCTTGTTGCTTTGAGAAGCCCTTGATCTTCTGTTTTAGTTCCTCCCTGGCTCTTTTGGTTTTTCTTCCCTCTCTCAGACTTCATTGAGCCACCACAGGAGGAATTTGATGGAGACATCCATTTGAGGACTGAGTGTTCCAAGATCTCTCACTCTTTGACATATTCCAGTTGTAGGTCTCTGTTTCCATGTGCTGCAGGAGGAAGCTTCTCATGGTTACTGAATAAGGCACTGACCAATGATCACTATAGCAGAATATCATTAGGAGTCAGTTCATTGCTGTGTTCCTTAAAGAGCAAATTAGTATTTGGTTTCCTCTAGGTCCACAGCCTACTCTCAGGTTCTTAACCATCTGTTCAGCACCAGGCATGGATGTCATCTCTTGGAGTGGGCTTTAAATCCAATCAGCTTAACTCCTCAACTTTTGTGCTATATTACACCAGTGTATCTTGGAGGCAGGTAACCATTGCGAAGTACAGAGTTTGTTAGCTGGGTAGATGTTTACTTCTCAAATAACATACACAAAAAATTGAGCACACTGGAAAAAAATCAATACAGACATCCCAGGTTTCATTTTGCTGAGTGAAATTTATGTTAAAGATGAAAAAGGACCAGAATGAGTTAATCCACTTAGTCTGCACTTAAGTAAAAATGACTTAGTTTCTTTAACTTAAAAGAGATGAGGTAACCATGAAATGAATCATACATGAACCCTAGACAGCCCCATAATCCAGATTATTCTGTGAACTAAATATGTAACTCAGACTAAACTTTAATTTATGACAACCCTCCTGTGTACCCAGATTGCCAAAGGGGACCACCACATGCTAATGCAATTTTTGTACTTTAGATATAGTACATTAATTATTCCTATATTTTTCTTTTTTGATTTTATAATATAATCACAAAATTTCTCTATTCCCATATTTTACTCCACAAACTCCCTGGTACTTCTATTCATCTGCAAAGTCAAGGTTTCTTTTTGCACTAATTATTATATTATTGCAAATATATTTAACATGCATATACACACATACATATATATGTATGTATATATATGTGTGTGTATGTATGTATGTATATATATATATATATATATATATATATATGTTGAATTGCAAGGGATGAATTAGGAGAATAGTTCTTGAAGGCTTTGTTCATGTTCATATTTGATAATCAGAATGCTATTTGAATAGAAAATATTAACAGCACTTTATATGCTCTGGGAAAGTAGAATATTTCTGCACTCCTCATCCCAAAGCAGTTAGTAAACTTAATTAAGAAATTCATAAAGACAATACTCTATTATTTTTAGAATATTTGTCTTTAAGTTTCTCATTAATGAACATATAATTTTTTGCTTTCTTTGTTTTAAAAGCTGAAAATTTCTCATATGCTTGCAGGGTTGTAAGGACATGTTTATTTCAGTGACCAAGGTTTATAGAGTGCCAGGGATAGAACTCTATAATTTGGTTTATAGAACGCCAGCAGGATGCCATGTGTTTATGGAGACTAAATATGCAATTGTTGAGCGATGTTATGATGAGGCCTGATGCCTTTTTTATTATCTGTATAGCAATAATAATTTCTTATCGCTTTAATCTCCCAACACAACAAAATCAATATAGCCAGACTTTATGGAGTATGAATGTGTGGTTCACGTTAATATTTTTTATATTTTGTACAAAGCAAGAACAATATTCACAAATTATGTTTATAGGTTTTAAAATCAGAAAAATAATGCTCAAATCTAGCAGTATGCTAAAATCAAATGGCTTCTTAAATCATATACTTGGGATTTAATTCTGTATTTACTGGCAGAGTATCTGTCTTTTGGTAAGTGAATGCAAATTATCAGCATGAAATTAGATTTTGTTCAATCAACCTAATTACTCACTAACTGGCCATGGAGTGATTCATATGAAAAATCATAGTTTCAGACCAGTAAACCCTAACATTTACTAGACATTTAAGTGAAAATTCTTATTGATGGAACTGTGGATTTTTTTCTCACGACTGTATTTCACTTCATGAATCTCAATATACTATTATAATTCTATATGAAATATTTCACTTTCTAAACTTTTAACTCATTACACAAATGTATGCACACATGCATAAGTCTTCCAAAAATATTGATCCTGAAATTATAAATAATATATGAGATTTAATAATCATGCACAATTATTTTATCTGTTATAAAAACACATAGGTATGCAAAACCAAAAAGTATCTGATATCAAATTCCCTCTTGAATCCTCAAACTTATATTATAAATCAAAATATTTTTTGTTCAGTACTGTACTCTCTCACGTTTGGTGAAGCGCAGGCACAGGCGGGTCCCTGGGCTCCGGTATTGGGTCTGTGCACCCTAGGCTTCAAGGCTTACCCCAGTGGCCCTCCTCGTCGCAGTGTAGCGTCCATGGGGCCTGATGCGGGTGGTGGGGGGGGGTTGAGACACCCGGGTAGAGCAGCCCCGGCCCTGATGGAGGGGCGTCTGCTGACTCAGTGCCCAAGCTGCGGCCAGCTGCTTGGCCATGGTGTAGGGAGGGGCACGGATAGAGACCAGCCATGAGCACTCTCGCCCCATGCCAAGGCTTGACCTTAGCACACTTCCTGCAGTGCCCGATTCCTGCCGCCTTTAAGAGAGCTCCGCTCGCTGTAGAGCCAGTCTCCTCGAGAACCCAAGTGTCACAGCTCCCTTAGACAAAAGTTCTCCGACACCAAAATAGTTTTTATCTTTATTCGTTCTGTATGGTGGGCAGCACTCCCGGGACAGGCGGGTGGAGAAGGAGGGGAGAGAGAGAGCTACTCGGGTCAAGGTGTTCTATTTATAGTTCTGAGAGGAGACAGGGGTTTGGTGGCCGACACTTTCCATTGGCCAGCTTGGGGGCCCTATTGGTGCCTCATTTGCTTTGCCCGGGACTCAGGGTTGCTTTCTACATGACACAAGTTTTACAGGCCAGGCCTCTTTCTATACAGAGGTCGTGAGAGCTATGGGAATCTACTGGGAGCGTTGGCCAGAAGCATGAATTCTGGTCCCTTGTGAAAGTTCCACTGTTTGTGGAATTTTCCACTGGGTCTCCCAGGGCTTCTAGCCTATGCTCAACCGGGCTTAGACTGCCTGACATAGATCACTGCCCCACAGCTCAGTTTTAAATCTCTTTATTATTGGTATCATTGCTGCCTTGACTTTTCATAAATACATTTTTATATATATATATATATATATATATATATATATATATATATATATATATATATATATAAAGGCTAAAACTAGTAAAAATTTTACTTTAAATATTTAAGAGTTCTAAAAAATAACATTTTTTAGATAATATTGTATACATGGAACAACCTTCTGTTTACATTTCATTGTTGCATGCATATTAAATTACACATTTCTTTGTGCTGATAGGCAGATCAGTTCACATACCCCAGGAAAAAAAAAATTAATTTTCCTATAGTGCACTCCAGAGGGTAATTTCAAACAATTATCCATGCAGAGACACAATAAATGTATGAACTAGAAAGATAGAGCAAGAAGATTGCTTACCTTGGGACTTCCTACATGAGGCTTTAAATGCTAAGGGTCTATTTCTGTAACTTCAGAAGAAAATATATGGATGATACTATTTCATCAGGAGGTACCTCTTGCTCACAGTGTATTGCTCCTAGCATTATGGACAGCAGTATTTATCCTGTAACATCCACTTAATTCAGAACACCCTTTAAGTTGGTTGAGTTTTAATAGCTATGTGGAATTAAGTATATTTTGACATTCTTATATGAATAGGCAATTTCTTAAGCACAAATCTTTTTTTCTTACACATTCAAATACATTAACATTATCCACTGTCCTAACTAGGGTTACTATTACTATGATGTAATTCCATAATGAAAGGCAAATTGGTGAGGAAAGGGTTCATTTTGCTTGCATACTTCCACAATGTAATCCATTCTTGAAAGACATCAGGACAAGAACTGAGTCCGGCGGAACTTGGAATCTGGAGCTGACAGGGAGGCCTTGGAAGGGGGCTGGTTACTGGCTAGTTCATAGAGAAATCAAGACTATCAGCCCAGAGATGTCACCACCCACCATGGGCTGAGTCCTTCTTCATCAATCATTAATTAAGAAAATGTCCCACAGGGTTGCCTACAGCTAACTATGATGAGTGCATTTACTCAATTGAGGTTCCTTCCTTTTAGATAAGTCTAGTTTGTATCAAGTTGACAGAAAACTAGCCACCAAACACATTCATCTTTTTAAATTCAACTTTTAATCTCCCATTGTATATTGTCTGTTTGTTAATGTGGCTGAAATTTTATTTTTCATATATCATATATATGTAAGATTATCATTGCATAAATCATTGTATAATCAACCATAAAAAACAATGTATCACGTTTAAGGAAAGAAGCTGCTATGTAAGAAGCCAATGTTGACTTGAGTGAGGCAGCCATAGTTTCTGCTCAGGAAGCTTCTACACATTAAGGCATTTTTGTTTCTGCACATGAGGGAAAGACTATGGTCTGGATGGTTGCAATTCTGCATATGCACTGCCCGGTTATGTACTGTAAAATGATGTGCAAAGTAGGTGGTTCAAGGGAACACAGTTGACCACCCTCAGGGGGTCCAGATATTTGGCACTTGCAACATATACGTGTGAGTATGAAGCTCCTGCTTCTAGTAGGGGAATGGCCATCTTGCTTGCAATACCTCCGCTACCCTCAATAGCACCACACCAGGTATTCATTAATTTTCTCATATCTAACCAGAAAATAATTTAAAAGTAGAAGTTAAAACTAATGTAACAACATTACATAGATTTAAAAATATATTAATATACCAGGCCAATTTTTTGTTCACTCTAAGTGCTACATTCTCCTTTCTGAAGCATTATCTTATTTGCAAGGTAACACTAAGGTTTTGGTGCAGCACCTCTGAACTGAAAGACAATTTGTCACCACATCTCTCATTTACTGAGTGTCCTTGAACATGTGTGCAAGCACCTAGCACTTAGATTCAAAGCTCTCTTTTAAAAACTGAGCATAAAATGAAGGGGTCAGAATGCTTTCAAGAATTAATTTTTCAACTTCAGCCCAAATGGAAGTTATACTAGCCACTAAATGCTTGTACCAATTTTGTTGGGTCCCTGGGGAAACAAAACTATAAACTAATCGTCACAGAATCTTATCTCAATTATGGAAGTTTCATTTGCTTCCTCCAGTTTGCCTTCAAAAAGTAAACTTATAATGTAGTTGTACAAAGGCAAATGAAAAAGTATAATTTACAAGGCCGCTACCTATTTTGTCACATTTCTCTTTCTTAATAATATCAGAATACGCAGCATAGTTGTGTTTGTGTGTGTGGCCACTGATGCTTGTGTAAGTCAGCCTGTATGCACATGTGTGCATGTTCTATATTCGTACCTGTAAAGGAAACAACTTCACTGGCCAGTCTACATTTTAAACCTTTTCAGTCAGAGTCTTTCACTGGCCTCTAACTTTACAAATATACTTATTTGGATGTGTGGCCAGCAAGCTTCATGGATCTGCATGAATCACTAAAATAGGTTTTGATTTTTAAATTCATTTTTACTTTCCTTTGAAATTAGCAGATAAGATGTTCTATGTTCTTATTTTGAGCATTCTCCTCCCCTCCCCATTTCACCTCCTCATTTCCCTCCCCGGCATGTCCTCCCAGCCCCTATAACATTAAACCCTTCTTTTTCTGCTTTCATTTCTCTTGTCTTTTTGCTGTTCTTCTAAGTTTTTGCACATTGTTTTATTCAGTCTCCTTTTGAGTTGTTTTTAAACACTTCACACATACTTACAGCAGTCTATATAATATGTGAATGCAATACTAGGTAATATATTCCACTTATAAGAAAGAACTTTTTTATTAGTTTCTCTGAGTTTGGATCACTTTGTTTCTAATATGCTACACATCCCATCATTTTTCTAAAAATTTCATTTTTCATTACAGTGGCATGAAATCCAATTATATATAGTTTCACGTTTTCATTATCCATATCATTAAAGAAAAGATTAAACCTACAGAATGGGAAAACATTCCCAGCTGTGCTGCAGAAAGAAGGCTAACTCAGAATTAGGATAATATTAAACATGACTTACACATATATCAAAAAAAATTCTGCCAACCAATAAATGACTAACAATCACACCTCTTAAAACACACATACACACACACACACACACACACACACACACACGGCCGATAAGTACTTTGAAGTGCTCAAAATCCCAGTCATGCAAATGCAGATTAAAACATCTTTGATACCACTTCAACCCAGTCAGAATGACTGTAGTTAAGAATCTAACAATTGTGAGGTCCTGCCAGAGCCTAACAAATACAGAGGTGGATGTTCACAGCCAACCATTAGACTGAGCGCGGAGCATTAGTTGTTAGATTCTTTTTTTTTTTTTTTTTTTTTTTCTTCCACCAAATGGAGGAGTTAGAGAAAGGACTGAAGGAGCTGAAGGGGTTTGCAGCCCCATAGGAAGAACAACAATATCAACCAATCAGATCCCCCAGAGCTCCCAGGGACTAAACCACCAACCAAGGAGTACCTATGGTTCCAGCTGCATATGTAGCAGAGGATGGCCTTGCCAGGCATCAATGGAAGGAGAGGTTCTTGGTCCTATGAAGGTTCAATAGATGCCCCAGTGTAGGGGAATCAAGGGCAGGGAGGCGGGAGTGGCTGGGTGGGGGAGGAACACCCTCATAGAAGTGGGGGAAGGGGGGATGGGATAGGGGTTTTCCCGGAGGGGGGAAAACCTGGACAGGAGATAACAATTTAAATGTAAATAAAGAAAATATCTAATAAAAAATCAAGAATCTAACACTAATGCTCTTGAGAATGTGGGATAACCTTTATCCACTGCTGACGGGAATGCACGCTAGTACACCCATCATAGAAACCAGTTCGGAGGCATCAAAAACTTAACAAAGACCACATGACCTAACTACGCCACTGTTGATCATAAACCTATGCACTTCAGATGTTCTATCACAAACATACTTGCACATCCATGTTTTCTGCTGCTTTGTTTATGATAGCGAGGAAATAGAATACGTGAATTCTTGGTCAAATTCTGGTATTTATAAACATTTCTAAGGAAGGTACCTTACCAACTGAGTCTTTACTCATGCCAGAAGACCTGCTCTGAAAAATAAGTATGTTGTCACTTTGTACGTTGTGGGGCAGTGATCTGTGACAGGCAATCTGGCACCCAGTTGAGCACAGCCGTAAAATCTGGGCGACCCTGTGGAATAATCCACAAGGGACTGAAAAACTTTATGCCAATGCTCCCAGGAAGCCTTTGGTTCCAGTCACGTACCACCCGTTCTCAGGTAGAGGCGTGGCCACACAGCTCCAAGCCATCCCCATGTTAATGAGACATCTAGAGGCTTAGCCACGCCACTTCCCAGCTATGATATCTGCCTTGCCTCTCCCAGAAAGGTGGGTGTACAGTTCCATCCATGCCATTCCACAAGATGAAAATAAACGTCTTAGAATCTCTTCATTTGGACCCACCTTAAGGAGCCGCCTCTAATCTCCTGCCAAGGGCTTCCCAGCACTCTCAGAAGGTACCAATTCACCCAAACCTAAGCAGTTAGCCAGGCGCCCCAAGACACTGAAACTAAGTCTCGGGGGAACCCCAGCTGCGCTCTGGCTAGCCTGTCTGCAGCACCCTGCCAGGACTGCGGTGTCTCAGGCTAGAGAACCCACAGAGACGGCTGCCATGTGTTCCCCGAGAATGGCCCCCTCCCCCACCCACAGGCAGGGCCTGCAAAGGCTTCTCACAGCCTCCACCTGCCCCTCGGACTGTGTGGGAAGACTTCCGACTTGTCTTCTGTGCTACCTAGAGCCGCAGCACCCAGTGACAGACACATGGGCCTTCACCCCACCTTGCCAGGCTTGTTCCCACAATATGTTATCAAGTTTGCAACTCTACTATTTCCTATAGATTTATGTAAAATTAATTACACTTTTAGCATGTCACTTTTCTCTCAATTTACAATGACATATAAATATTTTTTCTATGTTTTTAAAAACTTATCAAAAAATAACCTATTGTCCAATCTCATACTTTTTATATTGAAACACTGCAAATCCCTTGATGGTAGTGGCCCACCAGAATATAAATACCACCTAATGTAATTATGGACATATTGAGCATATGGGCTTCATCCATCCTCTTTCTTCTCTAACAAATCCTTCTTCAGTAAAGATTATTATTTACCTTTTTCTCTCTAAATAATATTATTCTTCTTCAATTACAATAGAACTATTGAAAGAAGTAGAAACTTTCTAGAATGCAAATTCTGACTTGGTCTCAATGTTACATGCTACGTGACATCTATATTAATATTCAAGATATGATCTTTTCTGGTTTATTCAGTCAATTTGACAACAAGATGTCTCCCTTGTGAACATTCTTCTTTTTTGGTCACCAAATCTTCTATTCATGATACAGACCTTCTGTGGCTATATCAGGAAGACATTGTTTAAGACACTCTGAAACAATATGTGTGTGTTAGGTTTTCTTGAAGACCCTTTTCTTGACTCCTATGTTCTCTTTTAGATACTAAAAAGAACATAAGTGCTAAAGAAACACTGCATTCTTTCTTGGGTTACAACACGAATGGAAAAAATAATCTAATAATAACTGTCATACATTTTTTTCATTTAATACTAAGAAACATTATTATTCTCAGTGGATGACTCTAAAACTATATTTGAATAATTCTACCATGAATATTTTATATGAAGACAATAGTTCTCTGATTTTAATGCGTTACTGTATTTGCTGCTATTTTCCTTTATTGATATTTTCTATATTGGCAATAATACATAGTGTGTGTGTCAAATAAGAAATACTTAATATCTCACATACTGGTCATTCACCCTTAAGTTCTCGGTTTATTCTCTCCTGAGATTGATGAATTGGCTAATTAGCTACAAAGCATGGTTTCAAATTCAGTTCTCCTAAATGCTCATAGTGTCTGAGCAGGAAAAAGTGCTTATCTACAGCACGTTTCCCTAAAAACAAAGTGCTCTGCACACATTTTCTCATTAAAAATGGAAGAATAAAAATCCTCAACAAGAGCTCCTGGTGGCAGTGTGAATTTCCTGCTTCCACAACGGCCTTGATCTTGCCAGCATGGATCAGCAAGCTCTGGACTTCAATTTAAATTGTAATTGAAGAAATGAAGATCTGCTCCTTCTTTTTAAAACCGAGCATTGACCTTATGGGACACATTCCCTTGTAAAAGAAATTCACCCAATTTTACTGCTCTTTCACTTCAAGTAAAGAACAAAAATAAAACAAAACAACAACAAATAACATTTTTTCCTTTTGCCTGGCAACAATTCTGCAAAAACATCACTTGACTTTAACAGAAACACTCTAGACTGATGAGAATAGAGCACACACGAGTAGTTGAATCTTATCTGTGTTGCTATGTGTCTGTGAGCTAAATCAATACTTATATGTATCGTGAAGTTTGTATTTATTTTGGAGGAACATGAAACCCCCCATGAGCCAGAAATACTGAGTTGTACCTTGCCTTCAGCATTCTTTATGGTTAGAGACACAAATGATATTATTGAAGCTTACTATTTAGCTTGGGTATGAAGACAGACTCAAATCAAAATGTGTGTTTTTGTGTGTGTGTGTGTGTGTGTGTGTGTGTGTGTGTGTGTGTGTGTGTCTTGTGAGAAAAGTTTTATAAAAAAAGTTTTATAAAAAAAGTTAAAATTGTTTTCTTTGAATGCTAAAATAAATATAATTGAAATTTTACATTACAAATGAAAATTGTTGGACAAATATGTCTCCCTAGATTATTGATTAAGTGTATAGTAATTGAACAAAGTAATAAAGGAAAGCCAATTAAGAAAATAGAAAGTAATACTGCCATTTCTAACAATCCTGATAATGTCAACTTATTTTTTCTATTTTAGTAAAAGTAATAGAAACTTCAATTGGAAAAAGCTACTGCATTGTTTCCATGTATTCTAACAATGTTGAGATCTAAGAATGTGCTCTTATTTTATTCAACATATTATTTAAAATACAGTTGAAGAGATGTCACAGATGACACCACAGTAATATAATATTCTCACAGAAAGTGTTATCATAGAATAAGGAGAACTTATCACGCACAGTAGTATAGCAGTTCGAGTGATGTGTACATCTAGTTTAAAAGGAAAAATAATGAATTCAGTTTAAATTTTTGGAGAAATATTGAGAGATTTGGACAGAATTAGTGATACCTTCAGGCATGCTAAGAGGAGATATTAAAAATAATCATTGAAAGCAGAGATTATAGAGGGGGGAGATGGTTTCCCAGTTAAGAGCACTGGTAATACTTACTGATTAACTTAACTCTATTGTCTTTTTCCTGTAAGGTCTCATCAGGGAGTTAAGTGATAGATTGCCTTCTCCTGTCCCAATTTCTTTGTGTGACCGGAATATTCAATGTGTTTCTGTAAGAGTATTTACAGATTACTGACTTTCACAACATAGTAAAAGAATCAAAATTTAAATGGGGTGAGCTTGTCACAGTACCTCTGGCTACTCCTGATAAACTAGTAGTGAGCATTAAGTTGTTTGTCAGTTAGCAAATATTTTCATCTTAAAGCTGCTCTCGTAAATTCCAAGTTGTTGACTGAAAGATATCTCCTTTTTAAAATTGTATATCCATAATACTATACATTACACAATGTAATTTCTGGACAATGTATTTATTTTCTTTAAGAATAGCATGAGGTAGACACACAGTAGATGATGTTCTTTCTACCAACATTAGCTGAGAAAACCTAATTCCTAGGAGCCCATAAGCTCAGAATAAACTGACTTCTTAAACATGTATTAGAATAGAGTTCCTTGATATTTTCACTTTCTTTATTAACAGTTCCACATTCTTTCCATGTTATTGTCATTGTTGTGGTTGTTATATGTATAGAGAGTACTGAGATTCATCTCCTCCTAAGTGGAATAAACCATGATAAAAACAATCAAACGAAACAAACTTGCCAATTGATCTTTAATAACTCATCAATTTTAAGACTTTTCTTTGATCTAAATCTACACAGCACCTAGTGGCTTCCAAAAACCTTTCCCTTTACATTTCTGCTTCCAGTGAGAATTAAATTAACTTCAGGCAATAAGTATGTGTAGCCAAAAACAAAACAAAACAAAACAAAACAAAACAAAACAAAACCCAACAGCATCAAACCAATCACTCCTCTTAATCAGTTTGCTCTTTTTACCAACTGGCTAAGAGAGGAATTATCTTAGAAGTACTACATCTACTTCATAACTGAATTCTTCAATGACTCAGAAAAAAAAATTATATACACATATGCATATATATACATATATGCACATATGTATGAATATAATATGTATAATATATGTATATAATGATATATATATTCTGTTCTTGCATAATGTGTAAATGCAAAAATTGGGGTGAAATCGTTTTTCAAGACATTACATTAAAAGGTAGTGCACTAAATACCTCTCTCAGTTACAAACTTTTACTATGTGGTTATAAGTTGTGTATCATGATGTATATCAAAGAAGATCACTTGGAGCCTTAACAAATTGCTAGTCATATACTTCATTTTGATACTAGTGAATGCTACTGGAATTTAAAACAATAAAAGAAATGCCATCTTCTTGTGTATTTTCTAGTAAATATTCTGTATCCCCCACCTCAAGTAAAATTAGCAAGCACTTGGGTTGTAGACTTCCACTCTAGATTTATTTTGCAAATAAACACATTTTTTTTCTGTTTTCTTAGACCGTGTGTGTGTGTGTGTGTGTGCATGTGTGTGTGTGTGTGTGTGTGTGTGTGTGTGTGTGTGTGTACCTTGTATGTTCTATTGTTTTTAGTTCAGTCCTGCTTTTTAGTAGGATTTAAGAAAAATAAGCAGGATTAACACAGTATTCTGCACTTTCAAGTTTGAATATAAAAACACAGTCAGAAGCGATTTAGGAAAGGCTAAAAGCATGCAAGTGAGTTTTGTGGAGATGGCCCACTGTTTTGTATGTCCTGTGATGTGTGATCTCTAAGAATGCAAGATCATTGGGCTACTTCCCAGGATTGCTTCTTGCTGCTGTGTGCCTTACCTTTCACTATTACATAGTCTAATGATTCCTGTACATCAATTACACAAAGAAGAGAAATAAGCTTGGGGCAAATTTGTGGTCAAGAAAAAGAAAATTTTCAGTCTACATCAGGCCCAAGGATGAAGCCACAGATGTGCATATAATAAAACAAGGCCGCGTGAAAATGTTACTTTGAACTTATAATGAGCTTACAGAATGAAATAATGCTTTGAACTTACTATCTATAGCCTTCTGTAACTCTCCTTTGGTGAAACACTTTAGCTATGAGACAATTTTCTAAAAAACTTTTGTGTAAGAAGGTATAAAAAGGACGGAGGAAAAAAACGTGGGTTGTAGGGGATTCTGCCACATCCATCCAAATGTATGTGTGTGGCTTGGGGCCTCTGCCCCATCCACTATATATAAGTGTGTGTGTGTGTGTGTGTGTGTGTGTGTGATATACATGTCTATATGTATTATATGAATATATGTATAGGAATATGTATATGTATGTAAGTATATATGAACACTTATGGAGTTGAGGAGAGACGTCATGCCCGACCAGTTTGTGTGTGTATTCGTGTGTGTGTATGTGTGTGTGTGTGTGTGTGTCTATTAGTATGTGCATGTCTGTGCATCTTGTCTGTGTAAATCATTTTCTTTCTTTTCTCTTTTTTTCCTCTCTGGTGTACAAGGAGTTAACGAGTTCTATGCCTCTTGCCTGGACAGTGAGAGCTCCCTGAGCCAGAGAGAAGAGTGGTAGCAATTAAGCCTTTTTTTCTTCTTAACTCCCTGCTGCTGCTAGCAAGAGTTTATAACCAGAAACCAGAGGCATTTAGCTACAGAATAACAAGAAATCAGCACTTATTAGCACAAAATAGTAAGAGAAAAGAAACCAGACCTTATCAGCAAAAAATAATAATTACAAGGTCAGAGATCATTAATCTTTGACCTCATTTAATGCTGTGTCATACCTTGTACTATTCATTCTATAGCCTGGGTAGTTCCCAGGCAAAACACCACATGTAAGTAAATATAGGAGGTGTTATGACTCTAAAGCATAGAAGTCACTGTCATTATTCTCGTAACCTAGATATGAGTTTACTAACAATTAACATTACTACTATTATCACTATTACTATTATTATTATAGACTGAAAAATAATTATAATGTGTAGATGTGTAATAATTTATCCAGTAATCGAGCGTAACTAATTTTTAGCACAACTATAGTTATTTTAAATTAAACTATTTTATTCAATATAACAGTGTTGGTTCATTATATATGTATAACTTTATGTTGTGTTGGTCCCTTGTCAGATAGTAAGTTATCTTAATACATTATGCTACTTTATGTTAATATATTTATTGAATAACAACAACAGACATTTATACTTTCAACATTCCAGAAACAAGAAAAGCAAAATCAAGGCCGTCAAAAGGTCAATTTCTGCAGATGGTGACTTTCTTTTCTTCCAAAATGACCGATAGTGTCTTGTCCTTTAGCTGGAACAAACATGAATCATACTGGATGAAACGTGTAAAGCACAAAGGATGGAGGCTGGTTCCCTTAGTCATTTACACTGTATCAATCTATTCATGAAATCAGAGCTCATGTTACTTAGTCAGTTCCATTGATGGTTATATTTGTCAACACTATCACAATGGCATCTATGTGTCAACACATGCATGCATTTTGGGATACATTCAGACAATAGTGAAAAACAAGACTCAAAATTTTCATTTATGGTTTTATGTTATTCTAGAATTCTCCCCTCAAATGTATTAGAAGACAACAAATTAATTTCAAAACTGAAATATAATTTAGTATATTTAAAGTTCAAGGTGTAAGCAGGGTATTTGTTGACATACTTAAATATAGTTCCTTTTTTTCTACAGAAAGACTACACAACCCGGACATCCCTTTGAAGGTTCCCATGTGAATTTGCATGGTAATGAAAATATTTATGCTCAGCAATCACTACAGACAACACCAGCACAGAGTGAAGTAAAAGAGCTAATTCAAAATTAAAGTCATGAAATCCATATAGCTAATTTGATCGTGTTATTTCCCATCTGGATAAGGGTTAATAATTGTAAAAACTCATTACGTGCACAATAGCTTATAAAAATTACATATATAAATTTTCATGTTGGTTAAGAGAGGGATAGGAAATGAATTCAAGAAAGTTGTTGAATTAGATTACAATGAAACTAAAAGTGTAAAGTCATGCATGATTTAATGGACAAACATTTTATATAGATATACTTAGAGATGAAGATAAACAGGATAGAATATCTTAGTGCATTTTATTCCTTTAAGGCCCCATGAGGTAGGAGGGTCAAGAATTGAAAACACGTAGTAAGAAGTCAAGATAATAAAATATTATGTGAAGCAAATAGGGAACAAGAATCCACAAAGCTCCATATCATTAAAAGTATGAGAAATTAATCTCTTGCGGAGGTAATCTTAAAATAGACCATGATGAGAGGCTATAAATTACTTATAACTGGATAATAACTTTGGAGACAAACAAACATCATGATTTGAAGATAAGCAGATATCTGTTATGAAGAATGGCAACACTGCTATCAATGAACAATCCTATTTGTTATGAAATAATTTTCTTTGAAATTCATGATTTTGTAATTCTAGCTGAACTTAATTTATCTATTTAGTGTATCTTCTCAATATAATGAGCAGATTATTTTTTAATAAATTACAAAAATAAAACTTGAACTTACCACTAATATGCCAGTAAATAGGCCATAAGTAATGACACAATTAAATATATTAACTATATTTTCATATTAATATTTATATAATTATATTAACAATTATTATATTGAAATAATCTATGATTGATAAAGAAGGGAAGAAATATGAAGAGAAAGACTCTAAGAGCCATCAAATCTGCTGTGCGGAGGTCTACATGTCTCCTATAAACGAGAGGAAGCTGTACAATTGATATATCAAAAATGTGGCTGCCTAAACAATACCTGAAGAATCAACTTGGTTTTGTATAAACACAATTTATAAAGATTTGCCTAAGATTGCCCAAACTACAAATATCTGACGATAGCTGAACCTTCTAAGCATCTGAGTCATGCCCCGCCCCTGAAGGAAGCAATATGGTTGTTTATGGCCATAAAAGCAGACAAGTCATTAAGCAGCAACGCTAGAAGGAATCCCTACTATGCTATTCATTAAGATACCATTCATCTAAGTACCTCATTGTATCACCTGATTATTCATTTCAAAAAGCATACAATTGTAATACTATTAAAAATTTGCCCATAGAACAATGAGAGTTTATAGTATATATCTTATAAATCTCAGTACTTACGTACAAGGAAACCAATGTATACAAATTCACATTAACCCACACATATATATTTCATATATATATATACTTATACATGTACATATACACACACATATATATACACACATACATATATATATATACATATATATACAAAATATATTTACTTATATACATTTTAAATAGAGAAGTGATATTTCATAACCAATCTAACTCTTCCATGACAACTGAATTGCTCATTTCATGCTTCTAACCCAGGACCGCACTATCCAAATGCCATTCTGTTATCACTCATGACAAGTATCTTATACAGTTGAGGAGTTGAAATTGAATGCACATATTCTTTGGAGACTGAAGATGTAGTGTAATAAGAGTCTTTGTTTCTATTTTTAAACATTTCTTCCCTTTATAAGAATATATTCATACTATCATTCTAGATAAATTTATTTCATAGATGTAATATGTCAATAAAAGTCAGGACTCTATGGCAGATCAGTACATTGAGTTAGCTCAGTTTGACAGTTATTGATAGAAAATGAGTTAAGTATCCATGTTTGTTTCTGAATTACTACCTCTGGGAAGCATTATTCATTGAGATACTTGAGTGTCACACAACACCGTGTACCTCTCAGTTATGGAAAATGAGAGGAAACTCAGTGGCTCTTACAAGTGATAGATGATATTTAAACATTAGTTTAAAAAGAAAATGGAAGTACTTGGATATGGATCTCACATCTGATAAAACTTGGGCACTTAAAAAAGCAGCTTTTCATGTGTATTGGATGTTCTTTTAATTAAAATGTTACAGTAAAGCCAATGTAATATGCATACAATTTAAACATCAAAATTTCCTTTAATGGTGTTGCATGACTTTGCATTAGGAAAAGAACATGCATGAATGACAGCTAGTTAGCAGATCACTGCTCTTCGACGTGATGTGTAAGTACTTTGTTGTAAGCAAACCAAGACTGATTGTAGAAATTTAATATCATTTTCTCTCCAAAAGATCTGCAGGGACAAAAATGGAGAAGAGACTGGAGGAAAGGGAGTCAAGTGACCAGCCTAAATTGGGATCCAGCTCCAGGGGAGGCTCCAAGACCTGACACTATTACTGACACTATGGTGTGCTTACAGACAGGAGCCTATCATGGCTGCCCTCCAAGGTGTCCAAAAAATAGCTGAAAGAGTAAGATCCAGATACTTACACCCAATAAATGAACAGAAGCTAGAGACACCTGTGGTTGAATTAGGGAAAACCTGGAAGAAGCTGAGGAAGAGGGCGACTCCATTGGAAGACCAGCAGTCTCAACTAACCTGGACCCTCAAGATCTCTCAGAAACTGAGCCACCAACCAGGCAGAATACACCAACTGATATGAGGTCCCTGACACATATACAGCAGAGGATTGCTGGGGCCTCAGTGAGAGAAGAAGCACCTAACCCTTGAGAGACATGAGGTCCCAGGGAGTGAGGAGGTGTTGTGGGGTGGGAGTGGGGTGGTAGGGACATCCTCTTGGAGACAGAGAAGGAAGTATGGGATGAAGAACAGTCAGAGGGTGGAACAGGAGGGGGAAAAGAACTGAACTGTAAAAAAAGATTAAAGAATAATAGTAGGTAGATAGGTAGGTAGGTAGATAGATAGATAGGTAGATAGATAGATAATACTCTGAAGAGTTACTTTTGGAAAGGATGGTTGAATGAAGCTTAGCATTCATAGATTCACTGTATCTCACCTGAATAAAACTTGTATGCCATCTCTTTGCAGTGAGCAATCTTAAAGCATACTCATACATTTTCAAAGTACTGAGACTAAGTAAGTGGCTATTTGGGTTTTCAGCATTAAAGAAGATATCTATATTATGCCCTCCAAGGCCATGGGAAACATAAAAGAAAGGGTAGAGAGTGATAATAGCTGTAAGATGTGGGAGAAACCTGTAAAATCCTGCCTTCTGGATATAATATCACTACCGTAATCACACAGCATCTAACTTCACCTGCACAAGACCAGTGCAACACACACACACACACACACACACAAACCCACACATCTCAGTCATGGTTCTACTGTATTGAGAAGCCATAAACAAGACAACTATTACAGAAGAAAGCATTACAGTTTCAGAGGTGTGATCCATTATCATCCGGGCAGTGCCCCTCTCTGGTGACTAAGCATTCAAATATGTGAGCCTATGGGGATCATTCCTATTCAAATTCAAATTAAAACTCACACACAATCAAACAAAAATTAAATGCATATAAGAAATCTTTAATTATTCCTTTGTCATCGTGGCTGACTCTCAAAACTATGCATAGGAGCAAAACAGAATAAATTCTAACCTTTACCAAGGAAACTCCAAAGTGTGAAATTTATAATTTTTTGATGAGACTAATTAGGTTCTCTCTACATATTTTGATGTTAACTTTGATTGCATGCTTTCCTGGGGATCAACCACCCTTTCAAGTACCCTCAAGTGGCTTTCGTTTATTACTCAGTGCAGTTTGGAGGGACATTTGTGCTGTAGAAAAAGCTAATAATCTGAGGGACATCAGCACTTAGCTGCTTTACAGCAGAAACTGATAATATTACATTTCAAATGCCGGTGACCCCCGTGTACGTTGTTCAAAAGCTGCTGAAAATAGATTTATATTTGGTAACAGAATCTTTTGTTTCCACTAAATTTGGTCATGAAATGTTTTACTCACTTCCTTTAGGTCAGATTGTGCACTTAATTTTCTAAAATTTAGACATACACAACATTTGTATAGAGAAACAAATACTCTGATGTACATTTACAAATGAATGCAAAGAACAATTGCTTCTTTAAAAGGATAAATTGCATAAAAATGACTTTCTGTCTGTTAATTAGTGATTTATTCTCCTTTTCATTGGAAAATATATTGAGGATATATAAGTTTCTCTCCAGTTAATTATTAGTATGGTCATGGCTTATCCACAGAATTCATTAATTCAATTATAGAAAATTAGAACCAATATTGCTATTAACATATTCTGTACAATCAGAAAATAAATGAAATGTAAAAACTGCTAAATTGTAGCTACTTGATTTTACATGTTGGATGTAGCTTTTTGGTAAAGGTCTTTCTTATCATCCATGAGGTCTTCAGTTCAGTCCTGAGTACCAAAATATTCCTGGCAGGAGCAGCCTTGGGCTCTCAGGGACTGCCTGTTGGAACTGGAAGCTTAGATGAGAAGAGTGGGGGCAAGAATGTTTGCAGGGGTGTGGGGGGGGGAGATCTATGTGGGGCACTGGAGGTGAGGTAAAAGAAACCAAGGCAGGTTGTATGCTGAAGAGCTGGGGGTAACCCTGGGGGAGTGGATTTGGAGGACAGGAGAAAGAGGTGAAGAGCTTCAGTTAGCCTGATTTTAGCATGATTAATTAATTTAATGATTACTATTCCTTCAAATTAATTATAAGAAATATTTAAAGTATTAAGTAGTATATTTATCAGATTATATTGTCATCATAATGCTTAATATTAAGCAATGAATTATATATAGTATATATAGTAATATTCTATGTATACTGAACTTATTTTAATCTTATTTTAAGGTAATAAAATTATATACAAAAGTACTGGTAAAACCCAGATGTCAGCTGTATATCTTTATGTCTTCAGAGTGAAAACATATTTCTGTTTGCTAGGCAACTCATTCAAGCCAAGCATTTTACAAGTTGTCAATCGCATCTCAGAGTTCCTTCTCCTCTTTCTGGGTGAGATGATTTTCTTCAACTCTGGAAAACTTTTCCTGACTTGTCCATTATACTCTGGAGAATTATTTATATTTACATTTAAGATATGTTTTGCATCAACTTCTACTTTTAGGGGAAAAAATCATAAAACTAACTAATAGGATTTTAAATATCTATTGTCACTTTCAATTAATGTTATTAAGTTTTCCTTCCTAATATCTAATCTGCACAAAATACTTAAGATAGTTTCAATTTCGTAAAATTTATTTTGTTTCAATTACACACGCTGTTGTCTAGCAACAGGAAAGCTTCCTGACAAAACTATTATTGCTGAACATATGAAATGCATTGGATAACACATAAAGTACACATGCACAGTTCACACAGGACTGTGTTGCATCTTTTTTTCATGGCTAAACCTCACCAAAGCCTGGCTGCCTACGAACCTTCACTCGCTCTCACAGTCTTACCATGTGGGAATCACACTGCTGGTCACTCCAGATATAAAAATACCAAGCTTGACATATGATGTTGCTGTTGGGTTTTTTGTGGTTGTTGCTTTTTGTTTTTGTTTTGTTTTGTTTGTTTGTTTGTTTTTTTGTGGGGTTTTTGTTTGTTTTGTTTTTTATTTTTGTTTATTTTTTGGTGTCTGTGTGCGTATACTTGCATGCTCGTGTGTGTGTGTGAAGTTGGCGAGCTTCTATATGATACAGGGTGCATACTAACACTTTATATAGTAGTTCAGATGGCTCAATTGGTCATATGTGTCTTTCGTACTATTTTTTTTTCAAATCTTATGTATGTGACTTTTTTTTATGCATAGAATCTAAGTAAGCATTCTTATCTGAAGAAATAGAGATTAGCTAGTATGTGTTGAAAAAAGATTGTGGCATGGAACAATGAAAGAAGACAGATACAAGTCCCAGAGCTGACAACCAGCTTCCCAGAGTCAGATTCTTCCCAGATTCATATCAATAATATCTTATTTATTGAGGTTTTTAGCTATACGAATCTTATGTGTTCTGGTAATGGAATTAATGAAAAAGAAAAAGTCATGTTTACATCTTAGCAAAAAATAATAACCCATGTCCAAAATTTTTGATTGGTAAAATAATTGCATCCTGTAAGCAGAACTATTTTTTTTTTCAAGACAGGATTTCTGTGTGTAGCCCTGGCTGTCCTGGAACTAACTCAGAAATCTGCCTGTCTCTGCCTCCCAAGCAGAACTTTTACTAAATTAAAATAATGAATATCATTTAAGAAAATTCTTGAATAGCAGTCATGGTAAAACAGTTACGTACAGGGAAGAACTTTGTACTCTGTTGGTTGAGCACAGAAGCAATGGCCACTACTTTCAAACATTAATAATTTCTTAAATTGCACATTAAAATTTCATCACATTAATTTATTATTTAAAACTCCAGTAAATTTAATACTACTTCTAAATCAACTACTGCAGAGACGTAATGGATGTCTTAGTAGGACAGCATGTTAGTCATTATAGACTGAAACTTATTAGAATGGAGGCTTGAGAATCAGCCAATGTGTGAGACTATTCTAGTAATGATTTTCTTTTTCTTTTTTCCCAGCACCTGTCCACAGGAGGATCTTACAGGTTTATAGGGAAAGGAAAAGCAACTTCTTCAGAGAACACTCTCTGAGGAACTTTTTTTTTTTTTTTTTTTTTTTGATACTTTATTTACATTTCCAATGTTTCCCCTTTTCTAGGTCTTCTCTTTGGAAACCCCCTATCCCCTCCCCCTCCCTGCCTCTATGAGGGAATTCCACCTCCCACCCACCCGCCAGCCCATTCCCATATTCCCACCTTGACATTCCC
>CM052708.1:10384491-10445478 GCA_028551405.1 Uromys caudimaculatus
CTACCTGAGGACCCAGCTATACCTCTCCTGGGCATATACCCAGAAGATGCTCCAACATGTAATAAAGACACATGCTCCACTATGTTCATAGCAGCCATATTTATAATAGCCAGAAGCTGGAAACAACCCAGATGTCCCTCATCAGAGGAATGGATACAGAAAATGTGGTACATCTACACAATGGAGTACTACTCAGCTACTGAAAACAATGACTTAATGATTTTCTTTATTCAGAAGAATGAAAGAAAAAAGTATTCAAAACACTGAAAGGAAATACATGAACTACAAACTTCATTTACTACTAGTCCTTTTAATATGTATACTATATATTAGAATTTCTTAGCCAGGCAGTGGTGGCATACGCCTTTAATCCCAGCACTTGGGAGGCAGAGGCAGGTGGATTTCTGAGTTCAAGGCCAGCCTGGTCTACAAAGTGAGTTCCAGGACAGCCAGGGCTACACAGAGAAACCTTGTCTGAGAAAAAAAAAAGAAAAAAAAAAAAAAAAAAGAATTTCTTTGCCTGTATATGTAGTGTCTTTCATGAGTGAAATTTTGAATATATTCACATAAAAATCAATTCAAATCATTGTTTGCATTTAATTAATATTGCTGCCTTTAGAGTCAGTGCACTTGTGTGTGTAAAGAGCCATATTGGGGTAGGTTTCCTGTGTGCAGTACGGAGTACAGGCATGAGTCATGTGCCAGCTTGTACATGGATGCGAGGATCTGAACTCAGGCTCTCATGATTGTGTGCCAGTTTGTACATGGATGCGAGGATCTGAACTCAGGTTCTTATGATTGCACAGGTGTTCTTAACCAGCGAGCCATCTCTCTAGCTCCTATTTTACTCTCAAATCTATTATCTAATATATTTTGATTTATAGCTATATTATTTTCTCAAATGAATATATGATGTTTCTTAATGACTTGACCACGTTTCTTTGTAACAGAGAGATATCTTTCCTTGTGATACCCAACTGCACAGACTTTTGATGTAAATATTTCGATGCATTAAGATTTTTGTTTGTTTAAATTTATTAACAAAATGTTCTTTTCTGTAAAGGATTGATATGAATGAAGTACTTTAGGTAATTCTAGTTTTGAGATTAAATAATACTAGAATAGCTCAACTAATAAAATTGGGCTCCAAGGAAAATAGCCATACATTTTATTGTTTTATTTAGCCAAGTATTAATGTATTCTCATCATTTTCAGAACCCATTTTTTTATTACCACTTTCTTCATTTTCCCCAAGTCTCTAGCTGTGAAAAATATCATGGCTTCATTCTGTATAGCTGCCATCCTCTTTCAAACTGCTAAAACCAGAAAAGATCAGTGAGCACAGGCTTCAGGAGGGATTCATAGAACTGAAGAGCAGAAGTGCCCCAAGACCCACATATTTGACATCTGGATCAGCAACACTGGAGGAGCCTGGGGTAGTTGGAATGTCTTCTTTTACTACATTGTATTAGTGAAACCTCATACATTTAATTTGAGTACTGATACCCTGCCAAGCAGCACAACTACAAACTTGACACACGGCATTTTTTTGCATTTTAATGGAAAGCCCAAGGCATTAATATTGTTCAATATTTTTTAGAAATACTGTCGTATTTTTAGATTGAAATTCTTGTTTTTCTGCAAGTTGACTTCATTATACCTTTTCCCGACAAGTGAATTTCTTCTTTGTTTCAAAACAAATTTTAACTCTCAAAGCATGCACATTTTATCTAGTATTCAAAGCAAATGTGATTAAAATGGCTAATTTTCCATAATTCAAATTATTGGCCAAATGAAGAGGATTACCCTGACTGGGATTCAGTCATCAGCTCCCTGGGCTTTGTTTGGATTATCTTCTATAAATGGGCAGGTCCTGTGTGTGAGGAAGCTAGCTGTGAAGTGCATGAGTCCCATACTGAAATACTCCTCACAAGATGTAAACAGACAGGGACAGCACTAATATCTCTCACACCTTAAAAAATTAATAAATTTATGTTATAAACCAACATCTTATTCACAATTAATTAGTATTACTGACTTTAAAAAGTACAAGATCAAAAATTAAAAGATAAAGTAATATAAAATCAGATATCCTGATTTGCTTATACTAAAAACATGAATATTTTATTATGCATATTATTACTACATACTCAGGCTATCTTTATTAAATTTTTGGTAAAGAATGCACTGATTTTAGGTGTGGCATGGAACGAGTTTCATTATATTTAAAAAATGTTATCAGTGATTTATTTGAGAATATATATATTAATTCTTAAGTCTTGGTAGAATTACTTTTCATTATAGATACTATACATAATTCTTATAGAAAACATTATCATTTCACATCTCAGCTGTTAAACATTTTATTTAAAGTTTTCTGTTAACCAAATGATTTCTTAATGTATTCTATTATCTTGAAAGTCATCTGTAAAAATATTTCTAAAGAAAAAAGAATAATTCCAACGCCTTGAGGATTTATTTGCATTAAAATTGAAATAATGGTATATAATACGACTTTTTGTAGTTACATATTGTGGTGATTTATCTGAACTCAGATCAAACACACGATGTTTCATTATATAATAATTACTCTGTCATCCTCCTATGTCTTAAAAACAGAAAACAACACAGCCACAGAATGTTCCAGAAAATACCAATCTACACTTCTCAGGATTCTTATTACTACATATCTCCTGTTGTGTTCTCTATTCAACAAAATCTCCTGTTGTGTCGTAAGAATTCCCAACGCTAAAGGTTCCCTTTGCCGGTCTCCTCCAACTGCTGACCTATCTATGTTTTCAAAGTGCCATATTATTCCTGGCACACAAAGATGCTCAATAAATTACCTTCAGTAAATGGATGAGTAAGTGAATGGGGAAAGAGTGAGCTCAATTTTAAATCAGAGCAGGAATTAAATCAATCACTAGGGAAGACACTTGAGCCTCCATTTCATTAACGGGAATAATCACTTTTATAGAGTTGATCTGTGAATAAAATCAAATTATATTTCTGAACACTACATTTCTTTTTGGCACAAGTTATTTTAGGCTCATTTTTCCATTTCCTACCTTATCCCTGGAATCTTCTGTGTCTCCGAAGAGAGCTAATTCATTGCAGTAGACAGAGGATTGGCTTGCTAGATTTATACTATATTTTAAAATTGAAGCTTACAGATGAAAATCTTATCAGGTATATAAATCTTCTTTCATAGCAGATGAAAGTGGTAAAGAAATAAATCATGGTGTATCTCATTAATTCTTATTTATAGTATCTATATCACTCTGTACTTATATGTAATTATTTAGTATTGGCAGAAAATACCTTAAAACTACAAATATGTTAAATGCCAAATTCATTTTACATGATTCACTCAGGAAAATAAAAAAGAAATATCAGACAAGCACTAGTTATTACTTTTAATTGTGTGTGTGTGTGCATGTGTGTGTGTGCATGTGCAAGTGTGCTTGTGTGTGCGTGTGTGCATGCAGCATATCTTTTTGTGTGTGTGCATGTGAGCACATGTGTGTATGTGCATGTGTGTAAGTGTATGTGTGTGCATGTGTACGAGTGTGTACACATGCTCATGTGTGTATACGTGTGCGCATGCGTGTGTGCAGGTGCCCACATGGCCCAGTGTCTTTGGATATGCTATAAATGGTGTTATAGGCTGTTGTAAGCTGCTTAGTATAAGCGATGGGAACTGAGTTATTCCTGACATGCCTCCTTCCCTTTACCTCGGTGAAGGTCCTCCTTCAGCATCCGTGAACCCTGGGCATCAAGACTCTACAGGATTAGGCTCATCCTCTCCCACTGAGGCCAGACAAGGCAGCCCCTCTGCCTGTGTATGCTCCCAGTGGTACAGGCTAGTAGACACTGTTGGTCCTCCTGTGGGGTTGCCATCCCCTTCAGTTCTTCCAAGCCTTCCTTTAGTTCTTCCACACCTGACCTCTGTCTATTGCATGGCTGTGGGTATCTGCATCTGTCTCAGTCAACTGCTGGTAAAGCCTCTCAAAGGACAGCCATGCTAGGCTCCTGTGTGCAAGCATAACAGAGTACCATTAATAATTTTAGGGACTGGTGTCCATCCATGGGATGGATCCCAAGTTGGGCAGGTCATTAGTCATCCATTCATTAAGTCCCTGCTCCATTTTTGCCCCTGAATTTCTTTTAAAGAGGAGCAATTTTGGATCAAAAATTTTATAGGTAGGTTGCTGTCCCCATCCCTCCACTGAGGGTCCCATGTGACATACTAGAGGTGGTCTCTTCAGGTTCCATATCCCCACTGTTGGACATTTCTGCTAAGGTCACCCACACTGAGTGAGCCTCCCAGATCCCAGGTCTCTGGGACTTCCTGGAGATTGTCCTCACTCCCTAACCCTGGCAGCTGCATATTTCCCATTCACTAAGGTGGCCCTCTGGGCAGCTCTTCTGTCTCTCCCCATCCCCCCTAATGTCCTGACTCTCCCCTCTCCCACCCAGTTCCCCGCCTCCCTCTGCCTCCCATGACTATTTGGTTTCCCCTTCTATGTGGGATTAAAAGCTTCCTCACTTGGGCCTTCCTTCATGCTTGGGACTGTGGGGAGGTGAACTGATCTCTAGTCTGCTGAAACAGCAGCAAGAGCCCTGAACCACTGAGGCACCAATACAACTGCATTATTAGAAAACTGTTCTTGTTATTTCTAGTTCTCGTTGTTACATTTCTGTGTGTATGTGTGTCTGGTGTCCACTACTATGTAGTCTCCATTAAAGGTAGCATTCTTTTTTGCTTTAGAGGCGATGTGTATAGAATATGTACAAGAAATTAGAAAGTGTAACTGAACTGAAATATTTACTGTAATAAAATAGTCTAAAATTTGAAATACATGATTCTCATTTAAACATTGTTTAGAGTGTCATTGAGCTTTAAAAATGTTATAATTGCTCAGAAAATATCCCTAATAATTCATATTTGTATGTGTCATTGTCAAGTATCAATTGTCAACTCAGCAAAGACCTACAACTACTTAGAAAGAAAGAAACCTAAGTGAAGAATTTCCTCCTTCAGAATGACTTTGGGCCATATCTGCGATTAATTACTAGCTGATATATTGCTAATTGACCTAGGCGAGTCCAGCCGACTTTGGACCATTTGGTGTCTCAGCACATGTTCCTGTGCTATAGAAAAACGCATGCTCAGCAGTTTCCCTCCATTTTTATCTCCTCAGGTCCCATCTCCAGCTTCTTGCTTCGCATTCCTACATTGCATCTTTCAGGGAAGTGTAATTTATGTGGTGCAATATAAAATAAAGTCATTCATCCTCTTGTGGAATGGGTAATTAGCTAAATTGGCCAGCACGCTGAAGTGACCATTGGATGATCTTTTTCTGTTTTCTTTTTATTTCCTTTTAAATGCCAGGTAATTTATATATTTTATATTTAATCCTTTGAAATATAAATGCATTTTTAGTTCATTTCTTTAAAGTTGTCTGAATTCCTTAAATAAAATAAGGTACCTGGAGACTATAAATTCTGAAGAATTAGGCGGCTTGTAGTCTATAGAGTCTGCTGAGGGCGGTCAGGGCTGTATGGAGCTGTGTTACAATGGAAGAAGAAAATTCGTGGAGGGAATCATTGATCTCTTTAACTAGGATACTGTGCAGACCTCTGCTCAGGCTTTGAAAACGAAACTGAAAACCTGCAGCACAGAGCTTCCTGGAAGCTGCAATTTTCCACACGCAGGAGTGTTGTGACTCCCAGGATGTGAGAAGTTCGATGCCATCCCATAAGAAACCCCAAGCTGATGAACTCCAAGGCTATCACAATTTCAGCAGCTTTTGCCAGTTCCTAAACTGAATACAGCAGCTATAGCTGAAAGATGAGGGGAGGAAGCTGGAAGATGTAAACTTTGTATGTATAATCTAACATTATAATATCTTATAAATAGTGTAATTAAAATAATAAAACAAACCTGTTAGCACTTAACTGTCTAGATTATTTGTTAATTCTGTTGTTAATAATTACTAAGGACTAGTAACTATTCTGCATTTGGATAAAATGCACTGTGAAACGTTCAGACACTGGATGCTACATGTTCTCTTTGGCATATTATTATTTATTTGTGAGACTGAAAGGCAATTGATAAACACAAACATCTCTTTTCTAAGAAAGCTTAATTCATATAACATCTTATTTAACAAAAGTTAATTTATGAACTTCCACAGTTTTCTCAAGGAATGATTTTACAGAGATAGAGATAGAGTTTTAGTATTTTCTTGAATAATCATTTTTCTCTGTGTGAGTGCATGTGAATATTCACTGCACATGTGTTGTGAAGACTTAAGTTGTCTTTTTCTAATGCTTTCCACCTTATCTTTGAAGCCGGGGATTCTCTCTGAACCTAGCATTTGCTCTTCTGGTTAGGCTGGCCGGCAACCGAGCTCTAGCTCTCTGTCTGTTGTAATGTACCCAGCACTGAGGTTGGGGGTGCGTACTGTCAAACCTGGCTCGATATGAGGGTTAGGATCTGAATTCATGTGCTCATGCTTAACAACAAATGCTTTACCCTCAGGTTCCTCCCTCCAGCACCAGTATCTTTATATTTTAATTTTTTAAATTAATTTGAAAATCGTTTTCAAATGGTTGAAATGTCATCTACATATTTAATTGTCACATATGTGCATGACAGATGATGAGTACGTATATAGATATATGAAACATTTTTATATATAATGCATGCATAGAACATGAATACAATGTGCATATAGACATGTATTCATACATACATATATGCATATACATATATGCACATATTTATTTTATGGTCTGGTAATTTTAGACTGGTTTATACCTACATAAGCATGTTCTTCTTTGAACAATATAAAAATGTAGGTTCTGGGTATGGAAATACACTTGAGTTAAGAAGTTTTTGTTTATAATATCTTTTAATATTTACCCAATAATATTTCCAACAGGTTGACCCTGAGGAAAAATAAAAGGAATGAGCCCGACCAAAAGATTTGGTCTACAAAAGATACCTGTAGCAGCATTGTAGAAACCGATATCAATTATTGCTGCAAAATGAATTGAACTGGGACACTAATCCTTTAGAAGTCCTGTGCCAACCACTTGCTGGCCTCACAGAGACTTTCACCCTGTCAGGACTAGTGCTCAATGCTTGCTCTCCTGATAGGCAGCACTCTTTGTCTTCCACCGAGATTCTAACACTTCCATCTGAGAACCTGCCAGGATGACTCTTCTTACTCCAGGTGGCTCTCTTCCAGGTAAAGAGAAATCAAGGAGGGACTTAACAGGAAGCGTTCCTCCTGCTGGTTACCTTTCAAAGCCTGCAATGAAAGCTGTGGAGGGGGAAAAGGCGTTGGTGATCTTACCCTATGTGCCTAACTCCAAGATCTGAGGACATTGATGCTCACCAGTGTAATACTGGCATGACTGTTGTGGAGATAAATAATCACTCCCTGATTAGATTTGAAGGCAGCTCTACAAGAGGCCATTCATATCTAGTAAGTACAACTACTCAAAACGTTAAAACTGAACACATTGTGGGCCCTAGAGCAGATCTCAACACTGTTTTATATAAATGATCATGACTCCAAAATGTCTTCAAATTATTTATGTTTATAACCATAGACAAATGCTACCACTAACTTTAATCTAAGAAACTGATATTTACAAAGAACTGTCAGAAATACAGATACATAAGCCTGTTAAAGCACCAATAATAAGTGATGTTTGCTTACTTGTTCCTGTAAAGAACATTTATGACATACATTCGAAGGCTCAGAGAACATCATGGAAGAGATAGCAGAAAATGTAAAAACCACAAAATATAGAGAAGGGATATAAAACCTGTCTTCAACGCATACCACGAAGAGTGTGTTATCTTACACCTCCTGTGGTAAGATGCGCTCCTATATGAGAGTATACCCATCAACAGGCAGTGAAGAGTCCAGGAGTAGCTCTACTTCTCTCTGCAAAACTAATGATCCTGGCAAATCTCAGTAGATCTAACATGTGAATTTCGTTCTCAGTACCTATATCACCCTAGAAATCTAGTTTCAGGACATCCAAAACTTTATTCTGGCCTGTGGGGGCAGAGTTTTCATGGTGAACAGTCACATATGGAAACATATATAATAGATTTAATTAAAAATAAATAAAATAACATCATTAATGATAAGTAAAAATAAAAAGCCCCGAACAACAACTTATGTTCATAGTCACAAGCTTTAAAATAAAATGTAGCACAAGACTATATAAATATGATTTTTATATGCATAATTTTATAATAAGAAGAAATCCAAAGTGTCCATATAAAATGCAAAATCAGGAATTATTCTGGGAACATGGATGGCAAATGAGTAAATGTCATTATTTGTTATTATCAGTTGCAATTTTTAGATATAAAGGGTGGGTATAAGAGCTAAATATCCAGGGCCTGTTTATGTGCATCTACATATCATTATATGCTGTGAACACGAATTAGATCATATTAACAGATCCCTCAAAAATATCGGTCAATGAGTTCATAAACAATTTTTATATATTGGTTTTACTGTAATCCTATTCGGTATATGTTTATGCATTTCTAAGTGTGCAAACCTTTATTAAAAATATATTGTCATTCTTCTTCAAGAGCATGTATTCAAAACCAGTTTTAGTTCAACTGAAGGAAAAGAAAATGATCCCTTTAGGTTTTGAAGGAAAAACTTTTGAATAGAAGTGACAATGAACTGAACCTCTGGGTAAGAAGAAAAACGTAAGCTTCTTTTCATTAAGCACGGGGGATGACAAGTACTGCTTAAACTACCTAGTGGCTATAAACAGGGCATTCACACACAGCGAGCAGGACAGAATGAGAACTCTTTTTACAACTGGAAGTGGGGTGCTACAGTGTAGACAAGTGCATTCTCATACATAGCACATGCAAAACTAAAACTCAGGAATTCAAATGCATTCTGCTACATAGTGCATGCAAAAATAAAAAAATCAGAAATTACCTATTTGTACAATGACTCCTATCAAGGGAATGTGTGTGCAGTTTTACTGTTCTCAGCTATGCATTATTCAGGACATAAAATTATTGAAAATATACTTAATTTCACACAACATCAGAAGTACAAGAATGCGAAATTCTGAATGTTAAAAGGAAAATTTGCTGATTATTCCAGTCAAAACTAATGGATATTAAAATGGTAAGAAGCTAGACAGCAGTAACTTTGCTGAGAACATGAATCAACATTTCGGAAAGGTTTACCTTACACGACTCATTTCCCGGAGTTTTCTATTCTTTTCTTTTTTTCTTGTACAGTTTGTTTATGTACATTTCAAATGTTATCCCCTCTCCTGGTTTTCGCTCTGCAAACCCCCTATCCCATCCTCCCGCCCCCTGCTTCTATCAGGGTGCGTCCCCACCTGCTCGCCCACTCCCAACTCACTGTTCAGCATTCCCATAAACTGGGTCATCGAGCCTTCATAGGACCAAGGGCCTCTCCTCCCACTGATGCCAGATAAGGCCATCCTCTGCTATATATACGGCTGGAGCCATGGCTACTTAATGTGTACTTTTTGGTTGGTTGTTCAGTCTCTGGGAGCTCTGGGGGGTCTGGTTGGTTGGTATTGTTCTTCCTATCGAATTGCAAACCCCTTCAGCTCCTTCAGTCCTTTCTCTAAATCCTCCATTAGGGACCCCGTGCTCAGTCCAATGGTTGGCTGAGAACATCCGCCTCTGTATTTGCCAGACTCTAGCAGAATCTCTCAGGAGACAGATATATCAAGCTTCCATAAGCAAGCACTTCCGGCATCCTCAATAGTGTCTGGATTTGGTGTCTATATATGGGATGGATCCCCATGTGGGGAAGTCTCTGGATGGCCTTTCCTTCAGTCTCTGATCCACACTTTTTCCCAGAGTTTTTATAAAGTACTTTTATTTATATATGCTAAGACAAGCTTTCAGATTTGGTACTATCAATACAGGAAGCTTTAAAATAATTTCATAAGTACTTCATTTTAGTTATATATTATTTATAGTTTGAAATGCTTATTATAAAGAACAGTATAAGATGGCATAGTTTAGAAATATAAAGAAACACACTCAATGAGAATAGGTGACCTGGAGAAATGGGTCGGTGGCCATGACTTCCTGTTTTTCTTGTGGAGGAAACTGCTTTGATTTCCACTGTCCACTGGGTGGCTCACACCATCCATACCTCGATGTCCAGGGGATCCAAGGTCTTCCCTTAGGCTGTGCTAACACCAGAAATGCTCATGATATACAGACATATATGTGAACAGAACATTCATACACACATAATAAAGTAAAACAAATTTAAATTTATTCATGATCATTATTGCTGTTACAGAAAATGGGAGACATGAAAATTTTAGTGTATGACAACAGTATTTGAGAATGTCTCTATTTTAATTTCATTCCTATGCTACTATTCCTGTGGATGATAACACTCAATTGTCAGCCATATCTGGAACAAAAAGTAAAATCTGGATTGATGTACCCTACTCTTTGATTTCTGTAATTCAGAAGTTTATGGAAATTACAGACAAGCATGTTGTTAGTCTCCTGTGAACCAGTACTATAAAGGCTGAGGATTATAATTTCAACATATCCTGGTCTACCACCTACTTGGACTCTATATACCATCAAACATAAAACCAAATGAATAAATAAATAAATAAAAGTGTAAATAAACAAACAAATGCTTTAATTTAAAGCATATTCCTTGTGATATTAGGAATTATTTTAAAAGTCTTCCTAGTTCTTTTGTATTTATTTGATTAGTTGGAGGATTAAAAAAAATCTGTAATAAAAAAACAACTGCAAATAAGACACCTGAGAATAAAATCATTGAAAAATAAAATCATAAAATAATCTAATCCTGCAAACCTAACATGTGATCACCATGAAGATAAGTGATTATAGATGCAAATCTACCTGACCCTGAATTATTCACTGTATTGCAATATTTTTTTAAAATAAAAGACATGCTATATGCATACATAGATGCACACATATGCATACATATAAAACACAGAACAAAAAAAATCTTTAACCCTACTCCTAGTGGCTCACAAAATTCATAATTGTTACCTCAGCACATACCCATCAACCTTCCTCCTTACTTTGGTATTTGTATTTCTATTGTCTTTCATTTCTTCTCAAATCTTGCCTCTGTGTGTGTGTGTGTGTGTGTGTGTGTGTGTGTGTGTGTGTGTGTGTGTGTGTGTGTGTGAAGGGCAAAATAATTCTTTTGTGCTTAATAAGCACCTTCTTGATTTTGCCACTTAAGATATAGTTTGTTACTTTCTAATCTGTAATGTCTTTCCTTCTAGATTGAGTTCCTTGTATTATGTAAATGTAAACTGAACAATGAATATGTGTGGTCATACACAGTAAAAATAGATTATCAAAGACATGAAAATCATGTCTGGATGTAAAAAAATAATGTAGCTTATAAACTAGATAGTAGTCAATTCATGATCTGTTTTCCTAAAGGTCATTCTGTGTTAGAGACCTTTGTTCCCATTCAGTGTTCTTAATGTAGAGATCTTACCCGGCAACACTGAGCCAATCCAAGCCGCGATCACATTCAGATTCACTCATGAGTGAAATGTCCTTCTCTCTTTCTCCCCAGCACTACCTGCACAGCTCCTCTTGTTAGGATTATTGCTCACGGTTGGGATAAAAGAATCACAATCCTTACTCAAGCAAGCTGTTGACTTTAGAGGTGAAGCACTTCTTTATCTGCAGGCAGCAAGACTCCTCCTTTACTTCTAGTGCCATCAAACTCGCCAAATACTAGTTGATACTGTATCACTTTCAGAATTCTGTTAGGTAAGTTTGTATTTTAAAGTGCACACCAGTGTTACAAATACATACTATTAGTGTGCTATATACTAAATATCTCCCAAATATTTAAACTGTTGACTTATACTTTTGTTCTTGTTCAGGGATTACTATGATAAATTACATTATTTTTAGTGAAAGTATTTGAAGAATACACAATGGCTAAATGGGAAATAAATCTTGTATTGTTTATTCCTTACTAGACACATGTTAATAGCTGTTTGAATATATCTATTTATTTTCTACTTTATAAAATTATTAAAATAATGATTTGCATACTTGTTAATTTTTTTAATTAATTAACATTATTTTACTGTTTGTGTGTGTGTGAGTGTGTGTGTGTGTGTGTGTGTGTGTGTGTGTAAACTTGTCATGGGTTGATTGTTGAAGTGAGAGAATATCTTTGAAAATGAGTTCTCTTTTTCCACATGTGGGTCCTGAGAATTGAACTTAGTCTCAGTGGTAAGAACTTTTTCCCACTGAGCCATCTCTCTAGCCCAAGATGTACAACTTTTAAGTTTTAATCGCATTGGCTACATAAATTATGCTTTCTGTGACATAATAGAGCTAGGATATTTAGAGTTAGTGTTGATTAATTTCTCTCACATACTGAAATACTGCAGCAAAAATACACAGCATTACGATGAAAAGAATTGTGTGAACCTGGCTCCATTTCTGAGATCACAAAAAGTTGTGACATATAATTTTAAATATTTTTCAAATAGATAATAATGAACAGAGTATCTGCAGAGATAGAGGCCATACTCACAGGGGTGAGTAAAGTGTAGATACCTAATAAAATAATAATAATAGACATCTTTTTTTCTGTCTAACGGGGAAAACTTCTGAGAATACACAAGCAATCGGAAAAAAAAAAAAATCTTGACAGGCAGCCTTTCTGAAATGAAAAGCTATTTTCCTTGCTTTTTTTCATTTCATTTCTAAAAGTGATAGTTCCAGGGAATTCAGATAACTTTAAAAAACCTACTTCACAAATAAGTGAATGTCTCATACTGAACTACAAGAAGAATTTCTTTAAATCTTTTAATGCTTCATCAATGGCAAAGCTGCTTTCTAATGAGGAAGTTTGAGCCCCATTCTTTCATTGATCTTTAATTAGATATCGTCTAATTTGAAAGTCCTATCTAGGCTTAAATATTATACATAAAAAACATAAAATCAATATATACCAGATTGCTGTGAATCCTGACAGTTCACATAAATATGAAAAATACAGTAGTTTTATATTTGAATTGTTTGTTAACAGAAATATGTAACCCATTATTTTTTACATTAACACGAAAATGGGCAATATTTTGACAAATTCAGTATATTATGTTTAAAATCTTTATAAAAATATTTTAAGGCATTTATGTACCATAATAGTATACAATAAAATAACATATTTTTGTAATTTTGTAAATATCAGAAATATATTAGGCCAGAGTATATAAATAGTATGTATCCCCAGTATTTATTACATCGTGTGTACAAATTTCATCATTTGGGTTCTGCAGTATCCACTGTACTAAGTCACTTAGACTCCTCTATTTCCTAAATGTTTGGGTCCTCAAATGAATGGGTTATGGGTTAAGGAAATGAATGTGTTTCTATTCTCTACATAGAAACCATCAGATCAGGAGCACTCAGCCTGTGTAAAACCTTCAGTACCAAAGTACCACCAAGTGGGAACACAACGGCTTGCTTTCCAGAGTACACTATTTCCATGAACCAGAACATGGACTTGCACTACACACCCAAGCTACCCTGCCATAATCCTGGCCATCTAGCTTCCAAGCGGGAAGCTTAAACTGTCCGGTTTAACTATTACAGCTTATAACTGTCCAGTTACTGCACTAGTTAGAAGAGGTTCCACTGATTACGGGAAAGCTCACCTGTACCTATGATTATCATCGAAAGTCTCAAGACCGAATGGCATTGATGTCACCGTTGTGAATGAATGAATTCTAGCATTATCTTTTCTGTCACCACCAACACACATGGTGAAATATGTAAAACAAAAGCAACACTGGTTTAAAAATTATGTAACATAGTAATGCATGTATTCGTAAGTAAGAAAATGCTCGCTTGATAATTTAAAAACCAGAGGCCTGACATTTTTGACAGGATTTATTTTGTCTACTTTATTTATATTTTAGGAATAAAACCTGGAATGATAACTGTTTTGATAAAATAATCAAGCAAGCCCTGTTGTAAAATACTTTCAATCCTATAAAGCTAAAGCAAACTAGAACTCAATTAAATCCCAGTAGAAAAATATGTTTTACAGGGCTAGAAAAGCATTGAGAAGGCATAAGCATCTAAGTGCTTTTTTTTTTCAAAATATAGTTGCAAGTTGTATATATTTATTTGATTTTACTTTTTTAGTGTGTGTGTGTGTGTGTGTGTGTGTGTGTGTGTGTGTGTGTGTGTGTGTATTTGGGTGCACTTGTCATAATATGGATGAGGACACCACAGCACCACTCATAGGAATCCAGTCTCTCCTTTCATCTTATTGGACCTGGAGATCCAACTCAGGTGGCCAGGGTTGGCAGGTACTCTGACCCTCTGAGCCACCTTGCTGGCTCTTTTTTATTTTTAAAATACAATTGAATACTTTATTTTTTCAGTTTTTTTTTAATCAGTGAGTCTTGTAACCCGAGAATAAAATACCTTTGCTCAAGAATTTTGTATTAAATTAAACTCAATGAAATTTCCAATCGTCCTCAGTTTAAGCAGATTAACAGTTCTGTGCCCCACCCCATTTACCATGGAAGCATCTTTTCCTATATAATATATTTTTATAGATGTTAATTAGTTGGGTATTTGTTGTGAATAAAGACGAAAACCTTACATTAAGAAGTTGGTTAGCAAGTCACAGCTTGTGGTCAATCTGCACCATTAAGGAGCAGGATAAGTATTGTTACTTGTTCTTGCTGTTTAAACCACAGGCTCCTTTACGGTTAATATTCCAGATATATAACTTTTATAAAAGTGCTTATCTATGATATCTGCTACTTGTGTTAAATAATTATTCACCCCTTAAATTCAATTTGTCTCTTAAAATTCATAAGTAATGTGTCTTTTATAATTAATATAAACTAAAATTCTAGTACAACATTGTTTATCTTTTAATTTATTCATTTTCTTTCCTTCTGTTTTTCCATTTTCAATTTTTTCCCAGATTTAGGATATTGTAATTTATTCCTCATAGAAATTTGTGTATGTTGTGATTTGGAAAAATCTTTCCTATAATTTATTTCCTTAAAACTTTAAAAGTGTTTTTTTATAACCTATTTCAAATATATCTATCCCTAGACCTCCATTTATCACTCGAATTGTTGAAATATCTAAAATTATCTATAGTGGTATTTTTAAAAATGGCACCACAGGCAGAAAAATATACATATGCTTTGGAAATAAATCAAGGACCAAATTTACAGTTTCCTACTGTATCTCTAATAAAGTGAGGTAATGTCTCTGCTTTAGGTTTTTCAACTTCTTTCCTGTGTAAAAAACAAAACATCCCTTATAAAGAATAGAAATCATTTTATGTCTGATTAAGAACACTTGCCTATAATCATCTGAAACATCCACTTCCCATTTGCAAAGTCCCTAAATAATTTAAATTGTACAAGGAAAATTGCAGATCATTTTTAAATTTTATTTTTATGTTTTATTTATGGCCTGTCCTTCCAAAAGACTCATATGCTGAAGACTTGATCTCAGTTAGTGGCACTCTTTAGGGAGACAGGACTTAGCTGAGAAAGTGTAACTGATAAAAGATAAAGTAGAGCCGGGCAGTGGTGGCGCACGCCTTTAATCCCAGCACTTGGGAGGCAGAGACGGGCGGATTTCTGAGTTCGAGGCCAGCCTGGTCTACAGAGTGAGTTCCAGGACAGCCAGGGCTACACAGAGAAACCCTGTCTTGAAAAAAAAAAAAAAAAAAGATAATGTAGGACCTGACTTTGAATATTATATTTCGTTGCTGGTCCTGTACTCTTTCTCTGCATACTGTCTGATTTGATACTAGCAAGCTCCTTAGCAATAGCACAGTCATGATGTACCTCTACTACACAGCCCCTGGCTCAAAACATCCTAGTTCTAGAACTAAATCCTCGAGACTAATAACTTAGGTTGTTTTTGGCAATAACTGGGCACATAATGATGCAGCTATCCAAAATAACCACTCACAAACATGGAACCAGGAGGAAGGAATCAGGAACCTGTTTACAATATCTGAATTTGAGGGAGATTATAAACTGCACAAAAGCATGTTTTCAATTAATGTGATCTACTATAATAGGTACTGCTTTTTGGATAATTTTAAGATGATGAATATAACACTCATCAACTCACATATTTCTTTTTTAAAGAACTGTGACTATGATAGTTAAAATCTCTAATAACATAGGACAGTTTGATTATTTAATTGTCTTCTGTCAGATTCACTGAAGTTTGTTACTTTGTCATTTGACAAAAGACAACCTCTTAGCATGTGTAGCAATTATACCATCATAACACAGTGTGGAATATTTCAGATACCTCACTATTAGTCTGAGTATCAAATATAAAATTTCTTTTTTCTTGGCAGAATTCTATGGCGAGTAGTTTGAAGAAGCTGGGAAAATATACCAGTTGTGTATGTATCAAACAAGCCTTGTCTTATACCTAATATGGATGATTGGCTACTATGAAAATAACTTACTAGCATTCTTAATGTAGACATCTTTTCAAGGATTTATTTATTCGTGTTTTAGACATATTGTATTTTGCTTCTTTTTTGCAATACTATTTCAAGATTATCAGTATTTGAGAAAACATTATATATTGTTCATGATTTTTATGTGACAAATAAGGATAGAAGAAAAATCCAATATCTTACAGTAAATTGGAAAATATAGTGTAATTGTGATATTAACACTGGTTAATACTTGGTCTTAACTTTAATAATTGAAAGAATAGAATTAAAATCAATCTTCCAATGGTAAAATATAAGAATAGCAAACTGCAGTAACATACTTGAACTAATTCTAAGGTAATGACAGAATTAAAGATATTTATGTTCAAGAATAATTATTTTACTAACTTACTTAGCTTGCCCAACTTGAGTGTCCTAAATGTACAGAGTTAAACTATATTGTTCCAGTCCATTTATAAATATCTCTTTATATCAGACACTCATAAATTCTCTCTCATAGTGAATATATCAAAGTCTCTATTTTATAAAGATAGTTAATTTTTATTGAACACACATGTATGCTATGAATATAAGTATTTGAATTTGTGATTAATATCTGAAAGGGTTGATTTAATACCAATTATTGGTAACAAATATAATCAGGATGGTACTATATTTATACTTTTATTTTATGAAAATTTAGGATAAACCACATCAAAATACTGGTTATTTATATTGTATATGTAAATATATCACACACAATATGAATTCAAAAGAACAAAAATGACCGTGCTATTCAAAGGCAAAATAATAAAATTACTCATTTAAGTGTATCTAATATTTTGCTATTTTTCATTATAATTAAATATTCTCATCTTCCTGGCTAGCTAATATCTGCGCACTGAATACTGATATGTAAATAATCTCTAGGAATAAGAACTCATGTGCAGATATTTTAATAATATAGCTTCATTAAGGGTGAGATTAATTTACAGAAATCTTCTTATAACAAACCCAACTTTAAGAATAAAATAATCTTTACCAGCAATAAACACATATCTGATAACATTCATATTAGCATTTCCTTAAGGTTTTAGTATTGTCTCTGAACTCAGCCTCATGAATGCTCCATAATGAAAGCACTTGTTGCTATTATTTTATGCCTACAAACATTAGAATATATTTAATGATATCAATCAATAGCCTGCCTCTTCAATATATCACGGTAACTACATTCTATCATATAAATAATCCAAGTGGTTACAGTGAAGAGCTTCAAATAAAATGTCTGTACACTCAATTTCTTAGACTACTTCTCTGTCAGGACGAGAGGCCCAGATATCATACAGCATCTCAATAACAAGAATAAGACTGTGTTGGATAAAAATACAACCTTATAAGTAGTTAAATTTGTTTAAGAGACAGGGTTGTTAGAACAGTTTGATTTTTCAGTAATCAAAAACCAGTATTCATGTGTTTATACACCTTAATTTATAATCCCCAAATTCTTCCTGGTATTTTGAGTCATATTCTTTCCATGGATTTAAAAGTATTTTTAAATATTATGTACACACACTCATAAATCAACAATGCATTAGATTTTATCATTACCTAGAATCCTGCTTTAAATTGTTTTAAAATCTTATATTGGCGCTCTCTCTCTCTCTCTCTCTCTCTCTCTCTCTCTCTCTCTCTCTGTATGTGTATTGTGTATGTGAATAATGCATAATATATTTTATTCAAAATTTTATTAGATTATTGCTTTCACAATGTTTTAATAATTTTACATTAACAACAAAATTTGAATTCCTAAGTTTTCATATAAGGAAGACATGCAAGACATCTTATTTAAAGGAGCTACTTACTATTCCTATATGTTGTTGATTAGCCTATGTACATGAGTGTAACTTATAACCCTTACTTTTATTTATGAATACTACTGGAAAATGTGAGACCAATCCACTTAATACTTCAGTATTAATCCCAATCAACCTGAGTTAATCTAATAAAATATATAAATTTTATTTTTAAACATACTGCATGAAGAAATTTCTCTGAATTCAATATACTACTCACAAAAAGACACATGGAAAGAAAATATAATGAGATTTCCATAAAATGAATGCAAATCATGATAAACACACCCTTCAAATAAAAGTGAAAGCCTTCCAAATACTAAGTCATATCTTAATGTGTTATGAACATTTTCTTTTGCCCAAAAACAAACGTGTTGAAGATGCACAGGGGCAGGGATTACTTGAGCTTGTGGAATGGCTAAACAATGACTGCTGTAACTTGAAACCCAGGCGGCTAGAGTAAGCTCAACACTGCATGGAGACCAGGGTCTGGAAGTGGATGGTTCTGAGACCTAGGATAGTACCAAACTCACTGACAGCCCCCTCTCCCCCAAAGTCAATGAGATGGCTCCTAATAATATTCTCTGGTATTCATAATTAACAGATCAGTTCCTAACCCAATCATCATCAGACCTGATGGCAGCAGATAAAGAGACCACAGCCAATCATTAGGCAACGGAGGGAACCCTGCAGAAGGGTGATAGAACTGTAGGAGCCGGAGGGGTCAAGGCCACCAAGAGAACAAGAACCACAGAATCAGCTCAGGAGAGCTCATAGGAGCACACAGAAGTGGCAGTCATGAAACCTGCAAAACCCTGTAGTCACTCTGCACATGTTGTGGTTGTTTATCTTGGCAGTTTTGTTGGACAACTAACAGAGGAAGAAGGGGTATCTGTGACTCTTTGGCCTGCTCTTAGGATTTATTTCCCCCTACTGGGTTGCCTTTCCAGATTTGATGTGAAAGTTTATGCCTCGTCTTATCGCATCTTGTTATGCTATGTTCAGTCGATCTCCCTGGGAGACCTGCTCTTTTCAGAAGGGAGTGGAGAAGCAGAAGTATATCTTGGGGAGGGAGAGAGGGGGCACTCAGAAGAGGGGTGGAAGGAGAGGTTACAGTCCGGTTATATTGTATGAGAGAAAAGGTTTCAAAAAAGCGTGAAGAATTGGCTAGCAGCTTGTCACTAACAAATTCCACACATATAGAAACTTGTTTTAGGCACTAATTTTAAAACTCTTAGCAATAGATGGCCACAAAAAATGAACTCAGGGATATATTTTGAATTTCATTTTGGTCTCACATTTCTTTGTGAATTTTTTTTAACTACTGATTTTTTGCTTGTATATTATGGTTGTAGTATGTGTTTTTATGTGTGTGTGTGAATGCCTGTGAATATATATTATTTATATATATATTAGATTATATATATTTTTATTACTTATATATTATATATATTATTCACACGAATTCACACACACACACACACACACACACACACATATATATATATATATATATATATATATATATATATATATATACAAATCTGTTTCCTCCTTTAGTTTTGCTTGTATATTTTGTTTTATTCTTGTTTGTCTTTGCATTTGTCCATTACTTTTCCTAAAGTAAACAGGAGGCATGAAGTTGGAAGGATGAGGACACACAGAAGATCTGAGAGGACATGGGAAAGGGGAAACCATAATTAGAAAATATTTTATGAAACACAGGAGACTAAAGTATTTTAATAGTAATTTTAATGAATCAAAGGTTTCATGCTTCAAGTTGTTGGACAGGCTCAAAGGGAGCATAGTAAACCAATTTTGTTGTTGTTCTTGTCGTTCAATTGTATTTTGTATAGTACACACTCTTGGAGCATTTACTCTGGTGAAACTGAAAGTGGTGGTGGAAAGTCTTGGGTATAGCTAAGAACATAGTGTGCTTCCTGCAAACTAATAGTACATAAAATAATTGCATGGATCTCACCCAGTGGAAGAGCAGCCCCTGCTGTGTTACAGAATTGAGGATTTATTCCAAGTTTCTGTAAGTTGATTTGAACCTTGCAAAGAGATTGAAACCTAAGGTTAGTATCCACTAAGTGTTTTTCCTCTATCTGAGACCATGCCTCAATAAAATAGGATTGTATAAAACCTTTTTAGAAAGAGTTAAATTTTTTTTGAAAGATTGAAAGAACTCTTTTCTCATTCTTTCTTCTAAAAGGCAGAATTATTTGCTGTTTTTTACACACTTCTCACTGCAAAGCTTGGGCAAAAGGTGACTATTTAGTTGACTGGCTAAAAGTAGTGCTGGGATTCGGTTGCCTGCACACATGTGAATGCTGCTTCTTATTGAGGAGGCTGGAACAATAACACTAAGTTGGTGCGTCATTTTTATCTTTTCACTGAGCTTATCACCCATCTAAGTTAGGAAATGATAATATTACACATGGACAGGTATTCTTATTCATTATATATTTACTACTAAGGAACACACACAGCTGAACTGTCTCAGTAATGGGGAGCCTAGCACAAATTCTCAAAACTATCCAGATTCACGTTTTCAGTCACAGAGAAGGGGGTTGAGGAAGGACAGAGGGAACTACAGATCTTTTTACATAGAGCTGTTTATAAGCTAATGAGGTGAAGCCATTGCTAGAGAAAATATATTGGTAGATAGAGTCTGAAAATATGAGAAATCGTATCAGATTTTCTTTCTGGATGGAGACAGTGTAAAATAGAACAAGAAAAAAGATTATTTCGGGGAGGTAGAAAAGGCCTTTATTATGAGTAAGAAATAAAGAATTTATATTATTCTTTTATCCTGCTATCTCTATGTAATTCTAATAGGCATTTATGATGGTCCCTTCAATTTTGTCTTTGCTTATATGTGCAGCAAATATTCTGCATGAGTAGTAATGGGTACGTTTGTCTCCTCTTTTCATTAATAGTGCTATTTTTCTCGATTTGCTGATTTGCCTTTCCTTTGTGTAGGAAACTTTTTTAAATTGTATGGCCACCAGATCGTTCTTAAAAACCAATATTAATGTGGTCTCTAATAATACATTACATAATATTTACTTCAATTAATATATAAGTATAACATATTGTAATGCTTAGTAGCACTATTTCTTCTCTTCAATTCGATCTTTTCTTTCTTCTTGTTTGGTCTTCTAACACTTTTAAATTTCTTCAACTATTTTTGTTTCTATGTTTGCTGTTAGTTAAGATGTGCTCTGCCTATGCTGAAACCCAGGATGTTGATTTGAGATAAGAAATGGTTAGCCATATTTGTTACTCTAAGTTTAACATTAAGCTTTGGGCCTATGCAAAGCTCCCCACCTGTTGGTTCATCTTAATATTTCAGTTTCAGCAAATTTCTCTGTTCCTGGCTTACTGTCACTGGCAGAGAGTAACAGGAGGTTTGTGTTTATTTGTTTGTTTGCTTGTTTTTCATTACAGTGCTTGTAAAAAGCCTCCTTCCTCAGTTTCCTAACTTATTTTTTACCCCAATAATGGTATCACTACCTAATTACAGCCTAGTTGAAGGGACACTGCTCTAACAAGCAGATTAAATACACTTAGCAACAAAATTGTTTTCTCATTTTGTTAATATTACACAAAATACAGCATACACATTAAATAATAATATGTTGAACTGTTGCTTCTAATGCCTCAGAATATACATTCTATATCACATCAATTACACTGGTCCTTTAAAAAGTACTTTTTCAAGAGTAAATGTGTTTCAGAGTATAAATTCATAGATTCAAGCCTTCCACATTGTTACACTTTGAAAAGTTACACATTTTCCTACATGTTCAGTCTCTGTTCAAGAGTGATTCCTAGTACACAGAAAGCTAGCTTTTAATCTGGTTTCAATAATTAGAAATATCTTTATTACTCTATGTCTACCCCTTATTATGCCCAACTATCGTATATATTACATTCATGACTAGTCCTTCTATTCAGGAGGATATATGCAAAAATCATATTCCCTTACCATGAAATGACATGCAATAGAGCTATGTTGATGCATCAATCTTGAATCTTAAGTATACTTGGTGTATAACATAAGTTTGAAAATTACTCATTAACTAAATTATTTTTGAAAGAATGAATCATTATTTGGATATTGTTTTCATTTTGGAATGCAGAAGCTTATTTCATAGAACCTAGAGGAAATTCATTTGTAGATTATTTTTGTCATCTATAAAATCGAATATTTGTAGTATCCATTACAAAAGGTTTTAGGAGGAGATATTTGTATTCATATTCTTTAGAAAAGAACTTTTTTTATTTTCTTTCATTAATGTGCAAATAGGTTTCTTATGCTTCAGCAGGAAAGAAGATATAGCAATGTAGACGGAAATATTTAGCAATCCTTGCAGAGGGTTCCTCTGAATCTTCAACAAATAATCTAAAAGCAAATGGACTTGTTTGCTCTGAAATTCACAAGAAAAAGTCAATGAGAAATTATATGAATGAAGTCAGATATATTGAAAGTCTTGTTATTTATTTATTATTTATTTATGTTGGAATTTGCTTATGTACTGATTTAGATCTCATTTGATATGTCATTGTTTAAATCGTTTGATTTTTGGAAGTCTCTTATAACATTGAAACTAATTATTGGAGAAACAAGTTTTATATATATATGAATTCAAATAAAATGAGATTTTTATTAAGTGTCCAGCCATGGTAACATAGCTAGAATTTCAAACTTATTTTGAAATAATTTATACATTTTATTTATTATCTAAATGTGTTGTATTTTATTAGCTCAATGTCAAAGTAAGTAAAAGTTTGTTTCTGTAATTTCAACTAATATTATTGGAAAAAATAATGTGGTGGTTTGAATATGCATATCCCATTGGAAGTAGCAGTATTAGGAGGTGTGGCCTTGTTAGAGTAGGTATTATCCTGTTGAAGGAAGTGTATCACTGTGATGTTGGGTCTTTAGATCCTATGATAAAGTTCTGTCCAGTGAGAAAGAGATCTTCCTCCTGGCTGCCTACAGAAGAGTCTACTCATGGTTGCCTCTGGATCAAGACCTGGACATCTTTGCTCTTTAAGCATCATGTCTGCCTGGATATTGACATTCTGCCCAACATGATGATAATGGACTTAACCTCTGAAACTATAAGCTGTCATCAGTTAAATGGTTCCTTTTAAGATTTTTCTTGTTCCGGGGCATCTCTTCACAGCAAAGAAACACTAACTAAGACATATAAATTAGTTTTTCCTCTATTAAACAAAACTATGGGAAACAGTTTCTTATTTTTCAGTGTTAACTTTAGCATTCTTGGCAATTGTATATCCTGTAGAACCCAGAAATCCAGTTCAAAGACCAAGCCAACATTCTACAGATAAAGAAATGATCAGGTTATAATGCTTGTTTCTGACTTACACAATTGTCTTTACATAGAAAGTAAAGAGATGAAAGTGAAAGTCTGCGTGTATAAACAAGACTCATCACCTCAACCCAAGACACTGTAATACCACATTTCTGGACAGGATGCTCACTCACTGTAAAAGAAGGGAGCACAACGCATATGTAGAGAGATGGAAAATGAATAAATTACAGTCTTGTCCCACTCTGAGGAAAGAAATTTATAGAAAAAATTAAACAGAAGCTATGGTATTTGCACATGTATGTTTAGTTGTTGGCACAATTATCTGAAATCAGAGCTAAGTTTCTGATGACAGACCAAGAATCCTGAGGAGAGAAATTTTTATTCAAAATATGGTATTTCTAGTAAAAATTTTCACTCAAGAGACCTTTTTACTATATTTGTAATTATTGTAATAAAAAGAAAAATAAAATAAAACACAAAAGCCTAACAATGATAAAGGAGATGCTAAAGACAATATGTTTTTATATTAAAGTTCAATGCTTTTCTTCTTTATGAAGATATATTGATTTTTTAATTTTATGCATATAGGTATTTTGCCTGCCTGTATGTTGATGTAACACATGTGCTCATTGTCTGCAGAGGCCAGAAGAAATTGAAGCTATAGACTGTTGTGTGCTGCCATGTAGGTCCTGGGAATTAAACCAGATCTTCTGAAAGAGCAAGCAATGTTCTTACCCGCTGGTTCTCAAGCCTTCCCAAACATTTCTAATTTTGATAAGTTTGTTTGTTTGATTGTTTAAGGTATCAAGGTCTCACTCTGCATGCCACGATGGCTTTAAACTTATAGCAATCCTCCTGTCTCACCCATCTGAGTGCTGGAGTTAGAGGCATGAGCCACAACGCCTGGTACCCTTCCTCATACACCTGCAATTTCGTTGGTTCTATTTAGCTCTTCAATCCTTCAAACAGTAGTTATAAAATAAGGTGTTATCTGCGCTTCTGTCCCTTTGTGATAGAGGTAAATGTTATAAATGACCTTAATAGATTGACAAAATTATTCCATAGAAAGAGAAATTGAATTCTATTGAATGTGTATCCTTCTATTATTACCATTTAATTGAATTGATACTCTCAGTAAATGAGGTCTTTTAATACAGGAATTCATTGCATTTTTAAAATCATAAGTGGCCATTTTCTACAGTAAAGTGGAGCACAAAAGAAAAAGACCACGCTAAGATCTTCACCTGCTGCTAGTCAAATACTGCAAGTGAATGTAAGTTAACTCAGTGATTTCAGGATACCACTGAGAATGCCAATTTAACATTATCCTGTGATATACCACATTCTAGGTAGTTATGTAAGTATGTGGTTAAGTCCCTTTGGCAAATAATCTCAATTTTTCTTTATAGCTATCCCTTCTCTACTATCAGTCTGTTAGCTGTTGTTATTCCTTGTTACCAATGTACGTTACACTATAACCTATCATTTTCACATGTAATCTTCATATTTTCATATTCTGTAAAATAGCTAAGATTGTTAAATTAATATTGTTTCTTATCTGTGTGCTCTATTGTGTGTGTGTGTGTGTGTGTGTGTGTGTTTATATGTTTAAAAGGCTCTGAACAGCATACAAGTCTTAAATTAAGAAACATTCAATTTGGAAAATAAGGCCCTAAACACTCGACTCATTTATTACAATGGCAAAGCACTTCTTATGAACACAAAGATTTACATTTTTTTCTTATTAAGTAAAGGAAACAAATTCAGGCTTTTAGAATAAAATTAGCTGAGTTTATGTATTCATTATTTTGCTAGTCAGCAAGTATGTTTTATTGTAAGCTAACAGTCAAGGTTAAGTGTATATTAACTAAAATTCCAGTGTTTCATATTAACTAAATACTTTAATCTGCAATCATAATAGATGCTTTCATAAGCACATTAGCACCATAGTTATACAAATTATATATATATGCATATATATATAATTTATAATTATAAAATTATATTCACAATACCAAAATATATAAAATTATATAGTGCATATAATTGTTATATATTATATTAATATATCATACATAAAAATGAAAGAGACTGAAAGAAAATATCATAAGCAAAATAATTTTTGAAGGAGACGAGAGAAGAATAGTAGGGAGAGAGAAAGTAGGAGACAAAGAGACCAAGACTCAGAGTCAAGTAGATGTGTCTAAATTTGGCAAGTAATCTACAAAATACATTTGTGGAATGCTGTCTTGTTATCTAGATCATAAGAAATAATAGTTGATAAACAAAGAGAAGTAATCAAAGATGTGATAGTGAAACTTTACAGATATGATGAATACATCAAATAAATATTTAATATGTGCTTTAGATGGAAGAGTAACTAGAATTAGATTTTGAATATTGATAGTCCTAATAAAAGAAAATGATACAGTTGGACACATTTGAAGACTGATGGAAAGTAAGCACATGAGTGTAGGATTAACGAAGAGCTAATGACTTAGCAACTGAAGAGCAGAAGTGGGCACAGTGTCTACTCAGAAATGATCTTTCAAAAATATTTTAAAGTAAACGCAACAAATTAGCTACAACAATTATCATGTGGACATAATATTCCATGAATGTAGGGTTATAGATATAAAACTGTGAAAATAACCATTACTTTCCAAATGTAATTGTTGCCACAGAAGCTTACTGCTGAATAAATTTACCCTTTCTAGCTCTTTCTGAAATCTGGCTGGCTGGTTCAACTCAGCTGTTCTGGCTCAAACTCCTCTCCAAGCTGACTGATTCCTTCTGGCTTCTCTCAACTTCTGACTGAATTGCTCTGCTTTGCCTCAAACTAACTCTGGTAATCTGTTATAATCTCTGACTCCTTCTCATTTTCTGGCTCATTTTGTCTTGACCTGCAACCTGTCTCTGAAAAACTGTCCTGGTATAAATCTCTCTCTCTCTCTCTCTCTCTCTCTCTCTCTCTCTCTCTCTCTCTCTCTCTCTCTCTCTCCAGTGTGTGTGTGTGTGTGCTGCTCTGTTATGTAACTTCCCTTTTCTTTGCTGTTCTTTTGAGAGCTGATCATATCCTTTCTGACTCATCCTGTTAAATCATTCTCTGATTCCTAACTTTGTGCCTCAATTAGACAATACTTTTAAGCAGGACTGCTTTCTTCTAGAAACCAACTTTGTCTTCATTGTTTGGGATTAAAAGTATGTACTAAGGGCTTTTCTGTATTTCAACTAGAGGAATTAAAGGTGTCAGTGTTCTAAAGACTTGCCAGTATTCTAGCCAGATTGCACAGATGTAGAAGGTCTTAGGATATGATCCCTTGCCAGAGCAGCCATGTTGCTGGATTGAAATTCCTGTACCTAAAACTTCTCACAGCATAGGAGAGTTTTAGTTTGCTATGTACTGTAAAAGCAGTGCACATATCTAAATTCACAAACACAATTACATTAAAATAAAAAGGCATAGAGTCTAGGCAAAACAAATAAAAAAGAACTAAAACAGGATGAACCTCTACTACTTTAATTACAATCATGTTGTCATAAGACACAAACTCTAATTATGTTACCATATTAGAGGATGGTTAGAAACTGAAAATGTGATGTGAGAAAAATCAATTATAAAAACTTCAAGCCCTAAAAGTAAGTAACATGGATATTATTAAACATTAGCAATGCAAAAGGTAATTAAATAGGTTCTAATAATTTTGTTAGAAATGGTTTGAGGAAGTTCAAGCTGTTGAATCAAATGATAGCTGAAAGACTGTATTCACCAATGTTTAAATAAACCAATACACATGATGCTGAAATTAGATAACAAATGATCTAAAAATCTATCAAAAGGCAAAAAAATTAACTAAAAGCAGGAAAATATGAATATCCTAAACTATTTGTCATATACAGAGCATCATCATGAGCCTGATAAAGATGTGTCTCCATGACCCTGGACTTTCTTAGATAGAATGTCTTATAGAATTTAATGATGATATTTTTCTATCCTAGTAGAAGCCATAAATGAGAAAGAACCATATCAACCCAGTTTTGAGGGCTACATTAGTCTTTAAACTTTCTACTGTGTGGAAATTTTCAGGGTAAAGTCTTCAAATACAAAAAGTTCTATTCTGGTACAGATAGAAAATTACTCACAGGGCTAGTCCTAGAATCCAAAGGAAATCAAGACCATTCAGTTGGAACTGCTTGGTTAGATTTAAGCATAATCATGGAATCAGATTGTTTTACACAGCCTTTTCTTGTTAGTAGAAGGAAATACATTCATGTTGGGTGGGGTTGGGAAAGAGAACTTGCTTCTAATTTCATGAGATAGAATTCAGTTGTGAACTTATTCTAGATGGTGGTTTTCTACCTGTAGGTCACAATCACTTGAAAAATCCTTTTTCCACTGCCTTAGAAACTGAGACAGTGATCAGTAGCAAAATTAGTTATATTGTAGCAACAAAAATAATTTTATGGTTGGGGATCATCACAATATATATATATTTTTTTTCCAGCATTAGGGAGGTTGAAAACCACTTGCTAGGGTCTTTCTTTAATAGATCACACCCTGAATCCTCATCTGAAGGAGAGAGTGGCTTGATGGTTAGGGTTTGTTGTTATAGGGCCTTGGGACTGATTGTATTTACAATGTAGAAGGATCATAAAAAATATGAGTTTTCATTGTAGATACAGAATATGCAAATCTTATTGATTATATTATGTAACCCTCTTTCCCTGAGTACTGACCAAATAAGTGATATGGTGTGTAAGCTAATATACTGGATATAATATACTAGAGAGAAGCATCATAAGTTAGATAGACTCATGTAAGGTCTGAAATCAGTATTTAATCAAATGAGAGATTATTATAATGCATTTGAATGAATAAAAAATATTGTTTAAACATGACACAGAAATACACATCTTCTCTGTGGCATGATATTAAAGTTTTATAGCTTCTTCTAAAATTGCCTTGCAACAAACAAGAATATCTTGGATGCACATAGCTTGAAAACTAAATTTCAACAAAAAGAACACAATTAAACTTTTATCATAGTATGTGTATTTGGGGTAATTTTTTTTCTTTACTGCTGTGGGGATCTAACTTATGGTCTTTCCTACTGAGTTACATGCCTAGTGACTCTATTGAGATCTTGATGGAAATCTTATGACACTGAACCAGCCATTCTATATAAATGTTATTAGTTGATCCAGAAAAGTTGAAGCATGATTGATTAAAGGGTTTGATCAACTGAGTTAACAACAGTATCTTGTACTGACGTAGAGAATGTGCAGACTCGAGGTTTTTCTCTCTTTTCAGTTTTTTCTCAGTTCCCTGGGCATCTTTATTTTTAATTTTTATATAACTTAAATATTTTTGTTGAGGTTGTTTAAATAATTTTAAAATTAAATTTTCAAATAAAAATATGACATCATTTTTCATCTTCCCTTTCTTCCCTCCAACATCACTGATACAACCTCTCACTCCCTCTCAAATTGATGACCTCTTAGTCTCAGATAATTTCCGATATATAAATGCATATATACATATTCATATAAGTGTATATATATTCATATATATTCATATGAATGTGTAAATACATTACAACCTGAGGAATCTGCTTAGTGTGGATTGGGTGTCACATTACATTTTTAGAATGCCACATTGACTTAAAAATTCTCCATGTTTGGATACATTCACAGTATTTCACAGTGAGCATTTTGGCCACATAAATTTGCTAATCTATATTACCCACTAATCAATTCCAACACTGTTAGAAGGACATGACTTCCCATGGCTTTCCAAATGATTTGCTCTCCTATTTCTTCTCTGTTCTCATCACAGTTTTGCCCTTTGCTCAGACCCTGGCCTGGAAATCAGAAAGATGTGTGCACTAGGCAGTATTTTGATGCCTAGTCTTTCCTTGACCTATAATGAATTCTCTTTCTTTGTACTGAGTGTTCCTGTCTCTGTAAAATGCAGATCTTACTCTAAAAAGCGGTTTTACTGGTATATACAGAAATCAGCTCCTCCATATTTTGTCTAAAAGATTATCACAAATTTACTATCTTTTACCTTCATAATGTCTAAAATTATTAAATAAAGTAAGACTTAAGATTTATGATAAAATATGTCTATTAAACTGGATAAACAGGAAAAGTGGTTTTGAGATTCTGTTAGGAGTTTTGAACAAAGGAAATTTCATGGAATGGTCATTTTGTGTAAGAACAAAATAACCAATCAAAGGGGATTATGTTTGCACTGCATTAAAAGACACTCATAATTAACTTGCAATAATAATGGAATCATGTTAAGAGACACAGGATATCTACTAGAAGCTTACTTTTAAATATGTAATTAAAATAAACTCAGATAGCTCCCCACTGAGTACTATTATATGAAGACCAAGCAGAAACTTCCCATGGAGAGTAATTTTTGTTTTTCTTTGTTTTATGTTTGCATGGCTACATATTGGAATTCTAAAGAATGAATTAGCCATGTAAAACTTTGACTTAGTAGAATATTTCTAGTTGAAAAAACATACATATTTTCAATTACAGCAAAATTTAGCCACAATATTTACCAAAATCCATAATTTTATAATTCAAATTACAATGCATACACACACTAAAATAAACTGCCAAAACACTTTGCAATTTTTAACAATTTGATTGAAGGACATTGTATTAGCATTCACAATTGTTTCATTAGTCTGCTATGTAAACTCTTATAGGATTTAATTTTATTCTTAAATTAAAAAGTAATCTAAAGTAGAATGCTGAAAATAGATTTTTATATTGAAATATTAACTAATAGTTGTACTAAAATAATATTTTAATATAAATCTCGCTATTATTTAAGTGAGAAGCATTTTAAAATGCAATTAACTATTGTTTAAAGTACTCAAGCAAGGAAAGAAAATTTGTGGTATGGCCTCTGTCAACAATTTCAAAGAGTCTTATCATCTATCTATTAGGTGTTTTCATTCTGTTCATTTGAAAAGTTTCCAAAATTCAGAGGAGTTTCTGGTCAAATTTTCAGGAAGTGGTCAGATGACAAAATCTCCTCTTCTTAAAGTCACCTACAAGTGCACAGACAAACGAGATCTAGGTTCCTGCCTTGATCTTAAAACTGACGTTGGGTGCTGTGCTGTTCAATTTCCTCTGCCTTTGAGGGCCTGATCTTTTAAGTACTAACCTATTTCTTTTCCTCCTATATTGGAAAGCACAAAAGCCCAACCAGCATTTTTCTCAGTGCATTTCTCCAGAAATGAGAATCCTGTGTGGCTGACACCACGTTCAGGGCTTGCATTACCCATCATCCTTTTCACTTTGCTTTGGTACCCTGCCTCTGACTATGTTCTTCATTTACTGGCTATATTTCCTTGCTCCGGATACGTGCTTTTACTGGAAGTCCAAGCAGCGCATCTAAACTTTCGGCCTTCGTTTTTGCAGCAATGTAAATCTGAGAAGAATGCCCTCTCTCCTCCGCATGAAACCCATCTCCTACTCCCTGTAATTGATTCCTCACAATGTAGGAGAATGTACAGCTTTTTCATCAGCAAAGAATAAAGCACATTTTTTCTACAATTTCAGATATAAAAGCAAGTCCCGTATCCCACACGTCACTTTGTTATTCAACTTATTCAAATTGTAGAATAACTATTTTATTTTAAACACACATACACACACACAGAGAGAGAGAGAGAGAGAGAGAGAGAGAGAGAGAGAGAGAGAGAGAGAGGGGCAAAACAGATTCCTTGATATTTTTTAAAAGCAATTCACTCAAATAAGTATTAAATCACGGTAAACGAAACTATATAGGCTACCAAAAATCTTTCAGAGACTTATGAAAAAGACAGTCATTTGGAAGGTAATGTTTAGAATATTTTTTGTGTATTATTATGCTTCTATGAGTTTTAGTTTGAGTTAGGATTTCAGAATTTAATAATGTGATAACAGTCATGTTATAATCTTAACGAATATATCTTTACTTATCTGAGTCTTTCTAATTTTTCAAATTTAGTTTAATATGCAATAAGTATGTTTCTATTCATGATATATCTCGGATAAGCAAAAGTGATTTGGAGCAGTGATCAACTTTTCAAATGATGAAGGTTTTCAGAAATCGGAAAGCCCCTATGAGATTCTCCACTGGGTGTTTTACCTATGAGTCTTACAAAATTTACAAGGTGTGTTTTATTCTCTACACCAGCTTAGGTGTCAGGGATGATATATGTTGTAATCAGTAGACTAGTAGACGAAACATTGATGAGCTGGCAGGTGTTAGATACGTGCTATCTTTTTAAAGATACTGCATTGCATGTGATTAAATTCCTATCTCTGCTTTCACAGGATATATATGCCTGTAAGCACAGCGATGGGGAATAAAATTGCTCTAATGAGGACCTAAAGTCTGTGTACCCTGAGGGTGTCATTGCAGAGATAGGGCAGGATTCGTTTAAAAATATTTCAGAGAATTCTGAGCCTATGATCAGTTCTGCTCTGGTTTGGAAGTTCAGTGCTGTGGTATATAACTGGAAGCATAGTTAATATTAGTTGTCTAGTTTTAATTGACATTCACAAGTGTACTATTTACTGCAAGAACTCTCTGTAAATACTGCAGGTCATTGTCAGTATGCAAGGTAACTCCAAAGTATTATGCAGTAATGTCCTTGCTCAATACCTCAGCCTGTGCTCTCCATAGCAGAAAACCTGTCTCTTCTATGGGTTCTAGGGTGCAACATGGTCTTGTTATCAACAATGAATGATTTTAATGTCCTGTCATCTAATTTATTGAGAACTTCATTCTCAAATCTGAAAAACACTTCTTGTGCTAAAACTTCTTCATGAATTATATTTATAAGACTAGGGTTCTACACTGCTTACTGTCACCCTCATTTAGACCTTCACCAGCTTTATCGGTGGGATAAATTCTCTAAGGACCATGTCCTGTGCTGTTCGAATGTACACACCTACCTCATAGTCATAAATCCCTCTGATCCCTCCTCATGGAGACAGTCACATTTAATTTTTAACACACACTCTACACTGTGCTCCAAATTTCAGTAAAATTTTCTCAGAAAAATATAATTAACAAGAATGTAATAATTTTATATAATAAATAATAATGTCCCCCTTTCATGAACTATATGCCTAAGTAGTAGTATTCATTCATTCATACTAGTTCATTTGCTTAATAATACACAATCTTCCATCTATTCTAACCATTGCATATCTGGTTATTTTAAATAAGATGTAATTATATATTATATACAAGAATTATAAATACTACCTTTTAACATGAGTATGTTCGGATAAACATAGAACACAGAGTTCTTACACATGCCTGGACTCTCAGCAGTGGTAAGGATGAAGCAGATGTGTGGCTGAGAGCTTACATTCAGCATAAGCGTCATAGGACATCCTGGGCTGCAAGATGTATATTAGTTCTGAACAAATAAACAAACAGAGAAACTATTTATATAATGGAGTTACAAGACCCGAAATTACATTTTCATATTTAATTTATAATAATATCATTGTTTTGACAAAGGATCCTTAAATTATAAAATATCATCTGAATGAGACGATGTCAGTTTATTACTGTGATGGATCGCTAAACACTGCAATATATATGGTGATGTATTTTGAATTTTAATTAAAAATATTTTAATATCCATTTATTTGAGCTATATATACATATTTTGAATTTAACATTATTACATATATTCTATAAGATGTTTTTATAATTATATTTAGAAATATTTTATTATATTGAAAGTTAAAAATAAAATTTAGAACTTTTTAATTTTTTTGTGCTTTGATGATTTTCATTTTTTATTGGTTATTTTATTTATTTACATTTCAAATGTTATCTCCCTTCCCTGTTTCCCCTCCAAAAACCCCCTATCCCATCCCCTCTTTCCCCTGCTTCTATGAGGAAGCTCCTCCAACCACCCAGCCACCCACTCCTGACATTCCCCTATTTTGGGACATCAAGTCTTCACTGGACCAAGGGCCTCCCTTTCCATTGATGCCAGATAAGGCTCCTTTCAACAAGCATATCTTGGCATCAACAATAGTGTGTGCCTTTGGTGTTTGCAGATGGGATGGATCCCTAAGTGGGGCAGTCTCTGGATGGCCTTATTTTCAGTCTCTGCTCCACTCTTTGTCCCTGCATTTCCTTTAGACAGGAGCAATTCTGGGTTAATATTTTTGAGATGGGTGGGTGGGTCCATCTCTCTACTGGGGGCAGTACCTAACCTCTTGATACAGTCTCTAAAGGTTCTCTCTCCCCTTGCTGGGTATTTCAGCTAATGTCATTCATCCCTGTTGGGTCCTCTAGCTCTCCTGGAATCTGGGACTTTCTAGAGGCTACAACCAGATCTCCATCCCCCCCACTGCTACACACTTCCTTTCAATTTCCTGACCCTCTGTACTTCTCCCCCATCTGCTCTCACACCTGATCCTTTCCCTGTTTTTTCCCTCCCCCTCCTCTCTCCCTCCCATGTCCCTTCCTCCCTCTACCTCCTGTGAGGATTTTTTCCCCTTTCTAAGTAGTACTAAAGCATCCACACTTTGGTCTTCCTTCTTCTTGAGCTGCATATGGTCTGTGAATTGCATTGTGGAAATTCTGAGCTTTTTGCCTAATATCCACTGATCAGTAAGTACCCACTTTGTGTATTGTTTTGTGACTGGGTTACCTCACTCAGGGTGATGTTTTCTAGTTCCATTCATTTGCCTGCGAATTTCATGTGGCCATTGTTTTTAATAACTGATTAGTACTCCATTGTGAAAGGTACCACATTTTCTGAATCCATTCCTCAGTTATGGGAGATATCTGAAGCATGTGTCTTTGTTATATGTTGGAAATCATTTGGGTATATACTCAGGAGTGGTATAGCTGGGTCCTCAGGTAGTACAAAAATTTAGAACTTATACAAGACTTTCATTGTTATGTTAATCTGATGCTTCTATGACAAATACATTTTCCTGCTCATTTTATAAACTACAAAATGTCTCATTTTTTACTATTTTTAATATATTTTAGGTTGTATTAATTGTCTGCTTTTAGTAAACATTAACTTGGTAGTAGTATTAAATTTATTGTGTTGCTAATACAAATTTTTACATCTATGCCAGCGGTTTATTTTAAATTAGTTGTAATTGTACATTCTATACAAGAATTTTAAATAATCCTTACTGTTGATGATTACCTGGGATAAATTTAGAGCTGAGGGTGCTGCACATACAGTTCCATCCCTGCGAGACCTCTCATATACCCACCTTGCTCTTTTTAAGTTCTTGGTTTCCTTTTCATTAACTGTTCGTATATCTATATCTATATGTCTATATCATTGATATCTTGATCAACATCTACATCTAAATATCTATATCTTTGTATGTATATGTTTGTGTAGGTATGTGTATGTGTATATATGTGTATGTATATATGGATATTTATAATAAAAATGTATAACTCTTTCAGTTTGTAAAAGGTAACAGGTGAGTATATTTTCAGGGATGACCATTTGTTACTGGGGTGCTCTTTCCGGGGAAGACTATTTCTCTCTCACTTTCAGCATTCTTTAATTGCCTCTGGTGTTTTTATGCAGAGTAGAAGCAGAAGGAGCTGCCAAAACCCATTTAACACATCTATCCTCCCTGTTCTTGTTCAGAACATGTTTGTACATCCATGTTGGTGAAACTGTCTGTGTATAGCTTCTGACATGTCTAGGAGATACAATATGACAGAAAAATAAATGCTTCTCTGTGTTGTTTTGTTTTCTGTCTTCTCTTCTGCATTGATCTCAGAACCTTTTGTGTGTTGTCTGTAGATGTATCCTTTGTGCCTAGGCCCCCAACTCAGAAATTTTATTGGTTTTGGGTTTCAGTAGTGATCTATATTTGCTGTAAAGAGAAATTTCCTTAATGAGGAATGAAGATCAAATTTATCTATTTATCTACAAATGTTTAGAATTTAGTTGGAAATTGTGCTGATTTTGTAAAGTGGTAGTTGTAGGTTCTAATCCAAAATCCGTGTCTTTACTAGCACTGTGTATTGGGAAGGTTTCCAGTACCAGACACAGTTTCCTCTCCTTGAGCAGGTATTTAGTTCAGTTAGAAAACTGTCACTTCTAAGGTATAGGTGACAATGCTGGACCACATAGGTTAACATGCCATGCTGGTCACTGTGGTGATTCACAGGCATCATAGCTGGGCAAGACTGTGGGGTACCTCTTTTCTTTGGGAGCATGCATGCCGCTGGTAAAATAAATGCTAGTCCTCATGCAAAAGACATTCAATTTCAATCAGACCATGAGCCTTTGGGTCCCAAGTCTGACATGCGTGGTATCTTTATCTACTCATTTTAAAACACAATGCAAGTCCAGCTCATGGTGTGAATATCCATTAGAATGCAAGAGATACTCAGAAAATAACATGAATGCATTAGATCAAATGCAATTATATTTTAAAATCAAATCAGTAATGGAAATATTGTCAATTTTCAAATAAAAAATAAGAAGAGGGAAAAAGATATGCTGAATGGCAGCTTAAGTTTGTGGATCAAGATTCTGTGTCTCCAGGAGCTAATATTTCTAGAAGATACTTCAACTTTTACATAGAAAAATGATATGGGAATGAGGGCATGGGATAGTTAAGTCTCTCTACATTGGAGTAAAAATGGGGACTAAGAGGAGAAGAGACATAACAGAGCGTGAGGGCAGGTTGATTATGGCTAGAATACCTTGCACACATGTTTGAAGTTGTCAAAAATATTTTGTAAAGATATATCTTCAAGTCTTGAGTGATGCTCAATAAAAAGGGGAAAAAAAACCTCAACACTGGGAAAAAATTAAGTTTTCTCCCAACCTAAAGGCTTAGGTATGTGGAAGAATCTTGACTAAGAAAAATCCCAGAAATACCTTTGTTCTTAACATAGTAGAAAACATTGTTATTATTGTTAGTGGACAAAGGAACTCTGAAGTCAATCAGATTAAGAGAGAGTAGCCGGAAAAAAAAAAAAAGCAAATTATCAGTAAAGATCCTCTGTCCTAGAGGTAAATGACCTGCCCACAGCAAACACTAGGAGTTATTTTTCCCAGGTGAGAGGGGTGTCAGAATGAGATATTGAGTACTTGCCTTTGGCTGGTATACAGAAAAACAGGCAAAACCAAAAGAAAACAGGAAAACAAGATTTACTCCACCATTTCTTTGATCAAATTACATGGGTTTATTGATGTCCATTCAGATGCAAATAAAAAATACATACAATCCATGAAATGTATTATATTTGCTATAGATAAATACATTGAAATAAGCAGTGAGGTATGCAAATATTTCAGACTTTATTAGAGTATGTATCAAATTAAAATAAGAACAAAGATTACCTCTTTTAATGACATGATTCATTCTGTGTTTATTACTTATAATTTCATAATTATAACTGAACTCTTCAACATTTTATGCTGTTGGCCTTGTTGTTTTGCTGCATATAAATATCCAGGCACAGTTATTTTTTTTTAAAGTATTAGAAACAAACCTTTTTTTTATATAAATGTATAGGGATGTACTGAAGAGAAAAGTGGTAAGTGGGAGGGAGGGAGAGAGGAGTCTGGCAGGGGTTTAACAAGAACTCTGATTACACTCATTGAAGTTCTTTTAGCAGGGAAGCTTTCCTCACTCACAGCGTGAGATTTTTGTTCAAGTGGAGTTGCTACATCTCAGCCACCACAAGGCATGGGTGGAGAGAGGCTTACTTCACATCAGTAGGGAGCCATGTTATAGGCCTCCCACTGTGCTTCGATGTTCTCCACACTCTCCTTAAAGCTAGCTTTCCCAGTTATGTAGCACTGCTCCTGGTCCTCCCACACATGTTGAGAGCAACTGTTTCTAGGGCGGCTTTGTTGGTGCAACACAGGGCAGTCTAGAGAATGCCCCTTTCATTCTTAGAAGACAGTGAACCTCACTCACATAGGATGCTTTTAGAATTCTGGAAGGTATTGTGAAGCAAATATAACAACAAAAACAATTAACAATGGTCTCCTGGTTTGAAGCTGAAGAGAATAATTTAACTACTTTAATCCCTAGTTTTGAGTTTAATTTCTTCTTCATGTTTTTTAAGAATGTCGTAAAATAACAGTAAAATAACCTTATGTCAACTTCTTACTATGGTAACTAGCCTTCTACTTAGCCAGACTGCTGGTTATGCCTGAAACACTATGTGAGGGGCAAACATGAGTGCTGTATTAAGCACCACTCTTCTCCTCTACAGAATGCAACTAAAACTCTGTGTGCCCTGTAGTTAAGTAAATTCCATTTCTCCAAGTGTGATAGCTGTTTAATCTTGCTCTAGTTAATTTTAATATTTTTAGGCTTTTGGGAATTTCATGAGTAATGTATGTATATCATTTTCCCTCCCCTTTTTCATGGCTCTCTCATTCTCAAACTCATGTTATTTTAACTCTTTAAGTGTGTGTGTGTGTGTGTGTGTGTGTGTGTGTGTGTGTGTGTGTATTATACCAGTTGATAGACACACACAGCTTTCTAAGTTAAGTGATGTTGGATTGGATTTTGAGCTGACCACAGAATTGGATAACCTGTTAGATATATAGTTTCATCAGAAGGATGATTCTTCATCTCTTGTCAGTAATTAAATATCTATTAGTCTTCATCTAGTGGAGTTTTGCAAGATTTCCCCATTGTTGGAATGTCAACTGATAGTCATTTCTCAGGCTTTGTGTAGGCCTATCGTTGAGATTTCTTGAGTGCTGCTTTTCTGTCATAATAGGAGACACTATCTTGCAGTGGAATTCTTGGTCCCTTGGATTCTACAATTTTTCTTCTGCCTCTAGAGGCTATATTGTCTAAGCCTTAAGGGTGGGACTTATATGGAAAATGTATTGAGTCTTTCCTCCTAAATGGGGCGCTATTCTCTGAACTTTGAACATGTTATGGATTTATGTAATGGCTTCTTGCATACAAAGAGTTTCTTTAATACGGAGTGAGACTTAGCCTTATCTGTGGGTACAAGATACATATTTAATTTACAGATATAATTCATATTGTTTTGGGAAAATGACAGTAGTATAATCTCATCTACAGGCTATGACTTCAAAAGCCATGGGTAGTTGGTTTACAAAAGCCTTGGCCAACAGTACCAGCCAGTCCTTATATTGAACAGGCCTTAAGTTTAATTATAAGACTGTTTATTATCCCTAAAATATTAGTTTCACTATTATTCCTTTTGAGGAATCTTGTCATCTCCCCAAGTCCCATAATGATTATTTTCTTAGGTTCACCAACTATAAAATAGGAATATTACTTATAGATGTTAATGGTTTAAAAGCATCAACAATTTATTTTGCTATATCAACTTTAAGTTCAGACACATAATAAGCACCAAGTAGTGGAGACTGTCATATTTAATATATCTATTCAACTACTTAAAACATTATTATTCCCCTTGTGCCTTCCAAATTCTGGCTTTCAACATATCATCAACTCTATCAATAGGTTAGAAATTTATGTTGCTTATTCAACTAATATTTTGAAATATCACCCTCCATTCATTTTATTCTGAAATTTGTTTTATAGTCTGTATAAAAAAGTTAACACATAATTTTCTAGAAAATTACATGTTTCACCAATCAGGAAAAAGAGACACAACTATGTAGTTGCTGAAAAAGGCCTTGCAGAATATAATTTTTTAAGAACTTTGGCACAGCCTAAACTGAGATTTTTGTTTAAAAAAATATCTAAGACTATCTACTATGAAGATGTGACGTCTAAGTAATATATTTATATAGATTTAAGCTAGAGTGTTAAGAGGGAAAAAGGTGGTCAGCTACAGAGAGACATCAGACTCTAAATGTACAATTGTGTCAGAGAAGCAACATTTAATTTTCTTTTACAATAGGCACATATAGGACTTTGATACATTTTGAACTTGGTATCTCCTAAAGACCTCATGGCAAAATTATAATAGAAAGACATCAGTCTAGGTCACAAGAGTATTTGATGAATGCCACTTCTACTGAACAAAGTTAACAGTGTTATCTGAGACTATCAGAAAACATCTGAGGAACCATGCAGTGTCCTTCCTGATGTTAAAACATTGATGTCTTAAGCCTCATTCATTGTTATTTTAAAATAAAATTTTTATGTAGAAAAGGAATTTTGTCTGTATATTAATGAGGATATAGGAAAAAATGTTAATTTTCTTGCAAGACACTTCTATCCAATTTCTTGATGATGGCTCATTTTCTTTCCATTGTCTACATATACCTTTCTACCTATTTGTTGTCACTTATACCTATGACTCAGTAAGCTATATATCACATTTTCCTAAATTTTTGCTATGCTTGATGACACATTTTATTTGATACTAATATAAGTGTACTAACTCCTTCATAGTAACTTGCTAAACATAAAGACAGGTCAGTGGGTGTTTCCTTCTCTATGGCTGGAGAGGATGAACAGGAAATTCAAATTATAAAATGAGATTTGTTACAAAATTTTCTGTGGAATAACACTGTGTACTGGTTATCTAGGTGATATGATAATCTGAAAACAAATGTCCTCATCAACATATAAAACTACATGTATAAAAATATACAAAATAAATAAATAAATAAAACCGTAGAATAGAGCTCGAAGAGCCAAAAAAAAAAAAAAAAAAAAAAAAAAAAGTACTGATTCCACTATCAAATCTTTGTGGTTTGTCGTGCTTCCTAGAGTTAGATCCTTGAGTAAGGGTGCATCAATTTCTTCAAGAATATAAACTGTGTAATTACCATGGAGAACTATGAACATAAAGCCATAGAGGTGATGATAGAGACAGATATGGCAAAAGATGGACTGGATGCAGGTGATAACAGAAATAAAGGTAAACACTCATAGAAGCATGAAAATAAGAGGGTAAAATCTTTTTAAACTGGATTCATTCTAGGTTAAAGAAGAAATGAATAATTTACAGAAATAAAATAAAATGATTGCATACAAAATGTATAAGGAGGCAAAGATAGAAGCATTACTTTCTACTAAAATTATTACCAACCAAAAATACAGAAAATAGAAAATACAGGTTTTCTTGACCCAGCTTGTGTTATACAGTGCTCAGTCTCCAGCATCAAACAAAAGGAAAACAGAACATCAATCCATCTTGACTTTTCTTTTACTGATTCTAGTTTTTTATTTGACCACTAATGTAGATTTTGTTCAAAGAATTAGGTGCAGAAAACAGAACCTCGATCTATGAAATTTTCAAGATTTTTTTTTTTTTTTGGATTGTTTACCTATTTTCTTTGAGATGAAGACAATATTGACTCTCTTCCTAAAGAAACAAAATCTACTTCAGATTAATATCCTGTCTCAAGGAATAAAACACTCTTAGGGGAATATGATTTTGAATTAGTAAACACTTTTCTCACTGATAATTAAAGTGAAGCATAACTCTATAGAATGGCTGTCTACAAGTGCATCAAAAACATAGAAAATCTATGGTCAGTGCATTTGACTCCAACGTAAAGACTATATAAAAAAATAAATCCATCTCTTGTCTGGCTAAGACAAATTCTTATTTCAGGTAGCCATTTGTATTTTTTTTTTTTTTTAGAAATATCAAAGTCCATTTGTTGACTGTTTGCTTTTCTGTGTTCTTTGTACGTTCTACATATTAATCCCATGATGGAGTATAGCTGACACAAATTACATCCTATTTTGTAGGCTATCTCTTCATTTGCTTGACAGTTTTCTTTGTTTCACAGAAGCTTTTTAATTTCGCGAGTTCCCATTTTTCAAATACTGGCCTAACTTTCTGAGCAATCAGAGTCCTATTTAAAAAACCGTTTACCTATTCTTGTGTCTTGAAGTATACTTGAAGTGCTTCCTACGTTTTCTTCTGGTAGTTTCAGGTCTCATGTTTAAGTCCTTGGTTCATTTGGAGTTGACTTTTTTGCTGAGTGAGAGATAATGATCAAAATTCATTATTCTATATGTAGGTACTTAATTTCCCCAGTACTTTTATTAAAGATGCTGTCTTTTCTCCAATTTGTATTCATGGTATCTTTGTCAAAAATAAAAAGACTGCGGTTGCGTGGCTTTTATCTGAGTCCTCTAAAAAAAAATAAATAAATAAAGACTGAACATAATAAAATTAGTTGCAAATTGGACTCTCTAATTATTAGGATTTTAAATAATAGAAATATAAAATCAGAACTTGTTAGAAGAAAGTTGAGGGGCATTGCGCTAACTTAAACTAGTTGGATTAGACCCTCAAACTCTGCACAACCTTCCTTGCCAGTAGAAGGAACTTCTCTGCCTATGTCCCCTAAGATTTCCTCTTTGCTTGAAAAATATATAATGTCATAAAAAAGTAGTTTCCATTTAAAGGACTACATTAATTTTATTGCTTTGAGATCAAACACATAAGAGGTCCTATAATTTATAGCAGCTTACATGGCTGACAAATTTTACCTAAGGACCATGTGAGGGAATATAAATTTAAAACACAACCAGTTAATATACCTGGGCTCACGAATCCTAGAAGCTGCAATCTAAGTGTTAGTTTGTACTGAACAACCTGGAGAGAAAATTTCATTAGGGTGAAGTCTGAATTCAATTGAAGGTTAATTTAAAATAAACTTATTCCCATCATTGTGATATTATAAACGAAGATATTGAATATCCTAGGGAGACTGCTTCCTTTTTAGAGTGGGTTCATGTTCTAGCTCTTCCTATGAAGAAGAATGAGACAATATTTTCATTTACTGTTAATTCAATAAACCCTGATATTGAAATAATCTCCAGAACTTAGTATATCAAAAATTCTAAAACAAAGCAAAGACCATCATTTTAATGGACTTCACTGTCAATGTGAAAATCAGAATAATCTGGCACACAGAGATTTGATTGACAAAAAGGGAAATGTCCCTGATGTGATAATCTTGAAACAGGAACAAATAGGAGTTGTTATGAAAGTGTCACTTTCCGTGTGAAGTGAAGTATTCAGAAGCCAGAGAACACAAGCATGTCCCCAATCTTGTTAAGTTAGGATTCTTCAGTAAGTCGTCTGTCTCAAGACAGTTCATAGACCCCAAGCTTCTTAAATATGGAGGACACTGAACTTCAGTGTGCAAAGAGTCCATAACTGTTCAAATGCATGTGTTATGAATAATTTACCTGTCACTCCCAAGGAACTTGTAGTGATTCAACAAGAACAGGAGTGGATTAATGAAAGACAAATAAAAAGCATTTGGAAAATGGTATCAACTCAAGAATAACGTTAATTCTGAAAAAATCAACATGCCTTAATAGAGTCCAAATCAGAGGAGAAATCAAGACAATTAAATAGAATTTTCATTTAGTAGATGACAGATTCAGTCCAGTGGTTTCCCAAGATCATTCCCCAGTTATTTTCCTACTCTTAGAAAAGTATAATTAGATATGTGAAAACAAGCATATCCAGACAGTGTGGTGAAATATATCTGCTTAAAAACTGACAGTGCTTGAGAAAGGGACAGGGAGACCCTGGCTCCTTAGGAAAGCAACAGGCAAATGTTAGAAGAGACTGTGTTTTAAAGTTACTGGAGATAACTGTGCCATAATGAATCACTAACAAGATTTCTGCATTCTGAATTGTGCTGCACAACTACTTGAGTAATCTGAGCGACCTTTGTAGAAGCACATAGATTTTGGAAAGTTATAAAGAATTGTTTTCAATATAAATTGGAGACCAGTTGTGAAGATGTTTGGAGCTCCAGGTCAGCTTAACATAGCATTTGAGCCATGCTATAAAGCTATGATCTAGGAAACACATTATCTATTATTTATCTATTAATGGTGACCACTAGATGAGTTTATACCAGAACTGAAATCCATATCCGTGGGCATATTAAATGTCTTTGCTTACATTAAATTGAAGACTTTTCTTTTACACAGAGAAGCACGCCATTCCTATGATAGACGTTGGAACTGCTGGAAGTTGAAACAATTTCTCTAAGGTATCTATAAGACATGAGACAGAGGTAAAGCAAATTCCGTGAAATTACAGAGACTTGCAACATCAACTATATTCATTCTTAGTATGACTGTCCTCTCTCTTAGATACTAGTTCAAGACATGGCAAGCTTGCTTTGAATTTGGAAGCACTATCTATTTTATTTAAGCATACTTTATTAATTTAATATTTTCCTATATTTCTTTCTTACAGAAGAAATTACTTTTTGTGGAAGAAGTCAGCAAAATTTGACTCGATGGACCATATGACCAAACACATTTTCTCATAAATAGAGTCACTCCAAGGAGACAGACTGTGACTGCAGCTTTAATATATCACAACACAAATCCTTAGGATGTGGTATACAAATATCTATCACAGATATCTTCCTAAAATTCCACATAATAGAAAAAATTTCCAGACTATGATTTTGGTTACCAAGAAAACACTGAATGGGACTACTCTTCAAAAAAGCTAAGCATTGTCTAAATAAGTCCAAATCAAGCATACGTTATTACTTGTAATCAAAAGAAAAATGTATGTTTGAGTGTAGGTTTTACCATATTCTTGAGATAGAAGTACATTGTCAAATAAGAGACCTAAATTGTCATGTTTATTTTTCTATAGTTCTCTTTGTTTTTTATCATCTGGAGTCATAGACATTTTTGTTCAACATGTTGAATAAGAACCAACGATTTTGGTTGACATATGGTTTTGGATTCTGTTTTGTTACCATTGTGAAGAAACCCATTCCAGAGTGGTTCTTAAGAATGGCAGAAAGGAGAAATTCTTCTGGTGGCAGATATTCCAAGTGTTAGAGCAGAACTTTCATTTGTATTGAAGGGTTGTCACTGATCTAGAGTTAAGCACAGATATATGAGCTGTGATCAACAGTTTGACTTACAAGAAAGATTCAAAGAACACACTTGGAAAATATACTGCAGATTTGTGAAGAAATATCCTGAAGGTAACTTTAATTCAGGTGAGCACTTAATGTGAAGAGACTTGTACCACAAGCTTTTGCTCATCCAAGGAAAATTTAATAGTTACAAGGTTGTGATGCCTTGAAAGAGTTCCAGTAATTCACTCACCCAGCCATTTTTATCAATGTCTAATACTCCCAGAAACAAAGCACCCATAGTGGCAGGGATATAAATTGAACATGAGGTAAGAAACATGGTTCTCCACTCCCAAAGATAGATGTGGCTGTTGCTACTGTGGAATGTCCTGTCTGATAACAGTCAGGACCAGCACTGATCCAGAGATTCCCCAGGGCTATCAGCCTGATACATTTTGGCAGGCTGATGGATGCAACCAGCTCCATCATGGAAACTTTGTGCTAACTCAACAAGAAGATTCATTATCAGTGAAATGGACAACTATTCTTGAAAGGGATTTGTCTTCTTTCTGTCAATAGTTCTTTCAAATAACTATCTGTGGACATAGACAGTCACTTATCTTCTCTCATGCTATTCTATGCTACATTGCCTCTGACCATGGGACTCATTTTACAGCAAGCAGATGGTAGAAATGACCTCATGTTCATGGGATCCATTGCTTTTACTATTTTCTCCACCATCCTCAAACAATTTTTAACAGACTTTTGAAATGAATCTTAGAAAGAATTGGTTAATACGACAACTTGGGCAAAGGCTTAGAAAATTGGTTCTGTGATGCCCAAGATTTGAAATATACTCTAAATCCTAACAACACATACTCTGATGTCTCTCATGGTTAGTTTTCACCAATTTGGAAATTGAATGGTAGAGATAGAATAGATTTTATTTGCTATTATTCTGAGTAACCAAGAAGAAAATGTTGGTTTCAGAGTTCTGAAGTATTGAGCTTTCAGGACAAGAAATAGTTTTTGTTCTCAAATTGAAGGTCTCTCATCGTAGGCCCGAACAGTAATTTTATTAGCAGAGAAATTGAAACTGAAATATAGACTGCTTAGATTATCTATGTCCATAAATCAACCAACAAAAATGGAGTTAAACTACTGGCACAGGATATTGATATCTAAGGTATACCTGGAATTATTGCCAAGCATATGGAGTAAGGAGTATGTCTGCCACATTTTATTTAATACTACTACAGGAGAGTAGTTAAGTGTAGAATATAGTGTGAAAAAATCACCTGAAATCACAAATATACCTTCAAAAACAAAATCTGAAATAGTTATAAGCAGTCCATAAACATTTTGTGTGAATGCATGTTTATATATAAATATACTTCACCTTTAATTTTTCCAATCAGGAACAAGGGAGAAAATTAATAGCAGTCACTTTATATCTCAACATTAAAGTTATAAACTAATATGATGTAACTCAGGTAGAAAAGTCACAAACCACCAAAGGAAAAGAAAGTAATTATTCTATTCAAGGAAAAAAAAATGTGCCCCTATGTGCATATGTGATATACTGGCTGGTTTTGTGTGTCAACTTGACACAAGCTGGAGTTATCACAGAGAAAGGAGCTTCAGGTGAAGAAATGCCTCCTTGAGATCCAGAGGTAAGGCATTTTCTCAATTAGTGATCAATGGGGAAGGGCCCACTGTGGGTGGTGACATCCCTGGGCTGGTAGTCTTGGGTTCTATAAGAGAGCAAGTTGAGCAAGCCAGGAGAAGCAAGTCAGTAAGAAACATCCCTACATGGCCTCTGCATCAGCTCCTGCTTCCTGACCTGCTTGAGTTCCAGTCCTGACTTCCTTTGGTGATGAACAGCAATGTGGAAATGTAAACTCAATAAACCCTTTCCTCCCCAACTTGCTTCTTGATCATGATGTTTGTGCAGGAATAGAAAACCTGACTAAGACATGTGATATCTGCCACATGTCTGTTCTAAGGATGACTTCCATATTAACTTCATTTCTATCTATGTAATTAACTACATATGTATGTATGTATATATGTATTATCTATTGGCTTTCTTTCTGCCTATTATTCTCTCTCTCTCTCTCTCTCTCTCTCTCTCATCTACTTACCTATCTATCATCTATCTACCTATCTAGAAATATCTTTTTGTTTAATAGTTTCTTGTGTATATACAATATATTATGATAATTCTTTTCTAATTACCTTTCTACATCTCTCTATCGCTACAGGTTACCCCTTTCTTGACCCCAACTAGTAATTTTTTCTTATTTTTTCCTAAATGTACAGGTATTGCATAATGATTATGTCTAGTGTGTGTGTTTATAATTATCATGTCTATGCCAATTTGCGTTGATTATATGTATTGTACAAAATAATAAATTCTGTTACAATGCCTTCATATGTGCAGCCACTGGTCACATTTATCCACCATTAGTCATTCCCCCTTATCTGCCTATATTGTTCACCAAATAATTTATACGGTCTTTCATAGAATAGAGAAAGCATGTGATATTTGTGTCAGTAAGAATTTCTTCATTTAACATGCTCGTGTGCGGTTTCATATGTCTGGAAGTGACTTGGTTACAGTATTTGTTATGCTCTTGAGCTCTGTTTGCATCCAGATTTTGTAAGAGTTGTTCTGAGAAGACAACCCTCAAGCTGGTCTCCTAAATTATGTTTTCTAAGGTTTCCCTTCCCAGACTTTTCTGCCTAAGGAAAACCATAAGAGATGCTTTGGAAGATTTGGATGGTGGAAGTGAAGCAACCCTCACATTAATTTCGCCATCAGAAGGCTGCAGTGGACAGGTGCTACTTTGGCTCATGTATGCTATGCACAGCTAAGGAGTTGTCACATCAGATCAGGGGGTAGGGGAGCAAGCGTGAGCTGAAGTAGCACTTGACTACTGAAACCTTCTCAGCCTATAATCAATGTGAGTGCTGTGCCAACACAGGTGACCTGAGTCCTCACTGATGAGCATTAATGTCAAATTTCCAACCTATTTTAAGTATTTGATCTCTATATTTTGGATATACGTCTCTCTTTCATGGCATGATCTTCCACTTCAAGATTTGCTTCAACTGAAGAAGAAAAAATATATATAAAGAAAGAAGAATAACAGATTTTTCACAAATATTTCAGTTACTTATCATTAAATCTTTGCAACAAGGCACATGGGCATCTTGACTTTTCAGTATAATCTTTGTCTTATTCACAGGGTTGCAGTGATTAAGCCTTATAAAATCTCTACAGTTTATATGGTAAATTACAGGATTCTGAGTAGATATGGTGGTGTAGTATATCAGATATGCTAGTAGTTCATATGGAAATTTAACATTGTATGATGTGACATCCTAATTGGTAAGAAAATGGTAAACTAAATGGATATGGTGTTGAAATATCTGGTAGGCTATTACAGAAAAATATAAATTGTGTACACTTATGCTGTACATAAATTGTACACCTCACAATAGTGAAACAACTACTAATTTTATGATAAACTGTCTAGTGTCTGTGACTGACTATATAAATGATTTCAATTACTGAATATAAATCAAAATATTTCTATCTGCAAATGTGGGCAGCTGTATGTTTATTTAGGGAAAAATATAATTAATAATGATAAGTAGCATACACTATGCTATGAATTTGAAGCATCACATAGCTTATCAAAGATAAATGGTAGACAATACAAATATTAAATTACTATCACTATTATTCATGCTTTAAAATATTTTTAATTATGTATGTTGATGTTTCTTTGTGTGGGTATGTGTATGTATGCAAATAGAATAGTAGAATTGTATTCCACTGAATTTGGCCAAGTGAGCTACCTGACCTGGTTGCAGGGAACTAAACCTGGTTGTCTGCATGAGATGTACCCACTCCTAACCTTTTAGTCATTTCTCCACCCCCATTCTCTTCTTCCCTATTAGTTATGGTTATCTGCAGCATAATTAGCGATAAAAACACCAGTATTATATTAAACTTCTAATTAAGTAGTTTTGATCTGAAAACTTTGATACTGGAAGTATTTCACCTTCTAATTCAAATAATTCTTTTATATTTGTATGTATATATAGTACTTTATCTTGACTGTAACTAAATGATATTTGTATATACCTAGAACTTTATCTTGATTACAAGTAAATATAGCATAAGTAGCCATGTGCTTCACATATCCTGAAGGTCAGTTTACAATCTTTTGAGAACTTCATGGTTGTGACCTTGATCTATCACATGAGGTTAAGTATGGATGTTTCTTTGCTGCCGCAGCAAAGTTTTAGAATTTAGATTTTAGAGCATTTAGGATTTCACAGTGGGAATTAAGGTTTCTAAAAGATTTTAGCCTGAAGAGAATTGTGAAAGGTGAGTGTGAATGTGTATGAAGCAAAAACAAAGATAAACATAAACAAAACAAACAAACACAAAATAAAACACAAGTTACAACCCATGCTTGTGAATCTCATAAACATGTTTGGGTAAAAAAAAAGAAAATGACTGGTGTCTGATAAATCACAATTAACTGATACCATTCCAAAGATTTAAAATTAATTGTCATATCATTTTGAAACACGCATTGAATAGTTTTATGAAAATAGCTAATTAAAGTCACTCTTAATGAAAGTCCTCAAATTAAAAGAAATATTTTATGGAAATCCACTAGTAATAGCACAGACCATAATTACAACACCACTGATATGCATGTACTTCTCTGCTTAATTCTCTTGTCTGAAAGACGCTCTTTTCTCTCCTAATTATAATTTTCATACATCCATCAAATATCAAATTTAGCATTTCAGCTTTTCTTCCTATTTTAAAGATATGTCTGTAAGTTGAAGCTACTATATTTTCTCAACAATTTTTGGTGAAGCTGTGTTGCTGCTAATCTCACAAGATGCCTTCTTCCACATTTTAAGACTATTAAACACATGATAATCTTTGATTTAAGGTACCTGTACAGCTTCAGTGTGCTCCTCCTACGGAAGCCAATGAGTTTCTGGAAAATAACATGTTTCATATGAGTTCACAAAAAGATAAAGCTTAATTACTAATAAATAAAATAATATAAAGGAAACTATAATTTGTATTAAACTTTAAAAGTTAGCGCAACAAAATAAAAAATCTAATTACACAAAAATTCTGATATACTGCAGTAAACCACATGATACCATACATAATAAAGGCAGTTATTATCTTAAAGATGTCACTTAAAGTCTTAATTTGCATGCTGAATTTTAAAAATAATACAAATAATTTTCTAGAGTACTCCTCTATTATAAGAATTAAACTGAGATGGTGGCTATTAGAACACACCAAGAATCTCTGATTGGGGTTGTGTGGTAGGTGACTATTAACATGAATTCATCACCTGAGTAAGCTTTTGCTGAGTAGGACATAGGAAAAAGTGGAGTCTGGCGAAATGAGTCCCTGAGATTTGCACTCACAACATTAATACAAGCTTCACTTACAGCATCCAACTGCTCAGAGTATTTTGAAATATAATGAAGTTAATCTTGTTTAATTTAAAAAATGTAACATCAGTATACATTTTGTGTGAATGGAGTAAAAGTCACATATGTTATAAGCACAATATGTAGCAATGTAATGCTATTTCTTTCTCATGCTACTGCCTAAAAGGAGCACATTTTGTTTCTAAGTTCCCTGATCTTATTCACCACCCTGTTCACAAAATCCATTTTTTATATCAGTTCTCCATAAGAATGTCACTGACATTTTGTCTTTATGTATTGCAAAAGTTTCCTGTGGAAAAACTGGAGTCCATTGCATCAGAATACAGATTTGAATATAATTAACTAATTACCAGAACATCTCTGTTTGATGACAACAAAATTCATTGTATTGCAGTTATTTAATGCATACCCACCCCGTGCTGATAATGAAATGCACCCAGGCCTCTGGTTGTTGGGATAACTACTGTTTGCTCCTTCACAGTGCACTATGCCCCCTGACTACAGATTTTCTATATATGTGTCTGTGTGTTTGTCCTTCCTGGATTCCCTTACCACTACTACTAGTCAGGTGACTTCTCTCGGTTGAACTGGACATTGTAATCATGTATAAATACCACTTTAAATTACTTAGTATATGAGCTTCTATAGCATTGGAAACAAATAAAGGAATTGTAGATTCATGATTTTGTTAAGTAGAGTATGTTTGAATAGCGTCAGCAGAATGCGCTTTGTATGCATTCATCTTTAGTAGTATGTGCCTGGTATGATGGGGAGTAGCGTAATGCCTATCTAGCACTAGTGTAGATTTAGAATCTACACTCCAACTTTAAGGTTACTGTACTTGCAAAACCAGCTACTACATTTCTGGATTGGTAATTACTCATGAGAGTGTTCTCAATTTGTTTTATTCCTGAGCTCCCAAGAAGTTTTATTTCTGAGAATCAGAGAAACCAGGAAACAAATAGGTCATTGTCCAAGATAACCTGCATCAGAGCCTGAATGGTTTCCAGTCAGCTCTACTTTCTCTGTCAATTGGCCGAGTGTGTTTTATGTCCACTGTCCCTCCCGCTGTACACCTTACACACTCTACTGCCCACTGTCCCTCACACTGTACACCTTACACACTCTACTGCCCACTATCCCTCCCACTGTACACCTTACACACTCTACTGTCCACCGTCCCTCCCACTGTACACCTTACACACTCTACTGTCCACTGTCCCTCCCACTGTACACCTTACACACTCTACTGCCCGCTGTCCCTCCCACTGTACACCTTACACACCCTACTGCCCACTGTCCCTCCCACTGTACACCTTACACACTCTACTGTCCACTGTCCCTCACACAGTACACCTTACACACTCTACAATTGCAATAATTTGAACAAGTAACTGTTTAATAATTTATTTTGTTGATAGAGTTTCTCTTTCTGTAGTCCTGATTGGCCTCCAAATCTCTATGTAGACCAGACTGGAGTTGAATTCACAGTAATTCCCTGACTCTGTTTCCAGAGTACTGTTGTTAAAACAGCTACACCCAGACTATTATGAAGCAGAAGTGCTTCTTCCTGTTTTTTCCAATGGTCCTCGGTTTCCTTATGCCCATTGGAAAGTAGCAATTCTCTCAGTAATGAAGGACCAGAGGAGAACTGTGTGTTTAATACTCTACATGGTAGGATTGTCCACAGTTTAAACAATAAAGAATTCTCATCAATGTAATTCTGAACAATAGCAAATTTATTATTTCTTAATGCTTCTACCAGCAGTCAATAAAATGTCATTGTCTTCTACTCATGGTTTTCAAGCAGTGATGTAAAGATGTCACTAACTTTTTGTTTTCAAGATGCTACCACTTTATATTATGGTAAATAATTTCAATCTCTATTTGGATTTATTATCATATTCATATTTAGTTAAAAATATTATTTTAGCAAAATCAAATCCAAGAAAGTATATTGTGTTGACTTTGAATTTATCATTATTTAAGGATAAAATGGACTATCTTATTATTTGTATACCAAATCTTAAATTTAATTATACATCTATGAGATATTTTATATTTATATTTAATTTGTAAATATTATGAATGTCAAAACCTACTAAATATAAAGGAAGGATGTTTTCAATATATCTAAATATTGTAAATGCATTCCAAAATATTATTTTTATCCTTTTCCATATCTTTAACTAAATATTGATTGATATATTTGCTTCTGTCTGATAATGTGTAAAGGTTTAAGAATTAATATTTTTATACTGGTCATTATCCTAGATGATTTAAATCAAATGCTAGCCATAACATAGTTCTTTAATATAAATAGGTTACTTTTTATTGTAAGTACTTCTGAAATGTTTCTGTCCAGTATTGGAACTATGAACACATCAAAAACCTAAATAATATACAAGCTATCACTTTCATTAACACATATTAAATTAAAATACTATTATTTTATTTATATAAATCAGTAAATATAATCTTACAAAGTAATAGCAGTGCTTTTACATGTTCTATTGTTCCAATTTATGTTTTCTGTTTTCATATGCATTGATTAACATTGTCCAGTATTTTCTAGAAGTCATATACATGAGTATGTGTGTATGTATCAAATGGTTGCAGAGGAATGAATTTTATTGGTCTGGGTATTTTTATTTTTTATGGGTGTTATATTTTTTATTGATTAACTAGGAATTTCTCATGAACCCCAAGTACACTCACTCCCCAATCCTCTCAGGTCTTTTATCCCAGCTTCTAGACCCCTTCCATGTGAAAGAAGAAGGAAAAGCAAACCAGGTCTGATTATGTTACCCATATACTCACTGAGGCATGGTCTAACCCCAGTGACCAGCCTCTCAATGAAGACTGAGTCCTTCCCAAACCACATCCTTGATAGAAGTCATCAATTGCAGGGAGCTACACTTTAGCATCCTTATCTTAATTTTGAAGACTTCTCGTCTCTGGCTTTCTGTCTAGGTTGTTACATTTTTTAAGGAAGTGGGGAGAGAATCAGGGTGGTCACAGAAATCTATGTTCCTTTCCCTCAAACAGGAGTCTGCAGTGATCAATAGCATAGCAAAAATAGCTTCCTTGATCTTTACACTCGGTGAGAGCACATGTCATGAACTAGGAAATTGTTTCTGTCCACAGTGCAGAACATGGCTGTCCACATCAGCTTCAGTGTCAGCACATGCCACAAATCTCAGCATGGTCTTAGGTGGCAGAATAGACCAAGGACATCAATACAGCCCTCTGCCACTTCATCGGCCACAGACACTATCAGATCCCTAGTGGCACCATGGACCTACGACATCACCATGGCCTCAGGTGGCACTGCAGTCACTCAAATCAATATCTTCCTCAGACACAGCACTGGTCATGGGCATCAACATAGCTTTGGAGTTTGTTTGTTTATTTGTTTTTTAAACATGGCCTGGTTTTATTCTTACACATACAAAATACATATAATTTGGTATGGAAAATTCATTTAGAAGACTACTTTAAATATTATTTTCTGAGAAAATAATTATAAAAATATATATTTAGGGAACAGTGAATTATAGATAAATTGGTTAAATACTTATTTAAAATAATATATAAATGTGAGTTGTGGATTGCCTGATATGTACCATGGTGGCAGTATTAAGTCTTGTTCTGAACTCAGAAAGTCCATTTTTAGCTTTGGTAAATTAAATGGCTCATACCTTTTGCTTCCTTCACAGAGCTGTACAGCAAACATCTCTCAAGTAGGTGCTGTCAAAATGCTGAATATTCTGTTTGTATAATTGTGGGAGAAGATGACTACACCTGCAGCCAAGCTGATTTGAACTCACTGTCATAACTAAATTGGCCACAAATGCAGAGTAGTCCTTCCCCCTTTGCTTCTCCACAGTGCTGAGATTACAGGTATTAGGAACACTTCCTGCTTTTGGAGGGAAGTTTACTGCAGTATATTTCAAATAAGGTTTGGTACAATGGGAACACTTTATACTCCACTCTAATCACTTGTTTCTACACCTGATAAGGAAAAGCCCAGGACCAGTACATGTGCCTGAACCCAGCTACCTGTTTCTCTTAGCATCAACTCTGTCCTTAGAATACATTTTTGAACTAGAGCAGTCCCCTCTGTCCTTTACAGCTTGATTCCTTGACAAAAATGTCAAGAGGGCAATAGGTGCCATCAGTGTTTCTGGCATGTTCCACATAATTGAGAGCTTCCATTGTGTGCCTGCCATAAACTGAATAAAGAGGGAGAAGTTTGTAAATTCTGATCTGCTCTAGCTTGTAATTCAGTTCCTTAAGTAGAGAGCAGAGCTCACGAAAAGGTGTGCCCTTTCTTCTTGAAACATGAGGTTGCTCTTCACTGGACCAGAAAAAAGAGGACTTCATTCTTAGACCAACAACTAATGCTTTGACTATCATGCTGAGATGGAGAAGGGGACCATGGCTCCCTGTCATTGCTATTACTGATATTTGGGAGATCTGCTTTAACAACTATGTCATCACTCGAGATGCGCCTTTTGCACACATTCTAACTATTGCAAATACTTTTCAACTGGCTTATTTATTTATTCTAATAACTCAGGCTCTGCACTGGAAGAAACAAGAATGAAAAATATGTGTTAATATTTCCTGATAAGAAACAAATAAACAAACAGAAAACTTGAAGTGTCAAGGTGTCTATCTGAGAGAAGAAAGATCCATACTACAATCAGTTACTGGTTGTTTTCCTAGGGAGAATACATCACATTTTCAAGGTACAATTCTACAATTCAACCATTACTTGAATCCTATGTTTCAGAAAACTTAAGAATTGAGATAGTTGATGATATGATCATATACTTAAGTGACACAAAAGACTCCACCAGAGAACTGCTACAGCTGATAAACAACTTCAGCAAAGTGACTGAATATAAAATTAACTCAAGCAAATCCTATACTCGAAGGATAAATAGGCAGAGAAAGAAATTAGGGAAATGACACCCTTCACAATTGTCACAAACAATAAAAAGTATCTTGGTGTGACTCTAACCAAACAAGTGAAAGATCTGTATGACAAGAACTTCAAGGCTCTGAAGAAAGAAATCTAAGACCTCAGAAGATGGAAAGATCTCCCATGCTCATGGATTGGCAGGATTAATATAGTAAAAATGGCCATCTTGCCAAAAGCAATCTACAAATTCAATGCAATCTCCATCAAAATTCCAACTCAATTTTTCATAGACTTAGAAAGAGCAATTCTCAAATTCATTTGGAATAACAGAAAACCCAGTATAGCAAAAACTATTCTCAACAATAAAAGAACTTTTGGGGGAATCACCATCCTTGATCTCAAGCTGTACTACAGAGCAGTAGTGATAAAAATTGCATGGTATTGGTACAGTGACAGGCAGGTAGATCAATGGAATAGAATTGAAGACCCAGAAATGAGCCCACACACCTAAGGTCACTTGATCTTTGACAAAGGAGCTAAAACCTTCCAGTGGAAATAAGACAGCATTTTTAACAAATGGTGCTGGCTCAACTGGCAGTCAACATGTAGAAGAGTACAAATTGATCCATTCCTATCTTCCTGTACAAAGCACAAGTCAAAGTGGATCAAGGACCTCAACATAAAACCAGATACACTGAATCTAATAGAAGAGAAAGTGGGGAAAAGCCTTGAACACATGGGCACAGGGGAAAAGTTCCTGAACAGAACAAAAATGGCTTATGCTCTAGATCAAGAATTGACAAATGGGACCTCATAAAATTGCAAAGCTTCTGTAAGGCAAAGGACACTGTCAATAGGACAAAACAGCAACCAACAGATTGGGAAAAGATCTTTACCAATCCTACATCCAATAGAGGGCTAATATCCAATATATACAAAGAACTCAAGAAGTTAGACTCCAGAGAACCAAATAATCCTATCAAAAAATGGGGAACAGAGCTAAACAGAATTCTCAACTGAGGAAACTCAAAGGTCTGAGAAGCACCTAAAGAAACTTTCAACATCTTTAGTTATCAGGGAAATGCAAATCAAAACAAGTCTGAGATTCCACCTCACACCAGTCAGAATGGCTAAGATCAAAAACTCAGGTAACAGCAGATGCTGGTGAAGATTTGGAAAAGACGAAAACTCCTCTACTGTTGGTGGGATTGCAAGCTTGTACAACCACTCTGGAAATCAGTTTGCCAGACCCTCAGAAAAATGGACATAATACTACCTGAGGACCCAGCTATACCTCTCTTGGGCACATACCCAGAAGATGCTCCAATATGTAATAAGGACACATGCTCTACTATGTTCATAGCAGCCATATTTATAATAGCCAGAAGCTGGAAACAACACAGATGTCCCTCAACAGAGGAATGGATACAGAAAATGTGGTACATTTACACAATATAATACTACTCAGCTATTAAAAACAATGACTTCATGAAATTTGCAGGCAAATGAATGGAACTTGAAAATATCATCCTGAGTGTGGTAAATCAGTCACAAAAGAACAAACATGGTATATACTCACTGATAAGCAGATATTAGCCCAAAAGTTCAGAATACCCATGATTCAATTCACAGCAACTGTTGAACTGAGTGTGGTGTCCCAGTGGAGGAGTTGGACAAGGGACTGAAGGAGCTAATAGAGTTTGCAGCCCCACGGGGAAAGAGCAACAGTGTCAACTGGTCAGGCCCCCCAATGCTCTCAGAGACTGGATCACCAACCAAAGAATGCATATGGAGGGACCCATGGTGCTGGCCACATATGTGGCAGAGGAGGGCCTTGTTGGCCATCAGTGGGAGCAGAGGCCCTTGGGCCTGAGGGTGTTAGATGACCCAGTAAAGGAGAATGCCAGGGAGGGAAGATGTGAGTGGGTGAGTGGTGGGGGAATACCCTCATAGAGGCAGGGAGAGGGGGGATGGGATAGGGGGTTTCCAAAGGGGAGACCTGGAAAGGGGAAAACATTTGAAATGTAAATAAAGTATCAAACACACACATACACACACACACACACACACACACACACACACACACACATACACACACAAAGAATTTAGATAGTAAAAAGTGGATAGAGAAAAATGAGGTAAGAGAACTGAGTGAAACAAAGTCCATAAAGAAACTATAACTGTGGGACACGTACTCTGAAATCCTCCTGTGTAAAATCATCTAATGACCTCTATGTGCAGGGGACAGTGGTAAAGGTCAAAGCTCTGCTTCTATTGTATGCTGTAAGGAATGCAGAATTAATTTTTCACTAAGAACACTTAAATAGAAGAATAACAGTATGTGTGTAAGGAGATGAGAGCATCCATAAAATTACACTAATAATCAATTATGTTGTTATAATTAAATGGTGATTATCTTGCATGATACACAGTAATGAATCCTATGAAAGTACAAAAGCTATGAGAAAGCAACTACTTTAGAATTTCAGTTAAATGCTATGTTTGAATATGTGAACATAACATAATCCCAACCAGAAGGATTGTTATGAAACAAGTTCCTCAGTGAAATGTATAATTTATACATATATATATATATATATATATATATATATATATATCTTTTCTTGCATGAGTGTGTGTGTGTGTGTGTGTGCATGTGCGTGCATGCACATACATGAACATGTGAGTCCCATTTGAGTGTCAACTGAAGCAAAGTATAGAAATTGCACCTCTTATTGTATCTGTCTTCAAAATTTAGGCCCTTCTACTCCTGAAGAAAAAATGTCCAACAAATTAAATTCCAAACAGCATTAGAATAGTGCATGCCTGCACTAGGTCATGGATGCAGGGTCTGTGAACTGATAATAAATGAACAACTAAAGATGTATGGGTATGTCTTAAAATGCCCAATCGAAATGAAATGCCTGCATGAACAATTTCTTCTGACGACTACCATTAGTAACTGCTATGTCTTCTTAAGCAGCATGTGTTTATTTTAATATCATCACGCTTTTATATGACCCTATCATGAGAAGTGTGACGACACTCTTGCTGACAAAAGCTTAGCATCTTCATTCTGAAGCGGGTGACAACAGTGATAGCATGCAGTCTGCTTCTCCACTGTCAGTTCTTTATTTCCTGAATGCAGCTGCCGACAGTGTGAACTGAAGCCTTGCAGACTCTCCTCATCAGCTGAGGGGTGGGAGATGCAGAGGTCAGGTGACAGGTTAGAAGTTAGTGCAGAGGGACGCAGATGGGCACACAAACATCTCCGTTCAGCAGCACTTATTTCATGGCAGGGAAGCTGAGAAAAGGAAGCTCACGATAGTTCACCTCTTGTGTAACTGTGTCTAAGAATCTTGTCAAATGGCTGTTACCTCTCATCAAACAGACTTTTATAACATGGGCGGGTTTACATTTCTATTATACTAAGGGGTATATAATTAATGACATATTATTTCATCTGAGAATAGACCGAATTAATAACCCAGAAAACACCATATAGAAACAAATGATTTCAGGTATTTGAGCACAGGAATGAGCTAAACTATCTTTCCATTAATACATAAAGACTAGAATGCACTTATCATTCTAATATCTTCATTTATATTAAAATAATTATAGTTGTGTAGTTTTCCAGCAAATTCCTTCGTGGCTCTTGATTAAAGACTTACAATAAAATATAGTCAGCTTGTGAAGACTCACAGACTCGCCCTCTTTTTTTGTTTGGGGTAGGTAGGGAACTAAAGAAAATCATTTGCCTTCTGATGTTTCTTCAGGCCCTGACTAACACAAGTGTAAACTACAAGCAGACAAATTAATACAACTGAAAATAGAAATAAGAAGAGCTGAAAACAATTTATCAGACGCTAAAATAAAAGAAGTATGTATCTAGTATCACATTTAAGAATTCATTCAGTCTTAAATTTAGGTTGCCTCTCAGTCTCCCTGTCCCTGTCCCTGTCCCTCTGCCCCTTCCCCTCCTCTCCTCCTCCCCCTGACCCTCCCCCTCCCCTCCCCCCTCTCCCTTTCTCTCTCTTTCTCCTCCTCCTCCTTTTTTATCTTCTTATCCTCCTATATCTTTTTTTGTTTGTTTCTATCTTTTATTTTTCATTCTTCAGTTGGGGAAACAAAATACTACCTAAGATTGGTGAGGATTGTAGAACTAGATACGTTTCCCCTCTGGTACAATCTAATTACCATGTTCCATTTATTGTATATGCACATGTATGTTTTTCTGCACATATTTTATTGTAAAACTCAGTTTGAATTATTATTAGTTATAATTACTTTCTTCCCATTTCAGTACTCAGAAAAAGAATGCATGCATCAGATAGCTCCTCAAATATCAAATATGTGTAAGGTTTAAATCTCTAGCCATTAATATAATCCAAATTGCCACAAGTTTTCACCACCACTCCTCAATTTATTGCTCATGATCTTAGTACAATAAATGATGTGTTGGCAACTTTTAAGGGAATAATATATAATTCTCCTTGCACACTAGATACACAAATATTGATAATAATAATTATGTTCTTTTGAGAAAATATTTGAAATTAATGTAAAATTCTCTTTGGAAACTCATCAGTTTTGTTGTTGGTTTTGGAGTTGGAGTTACTTTTTAATTTTGCTTTTTAAAATGCCTTAAGTGAACCATAACAAAAATTGTTTTATAGAAAATTTAGGCATTTCAGATAGAATGATAACACAGGAATACACTTCAGATCTACTGAAGATAATGTTTGGACAAGGTATTTGAGGAAGGAGGGTTACTGATGGGAGAGAGGCTAGTTTGATATGCACGTAAGACTTCAGAGACATTAGTATGTATGAATCAAATGATTTTTTAAAGACTGGTCCAGAAAAAAAAAAAGATGTTTGATTTTCAAAATCAAAGGTGTATCGAATTCCAAAGGATGGTTTATCCACAGAACTGAATTTCCCAGATCAAGATGCAATGACACCATTATGAGAAGACACTCTGTGACTTGTGGCTTGCAAATGTTCCATTCAGGCACCAGTGCCATGATCGCCTACCTCCAGCCTGGGAAATGAGACAACTGCCCAGTGGAATCAAAGGTAACCTGAAATGACGTGTTAGAGGCCAAGGTATGTTAAAGGCCAAAGAGCACCTTGAAACCAAAAAAAGATGAACTCTATGTGGAAACTGGATAAAGTGTTCCAGATTGATAAACTGCCAAAAAAAAAAATAATTACCAAACCAGTAAACTATGGAAATGAAATAGGAAAATCTTCAGACTGGCAGAGAAGAAAAGAGCAACCTTCCTGAGCACATTTCCCTGGCATCTCACCGAGTGTATGTAGACAAAGACATTGATTTACATCTCTACTGACTCCACAGATCTGCACAATTCCCTTTCCATCCTGGACTACCTTAGCTCAGCACTGGAAAGGTTTCTCCTGCCATTAGGACTTTCTTCACTTCATTTATCCGATTCTACTAGAAGAAATCGATGAGTATTAAGGCTAAGCTGTCCAGTCTTGAATGGTTCTTACATTTGTCCTTTGTGGCTATTAAGATACTCTGAATTCTACTACTACAAACTCATTAAAACCTACTCACTGGCAACCTCCCCACAGTGTTTTCATTACTTCCTTTTGAGTAATTCAAGAAAAGAAAATAGCACTGACTTTTATAATCAAGTCCTCTTTGTGCGCTTCAATGGCATGATGCCATGCTTATCCTTAAAACAAGACTTTTCAAATTTGGATAATCCCACACAGAACAAAATGCATTTTATGAGCAATTTATCCTATCATTGTACAAATGAAGCATTTCATAGTTCATTCTTTGAAAGCAAAACCCGTTTGGTGGACCCTCAGAAAAATGGACATAATACTACCTGAGGACTCAGCTATACCTCTCCTGGGCATATACCCAGAAGATGCTCCAACATGTAATAAAGACACATGCTCCACTATGTTCATAGCAGCCATATTTATAATAGCCAG